>WNGS01042707.1:3696215-3730769 GCA_020271785.1 Procambarus virginalis
AGAACAACTTTAGACGGGTGAGGAAGGGACAAAAGTGTTGCGAGAACAACTTTAGACGGGTGAGGAAGGGACAAAAGTGTTGTGAGGACAACTTTAGACGGGTGAGGAAGGAATAAAAGTGTTGTGAGGACAACTTTAGAGGGGTGAGGAAGGAATAAAAGTGTTGTGAGGACAACTTTAGAGGGGTGAGGAAGGAATAAAAGTGTTGTGAGGACAACTTTAGAGGGGTGAGGAAGGAATAAAAGTGTTGTGAGGACAACTTTAGGGCAGGGAATGAAAATTTGCGTTGTAGGACAATATCAGCCAACTGTAAAAGTGACATAAAAGAGACACGTGCAGTAAGTGGGTGTCACCAGAACATGTAAGTGTGTGTACCACCACAGCCTGTAAGTGTGTGTAACACCACAGCCTGTAAGTGTGTGAACCACCAGAACATGTAAGTGTGTGTACCACCACAGCCTGTACGTTTCTGTGTTTGTGCGTGCGAGCGCGCGTGTGTGTCTCTCCTGCTCCTTCTTATTTGAAGCCGAACGAGAAAAGCTCAAGAATGCTCGAGTCAGATCCTCTCACACAGGTACAGCCATTGCAAATTTGTCGTATTACGCTTCAATGGCTACGAGGAAATGCTCTCACGTGCGTATAATATCGCCATTCATCTGAACGTTCAGGCAACCACAGACCTCCACCACCACACAACACAACGCCCAGACCACCACCACCACACAACACAACGCCCAGACCTCCACCACCACACAACACAACCCCCAGACCTCCACCACCACACAACACAACCACCAGACCTCCACCACCACACAACACAACCACCAGACCTCCACCACCACACAACACAACCACCAGACCACCACCACCACACAACACAACCACCAGACCTCCACCACCACACAACACAACCACCAGACCACCACCACCACACAACACAACCACCAGACCTCCACCACCACACAACACACCACCAGACCACCACCACCACACAACACAACCACCAGACCTCCACCACCACACAACACAACCACCAGACCACCACCACCACACAACACAACCACCAGACCTCCACCACCACACAACACAACCACCAGACCTCCACCACCACACAACACAACCCCCAGACCTCCACCACCACACAACACAACCACCAGACCTCCACCACCACACAACACAACCCCCAGACCTCCACCACCACACAACACAACCCCCAGACCTCCACCACCACACACACAACCCCCAGACCTCCACCACCACACAACACAACCACCAGACCTCCACCACCACACAACAACCCCCAGACCTCCACCACCACACAACACAACCCCCAGACCTCCACCACCACACAACACAACCACCAGACCTCCACCACCACACAACACAACCACCAGACCTCCACCACCACACAACACAACCCCAAGACCTCCACCACCACACAACACAACCCTCAGACCTCCACCACCACACAACACAACCCTCAGACCTCCACCACCACACAACACAACCCTCAGACCTCCACCACCACACAACACAACCCTCAGACCTCCACCACCACACAACACAACCCTCAGACCTCCACCACCACACAACGCAACCCTCAGACCTCCACCCACTACGTGTTAAAGAGACTTTATTGAAAATGACGATTTGAAAAAAAAATTAAAAAAAAGTCATCTCTAATTATATTTAAATATTTTTGTTCATATTGATGACTACATCAGTCTATTGCCAATATCGTCTTGAGAACACGTCTTAACAATCCCAAAAGTTTCCTTTATGAATGTGAGTGCCAGGGGCGCTTAGGCCTCTATTTTCCCAAGTGTGTCACGAGGTCGACAATTGTCACCCTGTGAGGGCATAACTAGGCCTGCTCGTGTATAACACAAGAACAGAACAGTTAAGGAACCTGTTGAAGACCAGTTGGGTCAAATGAAGCAGCTCCCATCTACATATTGCTTTGCTTTCATTCTGTCGAAGTTTGTTGGCCATTATAATATCTCCTATTAGACAATTATTTTCATTATGTCTAACCAGGTACTGTGTATATTCATTCAGGTGGCTGGCCTCTCTCTCACTTGGACCTAATGACACCACAACTACTCTATAATTAGCCATCCAGGTAGCCAATCCATCGTTAACATGACCCGCTCCAGGCCCCGGGTGAAGCGAGCTAACATCATGTTCTTCACATCCTTGTTGTAAAATTCCCCGACCATGTACCTGATCTGAGAGCCCCAGTTACTGCCTGGATATTGTCTTTGTTATCAAGGTTAATCCTAATGCCTCGCTCCTTATCTATCTTACCCTGGTCATGGGTAACTTTATCCATACACCATTCTTGTAGACGGCAGCAAACGGATTTGTACTATTAAACGCGTCATATTACTCATAACTTTTACCTATCTCTCTCAAAACTTTTACCTATCTCAATTACATTTTGTTTTCCTGCCGATAACGATTCAATTCTCACTCGATTTCTCTTTTTATTATAAATGGTTTCGGAGTTTGAGATTCTTGACCTGGACAAGCTGTCCTAAATTGTAGTTGTGTCTTGGACTGTCCTTGGAGTATCTCGAGCTTTCCTGAACTAACAACTGTCACAAATGAATGCAAATTGGAGCAAATTGTTACGTCTCCGGCCACACTGTTCGTCGTGTGGCGGTGGTGTTGACGGCAAGGGAAGGCAACTATCAGGGGTAAGCGCCAACTATATAGCACTTGGAAGGGGTTAGGATAAGGATTTGGGATGGGACCGTGGGGGTTAATTCTTAGTATTGACCCTGTGTTGAATAGTCATATCTGCTTGACTGCCTGTGTGTGTCTCCTTGTGTCTCTTCATTTCCCTTCGTCCCACTCACTCTCTCACCCTTTCCCTCTCCTCTTGGTCTCTCTCCCACGCCCCCTCCCACTCGGTCTCCCTCCCCACTTCCCCTCCCCCCCCTCACCTTTCAGACATGCACCTTCCATCAGGAAAAGTTGTGATTGCAAAAAGTTTCTTAGACTAGAAACTGACCCCCAAAATAATCTAGCATTCAAGAATATAAAAAGTAACAGTATTATTATTATTAAATATAATACAACTTGTCCTCCTACTATTTCTACTACTACTACTCCTACTACTCCAACTACTGATAATAACAGTTAATTAAGGTAACACGTAACCCCATCCTCAGGCTCGGCTCATACATGCTCCGTCCCACACCAGAGAGACGAAGCATGTATCTTAATCTTAATATCAATCTTAATATTCTGTGTAATAAAAAGAAATATATTTGAATTTAAATTACTGTCATACATTATCATTTCTGCGCGTAGGCCTACTTCAGGTCAGGTATTTTGATTCTGCTAGCAATAATATGTGACTTCATTACGTGGTGAAGAAACATTCAGAAACATGCAATTCGAACCATATAGTGAGCGAAGCACTCAGGAAACGTTCGAAGATAATCAGCTTTGGATCATGTGTAAACGGGTTTTCATACACAAACAGCTGGAGTGCTATATAGTCGTGATGGCTTGGCGCTTTCCCCTGATAATTCCCTTATAAACAGATGGAAGGTAAGGTAAATATCAGAGGAAAGCGCCAAGCCATTACGAAATATATTGGAAGGGATCAGGATAAGGATTTGGGATGGGATGGGGGGGTTAAGGAATGGTGCCCAACCACTGGCACGGTCTCGGGGGATTGAACGCCGACCTGCATGCCGCGAGACTGTCGCTTTATCGTCCAGCCCAAGTGGTTGGACACAAACATGGGGGGGGGAGGAAATGGTAACTAGATTAACGAGCAGTTGCCAAAAGGAAACCTGTTAAGGCGTTTCAAGACGGTGTTCTTATAGCGAGAGTGGTATATGGTGTCACATATACCCTTATAGCGTATATGTGACACCACCTCCAGCAGCCCATCCTGTTGTGGGTCAGTACTTATAGTAACCAGGAGGACCATAGTACATATACCGATAGTACAACGCAATTTAGAAAGTAGAAATCGGTACTATTGTGTTGGACAAACAGGAAAATGATTTTCTACTTGTGTTTGTGACGGTGTTCCCCCCCTTCTAATTCTCCCACGCCTGCTGTAAGAGTCATGTCCACTATTCCCGAGCGTTCTCTACATTGCAGGCAACAAGTGAACATGTGTGGGAGAGAACAGTATTCTCGAAGAGCCGAGAAATTTGAGAAAATGTAGTATTTTGGCCTGTGGGATAGGCCCTTTAGGGAGCCAATATGGCGCTGGGCAAGTCTGTTCTCCCGCCAAAACTGTGTGACGTCAGTGGCGCCAGATTGGTCACCGTCAGCGACATGGCACTGGGAGCCAATGAAAACCAACTTTGGGAAAAGTGACGTCACATAGGCAGAGGGGGTCCGCCCGTGTTGGCGCCAGGCGACATCAGTCTTTCACGACACGTCCGAGAGGTAGGACGCGTGATCGGTCATCCTGTCAGAGTGACGGATTTACCGAACTCCGGTGGATTTAAGCGTCTCCAGTTGTTGGCACGCACTCTGTGAGGTCTTCCTGCAACCCAGTAGTGGCTCAGATAAGGAATTGACAGAATATTGAGCAACAAGTGCTCAGGGGACAGGTGTGTTGCAAGAAGTGGGCCGGCATCGACGTGTGTCGTCGTTGGCAGTTCACCAGTATAAGAGACAGCTTAGTGGCCGGGCCATCCACCGTGAGTGAACCGGGTTGACAGCCTTGTCAACCAGGTTGAACGTGTGATCGACGATCCTGTCAAGTTTGACAGTAACCCCACCTTCGTGGAACCCTACGAGTCAACAGTTGGATGCAAGCACGTCGAGAAGTCTTCCCAAATACTAGCATTATATCTAGACGACGAGGGAATTGACGGTGTTTGTGAGCTTCAAGTGCTCTGAAGTCGGGTGCTGTGCGGTGTGTCGTCCGGGACGGCTGATAACTTCAGTGACTTCGTAGTGGTGAGAGGCAGTTACTCTGGGAGTACAGTGATAAGAACTATTTGGGAAACGTACGACGACCGCCGAGACGTAGGCTGGCTGCCGTAGTTGGGAGGAAAGTTGACGGCCAGGAGACCGACTTCGACCCTGCGACGTACTGTAGAGGACGGAGCACGGACCTGCTGTGTACAGAAGCGGCGAGACGCGACATCCTAAGGCGTGGGGCTTGTGTTTCTGGATGAGGAACGAGGCGAGAGCCTGGACCAGGAGCTACAACCCAACTGTCATCCTAGGATAGGTGAAGTAGGTGTTTACAGTTCCCTCCATTCCCCTTTAGTAGCTATATATTCTTGTCAGGATATTTTGTATGTCGTGAGCAAGTCTCACCTGAGTTTAAGTCACAGAGTGCACAGTATGTGGTGAGCTACCCAGAGCGCTACAGTATCAATTTACATTATATCTATGTGTGGGTGTGTGCAAGCACCGAGATTCATCAGAGAATTACTGTGACTATTATTATTGATCTGTGATATTATTATTATTATATATATATTGGTAGTAAACCAGATATTGGTGTGTTATGATCTATATAAACTATTGATATAAATGCCTGTGGATTGATTTCTTAATCTATCAATATAAATGCCTGGTGTTGATCTCTATAATCTATCAATATAATGCCCGTGTGTTGATCTCCATAATCTATCGATATAAATGCCTGTGTGTTGATCTCTACGATCTATTGATATATATATGCCTGAAGTTTGATTAATGATTTATATATGACATGATTGTGTGCTGAATATATCATATACGTGAAGTGATTGCCAGTGATATCTCTGTGAGAGGAAGTAGAAATATAAAGAAAAGTTCAGTGATCAAGTGAGTGTATTCACAGTAAATATTATTAAGAATAGAGTAATCTTTTGGTACAGTGAAAAGTCACTGTGAGAGTATGTGAATATAGATGTTGATCGTGAGGCCAGTGAAATCATAAGTAAGCCATGTGAACGTTGATTAGTGTTTGGGAAAAAGTTAAATAAACGGGGATCGCGACAATTAGAAAACAAGTACTAGTCTGTTCCCACGATCNCTGTTGTTGACAGTCATGCTTGTCTCTTCTGCCCGTGTGTGGACAAATACAATGATCTACACCGTCCCAACCCATTGAGGTCCTAACCCAATGGCAACACCCTGGGGACCTAACCATGGCAACACTATGAGGTCCTAACCCAATGGCAACACCCTGGGGACCTAACCATGGCAACACTATGAGGTCCTAACCCAATGGCAACACCCTGGGGGACCTAACCATGGCAACAGATACTAATTTAACCCAATGACCACGTCATAGATTAAGTCATAGGGTGACGTTGCCATTGATCACGTCATTGGCAACGTCACGTCATTGATAGAGCATTGATAGACACAGCATCTCTGAGCAAGTGGCCTGTGGCTGCCTGCTGGCGTCGGCACGTCTGGCCGCCTCGGTGTCCGGAGGAAGACTGGTGAAGATTTCCCAGCCAGCAGACAGTGACACATTCCTGAAGGTTTAATTAAATTGGCGCGTTACTAGAGGGGGGGAGGAGGTAGAGAGGGAACTGAGACATGATGGAGGGAGAGAATGATGAAGTGAGAGAGGATGGAGAGGAGTACCAGTGATATTAAATAGGGGTGAGAGAGAAATAGGGGGGGAGAGGGGTGCCTTCCCGATAGCAGAGCCCTGGTGGCGGAGCCAAGAGATGAAGTCTCTCCTGTGAACAGCATCCCTCCTTCCTCACTTGAGATTCATATACACATTTTTGGGGTCGTGTAGCACAATGGTCTGAGTAGTCAAGTCACAACCGAGGTCTTCCGGGTTAGACTCCCACGGTAGATGTGCATTTTCCTTTCACCTGATGCATCTGTTCACTTACAAGTCCACCGAAGCCTGACTCGTGATCAACCACTTGGACTGGTCGGAAGAGAGAGAGAGAACCTAATTTCTTGAACGGTTGGAGTTCGATCCCCGGTGGTGCAGCTCCTCCGGCCTCGTATCCCAATAAGAAGGATATTGTCCTTGTAAGATCTCACCTCTCTGCTTCGTCGAGGTAAGATAATTATCAGGATAAATCGCTAGGCCAGCATGATTATACAGCACCTGGAGGCGATATGACTCTAACAACACATATGACTCGCATGTGTGTTAACACCACTTGTATGTGTTTTTACACATGTGTTGTGTGTCATTTGTCACTGGTGGCATGACATGTCACTTGTCGTGTGTGTGTGTACTCACCTAATTGTGCTTGGGGGTTGAGCTTTGGCTCTTTGGTCCCGCCTCTCAACTGTCAATCAACTGGTGTACAGGTTCCTGAGCCTATTGGGCTCTATCATATCTACATTTAAAACTGTGTATGGAGTCAGCCTCCACCACATCACTGCCTAATGCATTCCATCCGTTAACTACTCTGACACTGAAAAAGTTCCTTCTTGCATCCTGTGGCTCATGTGGGTACTCAGTTTCCACCTGTGTCCCCTTGTTCGCGTCCCGCCAGTGTTGAATAGCTCATCCTTGTTTACCCGGTCGATTCCTATGAGGATTTTGTAGGTTGTGATCATGTCCCCCCTTACTCTTCTGTCTTCCAGTGTCGTAAGGTGCATTTCCCGCAGCCTTTCCTCATAACTCATGCCTCTTAGTTCTGGGACTAGTCTAGTAGCATACCTTTAGACTTTTTCCAGCTTCGTCTTGTGCTTGACAAGGTACGGGATCCATGCTGGGGCCGCATACTCCAGGATTGGTCTTACATATGTGGTGTACAAGATTCTGAATGATTCCTTACACAGGTTCCTGAACGCCGTTCTGATGTTAGCCAGCCTCGCATATGCCTCAGACGGTATTCTCTTTATGTGGGCTTCAGGAGACAGGTTTGGTGTGATATCAACTCTTAGATCTTTCTCTCTGTCTGGTCCATTAAGTACTTCATCTCTTATTCTGTATCCTGTGTCTGGCCTCCTGTTTCCACTGTGTGTGTGTGTGTGTGTGTGTGTGTGTGTGTGTGTGTGTGTGTGTGTGTGTGTGGTGTGTGTGTGTGTGTGTGTGTGTGTGTATGTGTGTGTGTGTGTGTGTGTTGTCAGCCCCGCCCACGAGATCACCAGCTGAGGCAGCTGGCCGCCTTCTGCATATATAATCCCCATTAAATATATTAGGACTTCAATTATTACTAATAGGTTATATCTCTTGGGACATAACGATATACAAATATGGTTTTGTCACTTTTATTGTTTGAGAGAAACACTGTGAGTGATGGTTTAATTGTAGGTGTGTGTGTGTGTGTGTGTGTGTGTGTGTGTGTGTGTGTGTGTGTGTGTGTGTGTGTGTGTGTGTATTACCGCCTAGCTGTATGCTGCTTACGAACTAGAGTACTCTTAACATTTTTGTCTATATTTCGTACAGCAACAGCTGTATTTCGAACAGCTCTTCAACATGTTGCAACCGTTCAAGACTGTAATGAAGTTGAATAAAATTGGTTGTATAAATGTGAAGAGTTATTGATGAAGTGTTGCCAAAGTTTCAGACATTTGTCTTTAAACAATAGCATTACTGTTACTACATAATTATATTTGCAAACATATATGTAATTTTCAATGTATATATACACACGGATAGACACACACACACACACACACACACACACACACACACACACACACACACACACACACACACACACACACACACACACACACACACACATACACACACACACACACACACACACACACACACACACACATACACACACACACATACATACACACACACACACTCACACACACACACACAAACACACACACACAAACACACACACACACACACACACACACACACACACACACACACACACACACACACACACACACACACACACACACACACACACACACAGGAGATGAATAAATTCCTATGAGATATACATTGGGACACAGATCTCCGAACCAAGTCCGTACAAGACATGATGGACTATGTCACCCAAAAATGTCAGGAGGCTGTAAGCAGGTTTGTCCCAGCCCGACAGGAAAAAACAGAGAAGCAAAGGAAGAATTCGTGGTTTAATAGGGAATGTATGAAAGCAAAGGAGCTGAACAAAAGGGCATGGAGGAACTTCCGTAATAACAGAACACCAGAAAGTAGAGAGAGATACCAGAGAACCAGGAACGAGTATGTCAGTGTGAGAAGAGCAGCTGAGAAAAGGTATGAAAATGATATAGCTAATAAAGCCAAGACCGAACCAAAGCTACTACACAGTCACATCAGGAGGAAGACAACAGTGAAGGAACAGGTGATGAAACTTAGGGTGGGCGAGAACAGGTACACAGAGAATGACAAAGAGGTGTGTGAAGAACTCAACAAAAGGTTCCAGGAGGTCTTTACAATAGAACAGGAAGAAGTCACGGCGCTAGGAGAGATGGCAGCAAACCAGGCGACCTTGGAAAGGTTCGAAATTACAAGAGATGAGGTCAAGAAGCACCTATTGGAGCTGGACGTGAGAAAAGATGTTGGGCCGGATGGAATCTCACCTTTGGTATTGAAAGAGTGTACAGGAGCACTTTGCTTGCCACTCTCCATAGTGTATAGTAGGTCACTGGAAACGGGAGACCTACCAGAAATATGGAAGACTGCTAATGTAGTCCCAATATACAAAAAGGGTGACAGACAAGAGGCACGGAACTACAGGCCAGTGTCCTTAACATGTATACCATGCAAGGTGATGGAGAAGATTGTGAGAAAAAACCTAGTAACACATCTGGAGAGAAGAGACTTCGTGACAACCCATCAACATGGGTTCAGGGAGGGTAAATCTTGCCTTACAGGCTTAATAGAATTCTACGATCAGGTGACAAAGATTAAGCAAGAAAGAGAAGGATGGGCGGACTGCATTTTTTGGACTGTCGGAAAGCCTTTGACACAGTACCCCATAAAAGGTTGATGCATAAGCTGGAGAAACAGGCAGGAGTAACTGGTAGGGCGCTCCAGTGGATAAGGGAGTACCTAAGCAATAGGAAGCAGAGAGTTACAGTGAGGGGTGAGACCTCAGATTGGCGTGAAGTCACCAGTGGAGTCCCACAGGGCTCTGTACTCGGACCTATCCTGTTTCTGATATACGTAAATGATCTCCCAGAGGGTATAGACTCATTCCTCTCAATGTTTGCTGACGACGCCAAAATTATGAGAAGGATTAAGACAGAGGAGGACAGCTTGCGGCCTCAAGAAGACCTGGACAAGCTGCAGGAATGGTCGAACAAATGGCTGTTAGAGTTTAACCCAAGCAAATGTAATGTAATGTAATGAAGATAGGGGTAGGAAGCAGGAGACCAGATACAAGGTATCATTTGGGAGATGAAATACTTCAAGAGTCAGAGAGAGAGAAAGACCTGGGGGTTGATATCACGCCAGACCTGTCCCCTGAAGCTCATATCAAGAGGATAACATCAGCAGCATATGCCAGGTTGGCTAACATAAGAACGGCCTTTAGAAACTTGTGTAAGGAATCTTTCAGAACATTATATACCACATATGTCAGACCAATCCTGGAGTATGCGGCTCCAGCATGGAGTCCATATCTAGTCAAGCATAAGACTAAACTGGAAAAGGTTCAAAGGTTTGCCACCAGACTAGTACCCGAGCTAAGAGGTATGAGATACGAGGAGAGACTACGGAATTAAACCTCACTTCGTTGGAAGACAGAAGAGTTAGGGGGGACATGATCACCACATTCAAGATTCTCAAGGGAATCGACAGGGTTGATAAAGACAGGCTGTTTAACACAAGGGGCACACGCACTAGGGGACACAGGTGGAAACTGAGTGCCCAAATGAGCCATAGAGATATTAGAAAGAACTTTTTTAGTGTCAGAGTGGTTGACAAATGGAATGCATTAGGAAGTAATGTGGTGGAGACTGACTCCATACACAGTTTCAAGTGTAGATATGATAGAGCCCAATAGGCTCAGGAACCTGTACACCTGTTGATTGACGGTTGAGAGGCGGGACCAAAGAGCCAGAGCTCAAATCCCGCAAGCACAACTAGGTGAGTACAACTAGGTGAGTACACACCTGGTCAAAGTGTAAAGTTGGAAAATATCTACGAACCATGGTCTGGCGCTAATTACATATAAGTACAGGACTAAGTTCAATTCCCCAACAACTTTTCTCGCTGTGGAGGGCAAGTCTGATGCACTGCCTGGAGGCGAGATATATATAATTTGACTCGGTTCTGAACAATTCGTGAAGGTCGCCCTACGACCCAATCCATGGGGTACTCACAAGAAGGAAGATCATCAGAAGTACCTAACTGGTACTCAACTGAGACTTCAAACTCCCCTTGAGCGCCATTAAGGTACCTGGAGGTAATCTACCCTTGGATCATGTCATATAAAGTAACCCACAATAATCTGGCACCTAAAAAATTACCCTGATCAATTAATTCCAGACATCGAATTTAACGACATTTAGCACCCAGTTAAAAGAAATAAAACAATTATAAAATTAATCATATATAATCATATTTGTTCAATAACATATAGAGTATATTAACCGGAAGAAATGCTCACTAAACCCACACACAACACACACTTCCACGTGGCTTCTTTTGGCCTGCTAATCGTTAGTGACGGACTGAAACATTGATCAGCCCTGATGTGTAAACAACATTGTTTACATCATCACTAAGGCTTCCTGAGGATTAGCTTGGTCCTTAAAAAGGATGCCAGTTCCCTGCAGCAGATTATTAAGGCAGCAACCGTCATTAGCAGAGCAAACTGTCCTCTTACAAATTACGTCTGAATTTGGCCATTTACCCGTTTGGCCGAAAATGGACGTAATTTGAACAAAAATTGAAAATAAATTTTGGATTTTTTTTTCCAAAACAGTAAGTTGAAGGGTCCTGTGGTAGGTTAGGAGGGCAGGAAATTATCCTAAAGTTTCGAAACGTCATGAAAAACGTTAATTGAAAGTTTCCTCTCCTAATCTTACCGAGTAAGCCGGAGGACTCAAACAGAAAACGGGACAGTACATCACTTTCGTGAGCCGATTTCATTTCACATTACGTTCATTTTGGCCATTTCACGCATACGAGCGAAAAGCGACGTTATTTTTAAGAGGACGGGTTGCACAGGCAGGTGCCCCTCTCTGCTCCCTGCCTCGCCGCTACTCTGTACACAGGACCACGCTGCAATTTCCTGATGAACCGCCTAATAACTGGAATTTTGCCCGGCGACCAGAATATTGTTGAAGCTCTTGGAATAGATACATCAAAAGATGGAGTCCACCACCTAAAGAAACACACAAGGAAACTAGAAAACCTTCAGAGGTTAGCAACAAGACACGTCCCAAAATTGCGAAGTCTGAAGAGAAACTGAAGGAAATAAACCCGATGACGATAGAAAAGAGAAAGGGAAAGGGGGGGTTATGACAGACATGTAAAATACTTAGGAGGGAT
This sequence comes from Procambarus virginalis, assembly GCA_020271785.1. Classification (NCBI taxonomy): domain Eukaryota; kingdom Metazoa; phylum Arthropoda; class Malacostraca; order Decapoda; family Cambaridae; genus Procambarus; species Procambarus virginalis. Next base: position 3,708,613 of record WNGS01042707.1, read on the forward strand.
TATCTTGAGGTTATCTTGAGATGATTTCGGGGTTTAGTGTCCCCGCGGCCCGGTCCTGGACCAGGCCTCCATCCACCAGGAAGCAGCCCGTGACAGCTGACTAACTCCCAGGAACCTATTTACTGCTAGATAACAGGAGCATCAGGGTGAAAGAAACTCTGCCCATTGTTTCTCGCCGGCGTCCAGGATCGAACCCGGGACCACAGGATCACGCGCCCAGTCCGCTCAGCCACCGGCTCCCTTTGACAGAGTGGAAAAATAAATATTCATAGTGAACACCAATAGTTCAAGAGGGCGTAGATGGAAGCTTGAGACACTCCCAGCATGCATTAAAAAACATCGCCGGAACAAAAGTGGACATCTTCAAGAAACACCTAGATAAGTTTCCGCAAGAAGTGCCGGACCAACCGGGTTGTAGTGGATATGTGGGGGTCTGCGGGCCGCCCAAGCAACAGCCTGTCAAGCCTGGCCTCAGGCTAGGCTTAGGAGGGGTAGCAGAACTCCCGGAACCCTCTCCAGGCGTGTTCCAGGTATTTCTCAGAACATAATGGAGAAAAAATGAGAGCTGCAGTACCAGAGGCAAGGAGGAATTGCAAGAAAAAGGCGAGAAATTGTTTAATCTGTGTAAACAAATTGTTAAATTTGTTACACCCTCAGTGATACCCAACATGGAAGAGTGAATAATTCGACTCTGCATACTATCAGCACTATATAATCACAGCTAAAAGCAGGGGCCCATTGGCTGGAATGCCACATCGTATATGACCTCCCACGGTTCAAATGGGAAAGCTATACAAAGTTTGATTGGAATCCGTTCAATGGTGTCCGAATAGAAAACGGACACACACACACTCTCCGCTTGACTATATTACACATAATAACAATGATCACGTCAGCACATATTTAAGCAGTGAATATTTTGATAAATGTAGCGGCTCCTCTAAGCGACATTATAATAAAATATAATTGTCTATTTAATTAGTTGAAGGCGAGTATTTAAAAGCAAGGCGAGTGTCCCTGTAGGCATCAAGCAACGCCACAACACCTACGTCACCTGTACGGTGTGTGTTGTGTGTGTGTGTGTGTGTGTGTGTGTGTGTGTGTGTGTGTGTGTGTGTGTGTGTGTGTGTGTGTGTGGTGTGTGTGTGTGTGTGTGCGTGTGTGAGCAGGCAGCAAGTCACAATAACCGGGCAGGAAACTGGACACCCAACACAGGCATTTGAAAATACATAAAGTGACGACGTTTGGGTCCGCCGCCGTGGACTATTACCAAGTCACGCAGGAGAGAGTGGTGAGGCGATACGTGAGGTAAGACTGTGAGGGGGAGAGAGGCGAGAAAGTCTACCATACAGGATAATACCAACACAGAAAACTACAGAAGGCCTAACGGCGAAGAGAAAGGATCGAAACGCAGATACGAGAGAAAACAACTAAGAGAAAGACCGGACACAGAACCCGACTGGGCTAAAGCTGCCAGATTCCCTTTGTTAAGACGGTTACAGCAATTGAATATGTACTAAGAAAGGCCCAGTTAGAGCATTATTTATGTACTGAGACAGGCCAGTACATGCTCCCTCTGGAATGTACCTGTTTGAAGGGGGGGCGACTAAAGTACCTAAGGAATTGAATTGAATTTTTAGAGGTAAGCGCCAAGCCATTACGACTATATAGCACTTGGAAGGGGTCAGGATAAGGATTTAGGATGGGACGGGGGGAAGGAATGGTACCAAAGCACTTGGACGTCGGCGATTGAACGCCGACCTGCATGAAGCGAGACCGTCACTCTACCGTCCAGCCCAAGTGGTTGGACCTAAGGAGAGGTCCCCCAAAACACTAAGGAAAGCACCAGATTCCTTCGCAGCAACAGCAGAGTCTTCCCCTTTGTTCTGGCTCCTCTACTCAACATACAAACGACTAATTAGCGGGAAACTCGATCACACCTTCAAGAGGGGCACAAATTGCCTCCACCGAGGGTCTTTGATGCTGAGGAAATTGTGGCATTCTTGCCTTAACAAAAACCAACCCAAGTCACACTCTGGAAACAACGTGTTGTTGTGATGGTGTGTGCGCTATATACCAGATAATGATGACTCTAGTCACTGAAAAAAACTTTGAAAACGTCACAACTGGCACACCAGGAGTTAATGAGTCTCTACTGGGTCTTCTCCTGTGTATCAACCTACCCTGGCTTTGCGCCCTGGAGAGGCCACTCCAGGGACTAGATTCACGAAGCAGTTACGGAAGCACTTACGAACCTGTACATCTTTTCTCAATCTTTGGCGGCTTTCTTTTCAATTATTAAACAGTTAATGAGCTCGGAAGTACCAGGAGGCTGTTTATAACAATAATAACAGTTGATTGGAAACTTTTCATGCTTGTAAAGTTTAATAAATGTAACCAATGGCATCAAAGATTGAGAAAGATGTACACGTTCGTAAGTACTTGCGTAACTGCTTCGTGAATCTGGCCCCAGACCGACAACCAGAGCTCAACTCCATAGTCTCCTGAGACTGATGGATGCCTACTACTACTACTACTAAGTTCAGAAAATTCGACTGTCTATACCACCTCCGTGGCCTAAGACTCTTGGTGGAGTCGAGTGGATCCCAGGTTAAATTACATATAGCATAACGAGGTCCAGAGGTGAAGGCGCGCGTCGGGTGACCCAGAACACTTGGTCTTCGCAAAGATCAACCTGGACAGAGAAATCATATTCACGTGATACAACAAATGAGAAAATTAATGTGCATTGAAGAGGAAGTGTTAGAGGTGGAATTCCTGGACAACAAAGTCAGAGTGCAGTGTTATATTGAGCCCTGGTTCGGCTTCGGTGGAAGCCTCCGGAGCCGTTGAGGATTCAGTTGAAGCCCAGGTTGTAATCCTTTTGCCCATGTGGTGGCCTAGTGGTCTAAGGCGTGTGCTCTGGGAGTATCCAGAGCACATAGGTACGAATCCTCGTTACGGCTGCTACTGATTTTCTCATATATGAAAACTGTTGTGATTTCCTTGTGAATGTAGAGAGTATTGTTGTTTAAGTATGTCAACGAATGACACAGAGTTGTGAATGATGGCTGCTCTTGTTCCATCCCCAGCAGCAGTTAAAAAAAGACATTATGTATTCAAAGACCTGGTGCCAGATTCACGAAGCAGTTACACAAATACTTACGAACCTGTACATCTTCCTCAATCTTTGACGGTTTTGGTCACATTTATTAAACAGGTACAAGCATGAAAACTTCCCAATCAACTGTTGTTATTATATAAACAGCCTCCTTTTTTTTTTTTTTTTATTTTTACATGCAAACATGCAAATTAAATACATAAAAAACAAGGAGAGACACAGTACAAACCAAAGAGAAACAAAAGAAAAAACCCATCAGCCAGAAGGGCCGACAGCACAGCATAACAAAGTACAAAACTCAAAAAGGTATTGAAATACAGGACAAAGGGTAAACACATGCAGTACAAAGGATAAACAAATGCAGTAAAAGGATAAACAAATGCAAAACAACAAAAACACAGGCGCATATCAAACAGTACAAAACCATCGGTACACAACAAACAAACCTAACACCGGCCTGAAGGACCGATACCCAAAATACACAAGACCTCAATACACAAAGTAAGCAGAGAAGAACAAGAAAAAATAAACATAAGAATTAATAACAGAGATCGAACATCATAGCCAGAAGGGCACATAATACAACAAATTAAAGAAACATAGATCATGAAAAGGCAGAGCCAAAAGTACAGGGACATTTAGAAAACATCGGCCTGAAGGGCACACAATATACATCACATAACAGACCAAAATCCAAGACATACCCGATACACACAGCAAGCACACAGACTATCAGGACTGCGCATACTTTTCCGGCCACTCTGCAGCCGGGAAAAGAGTACAATACGCCTCCCACATCGCCAGAATTTTGTCCGGAATAGGGGGACTAAGGGTCGTCCGAGGATCGGGCATCGAAATCGGCACACCCTCAACAAATACCCGATACGCTGGAACCCAGACAGTCGTGGGGCACCACGGAAGAGGCTCCACCCGTTCATGAAAGCTAATAGCTACAGGGTTGGTCTTCGAATGATACGCCACGCCGTTGGCTAAGATGAACGGGACAGGCTGCTCCTTACCGGCGCAGGCAACGGGCAGCGCACTTGTAACCGCGGCAGCCTCACAGGGCTTCGCATCAACCACCGGACGGGACACCTGCAGGGGCTCCTCTCTCCGAACATCCCTTTTCAGTACTAACACTAGGTCCCGACCTGCACCAGCACCCCCCTCACCAACATCTGGAGGTGCAACTACCCCCCACTGCGGGGAACTGCCGACAGAAGCCACAGGAGGCGAATCATACACACAATCCTTGGCATCAGCAGGTACATGGACGTCAGCGTCCACCACCTCAATTCCCGAGAACCCATCAGCGTCAGAATCCTCCACATCAGCCCAGGCAGTAGACGAACGCCTGGACCGCTTGGGCACCGGGCGCACATCTTCGGAACCTGAAGCGGACCCAGACCCACGGGCATCACAAGCCGCGCGTACCAATGCCCGTCTCATGACTGCAGCAGCCTCAACCGCAGGGGGAACCGGACCACACACAACCGGGGACCCCACAGCCACTTCAGCACCCAGCACCGCCGGTAGCCGAGGCGATGAGGCAGGGCCAGGCGCAGCATCTGAAGACAGGGAACCAGGCGAGGAGGAGGGCGCAGCATCCAGGCCCACCGTAGCAGCATGGACAGGGTCAGGAGGATTCACCGACAGCCTCGCAACAGCCTGAGGAAGGCCGGCGACATCCGGGGAAACGTCAGTGGACGACGGGGGTGCCGCAACAACGAGCTGGACGGTCTCCGCATCCCCGGAGTCCTCGTCCAGGGGAAGCGGAGGGAAATCTTCTTCCCTAAAGAGGTTGACAGGGGCAACCGGAGCCGCCTCGCACCCGGCAGCCTGATGCCCCATCAAGCCACACCGGAAACAGGTCCGAGGCTGTCGGGCATAGTACACCCGTATGTAGCACCCCAGAAGCCGGACCGAAGATGGAATATCCGACCGCAGGCGCATCCCCAAGGTACGAATGTTCGTCCGCCTCCCGGCATATCTCCCAGAGGATATCGTGTTGACCCGCACACTGATGACTGGCCCAAAGCGCTGGAAGTAACGCCTTAGAAGATCCTCGGGAAACTCCAGGGGCGCCCCATGCACACTGACATAGGTCAGCGCACCACTCCGGTCTGATATGGAGACTGAGCCGGCACCCCCGGCAACGACAACGAGCGTCCCTCGTAGCGACTGAGGAAGTCACGGTACACCTCCTCCGTCGCCAGCTTGATGACAACACGATGAGCAGTCACCAGCTCAATTCCGTCGACGTCTAGCACAGGGACATGAAGCATGTCGCACAGCACCACTGCTACATCTGGATAACCAGCACGCCCAGAGAACTCCAGGCCCACGGAGTTCACGCGCTTAATCGATGGTAGGGGACCACCCATGGTAAGCCCAACACCTGCCACGTCTGCACTCAGCCAGCCAGGCAACAACACTGGGGGGGGGGGGGGGGGCAGCTACGCCCCGCCACCTGGCGACCAAACGGCTGACTACCCTAGCAGTCACGGAGGGACACGTCCGCACTCCACGGCTGCTCAGGGTCAACCTCAAGCAGCCTCCTGGTGCTGGGAGCTCATTAAGTTGAATAGTTGTAACAAGCCGCCAAAGATTGAGAACACACATCACAGGTTCGTAACGCTTCGTGAATCTGTGCCCAGGTCCATTAAGTATTGAAGTATCCAATTACGAAACCTCTAATCTTTCCTCAATCTTGGGCGGCTTTGTTTACAAACTATTAAACAGTTAATGAGCTCCGAAGCACCAGGAGGCTGTTTAGGTTGACCCTGAGCAGCCGTTGGAGTGCGGACGTGTCCCTCCGTGACTGCTGGGGTGGTTAGCTGTTTGGTCGCAGGGTGGCGGGGCGTTGCTGCCCCCCCTCCCCCCCCCCCAGTGTTGTTGCCTGGCTGGCTGAGTGAGGGACGTGCAGGTGTTGGGCTTACCATGGGAGGCCCCTTCCGTCGATTAAGCGCGTGAACTCAGTGGGCCTGGAGTTCTCTGGGCGTGCTGGGTATCCGGAAGTAGCAGTGGTTCTGTGCGACTGCTGCATGTCCCTGTGCGGATGTCGACGGCATTGAGCTTTGACTGCTCATCGTGTTGTCATCAAGCTGGTTACGGAGGTGGTGTACCGTGATTTCCTCAGTCGGTACGAGGGACGCTCGTTGTCGTGCCGGGGGGTGCCGGCTCGGTCTCCATATCAGACCGGAGTGGTGCGCTGACCTATGTAAGTGTGCATGGGGCGCCTGGAGTTTCCCGAGGATCTTCGCGGCGTTATTTCCAGCGTTTGGGCCGTCATCAGCAGTGTGAGGGTCAACACGATATCCTCTGGGAGGTATGCCGGGAGGCGGACTAACATTCGCACCTTGGGAATGCGCCTGCGGTCGGATATTCCATCTTCGGTCCGGCTTCTGGGTGCTACATCCGGGTGTACTATGCCCGACAGCCTCGGACCTGTTTCGGTGTGGCTTGATGGGGCATCAGGCTGCCGGGTGCGAGGCGGCTCCGGTTGCACTGTCAACTCTTTAGGGAAGAAGATTTCCCTCCGCTTCCCCTGGACGACGACTCCGGGATGCGGAGACCGTCCAGCTCGTTGTTGCGGCACCCCCGTCGTCCACTGACGTTTCCCCGGATGTCGCCGGCCTTCCTCAGGCTTTGCGAGGCTGTCGGTGAATCCTCCTGACCCTGTCCATGCTGCTACGGTGGGCCTGGATGCTGCGCCCTCCTCGTCGCCTGGTTCCCTGTCTTCAGATGCTGCGCCTGGCCCTTCCTCCTCGCCTCGGCTACCGGCGGTGCTGGGGTGCTGAAGTGGTGCTGGGGGTCCCCCGGTTGTGTGTGTCCGGTTCCCCCTGCGGTTGAGGCTGCTGCAGTCATGAGACGGGCATTGGTACGCGCGGCTTGTGATGCCCGTGGGTCTGGGTCCGCTTCAGGTTCCGAAGATGTGCCCGGTGCCCAAGCGGTCCAGGCGTTCGTCTACTGCCTGGGCTGATATGGAGGATTCTGACGCTGATGGGTTCTCGGGAATTGAGGTGGTGGACGCTGACGTCCTGTACCTGCTGATGCCAAGGATGGTTGTATGATTCGCCTCCTGTGGCTTATGTCGGCAGTTCCCCGCAGTGGGGGTAGTTGCACCTCCAGATGTTGGTGAGGGGGGTGCTGGTGGTCAGGTCGGGACCTAGTGTTAGTACTGAAAAGGGATGTTCGGAGAGAGGAGCCCCTGCAGGTGTCCCGTCCGGTGGTTGATGCGAAGCCCTGTGAGGCTGCCGCGGTTACTAGTGCGCTGCCCGTTGCCTGCGCCGGTAAGGAGCAGCCTGTCCCGTTCATCTTAGCCAACGGCGTGGCGTATCATTCGCGGACCAACCCTGTAGCTATTAGCTTTCATGAAACGTGTGGAGCCTCTTCCGTGGTGCCCCACGACTGTCTGGTTCCAGCGTATCGGGTATTTGTTGAGGGTGTGCCGATTCGATGCCCGATCCTCGGACGACCTTAGTCCCCCTATTCCGGACAAAATTCTGGCGATGTGGGAGGCGTATTGTACTCTGTTTCCCGGCTGCAGAGTGGCCGGAAAAGTATGCGCAGTCCTGATAGTCTGTGTGCTTGCTGTGTGTATCGGGTATGTCTTGGATTTTGGTCTGTTATGTGATGTATTTTGTGTGCCCTTCAGGCGATGTTTTTTAAATGTCCCTGTACTTTGGGCTCTGCCTTTTCATGATCTATGTTTCTTTACTTTGTTGTATTATGTCCTTCTGGCTATGATGTTCGATCTCTGTTATTAACTTCTTATGTTTATTTTTTCTTGTTCTTCTCTGCTTACTTTGTGTATTGAGGCCTTGTGTATTTTGGGTATCGGTCCTTCAGGCCGGTGTTAGGTTTTTTTGTTGTGTACCGATGGTTTTGTACTGTTTGATATGCGCCTGTGTTTTTGTTGTTTTGCATTTGTTTATCCTTTTACTGCATTTGTTTATCCTTTGTACTGCACGTGTTTACCCTTTGTCCTGTATTTCAATACCTTTTTGAGTTTTGTACTTTGTTATGCTGTGCTGTCGGCCCTTCTGGCTGATGGGTTTTTTCTTTTGTTTCTCTTTGGTTTGTACTGTGTCTCTCCTTGTTTTTATTGTATTTAATTTGCATGTTTGCATGTAAAAATAAAAATAAAAAAAAAAGGAGGCTGTTTATAATATAACAACAGTTGATTGGGAAGTTTTCATGCTTGTAAACTGTTTAAATAAATGTGACCAAAACCGTCAAAGATTGAGGGAAGATGTACAGGTTCGTAAGTATTTGTGTAACTGCTTCGTGAATCTGGCAGCCCGGTCTTTGAATACATAATTCTTTTTTTAACTGCTGCTGGGGATGGAACAAGAGCAGCCATCATTCACAACTCTGTGTCATTCGTTGACATACTTAAACAACATACTCTCTACATTCACAAGGAAATCACAACAGTTTCATATATGAGAAAATCAGTAGCAGCCGTAACGAGGATTCGTACCTATGTGCTCTGGATACTCCCAGAGCACACGCGCTTAGACCACTAGGCCACCACATGGGCAAAAGGATTACAACCTGGGCTTCAACTGAATCCTCAACGGCTCCGAGGCTTCCACCGAAGCCGAACCAGGGCTCAATATACACTGGCATGCACTCTGACTTTGTTGTCCAGGAATTCCACCTCTAACAACTTCCTCTTCAATGCACATTAATTTTCTCATTTGTTGTATCACGTGAATATGATTTCTCTGTCCAGGTTGATCTTTGCGAAGACCAAGTGTTCTGGGTCACCCGACGCGCGCCTTCATCTCTGGACCTCGTTATGCTATATGTAATTTAACCCTGGGATCCACTCGACTCCACCAAGAGTCTTAGGCCCACGGAGGTGGTATAGACAGTCGAATTCTCTGAACTTAGTAGTAGTAGTAGTAGCATCCATCAGTCTCAGGAGACTATGGAGTTGCGCTCTGGTTGTCGGTCAGGGGCTAGAATCACGAAGCAGCTACGCAAGTACTTACGAACGTGTACATCTTTCTCAATCTTTGATGCCATTAGTTACATTTATTAAACAGTTTACAAGCATGAAAACTTCGCAATCAACTGTTATTATTGTTATAAACAGCCTCCTGGTGCTTCGGAGCTCATTAACTGTTTATAATTGAAAAGAAAGCCGCCAAAGATTGAGAAAAGATGTACAGGTTCGTAAGTGCTTCCGTAACTGGCGTCGTGAATCTGGTCCCTGGAGTGGCCTCTCAGGGCGCAAAGCCAGGGTAGGTTGATACACAGGAGAAGACCCAGTAGAGACTCATTAACTCCTGGTGTGNGGCGTTTTGTTTTCTATCGTGTTTTCGACCGTTTTTCTCCTCTTCATATCGCAAATTACATACAACTTAACCATTATTAAACGTTTTCTAAACGTTATGTACACGGTCTTTAAACGTTATCTACAACGTTCTTTAAACGTTATGAACAACATTCTAACAACTATGGTCTTAAAATGTTGTACCAACTACATGGTTACAACTTTGTAGCAATGTAACTTTTTATTAAAAAAAACTTGTGGTTCTACCATGGGGTCTGTGCCCGAGGCCCCGCCTCCAGTGGCCACGCCACCACACTAAGCTTCTGCTACCAAGCAGCCTTCTGCCGGCTCACAGTCTGCCACCTGCCAACTATACCAGTCTACAATCGTGTTCTTTTTTTGCCTGATAGCTTTTGAACAGCTTCCAGCGTCTTATAATATTACATGTTCTGTGTGTGTGTGTGTGTGTGTGTGTGTGTGTGTGTGTGTGTGTGTGTGTGTGTGTGTGGTGTGTGTGTGTGTGTGTGTGTGGGTGTGTGTATGTTGTGTGTGTGTGTGTGTATGTGTGTGTACTCAGCTAGTTGTGTTTGTGTGGGGTATAGCTTTGGCTCTTTGGTCCCGAGAGAGAGTGTGGGGTGAGGGAAGAGGTACGACGGGAGAGAGGGGGATGGGGAGAAGAGACAGAGGGGTTAGGAGAGGGGTGATGAGAGGAAACAGAGACAAAGAGGGGTGGAGAAGAGGGGGGGAGAAGGACGGACAGGGACAAGACATAGTGAGAGGAAATTTAAAGGCTTACCGTCTGTGTCTGTCTGTCTGTCCAATGTTGAAGGCCAGACGCCTGGGGCTAGCTTTACCCAATTTTTCCATTAATTGCTGTTGGGTATGTGCATAACATGGGTGGCTCGGAATTGGAGTCAAAGAAAACTCAAAAATCTTCTCATACAATATGATGACTGAATTATTAATATTATTATAATTATTAGTATTATTTTTTATCAGAAACTGTATGCCCTGTTCATGAAAAATCAAAAACACAAATTTTTGATTTAAAGGGTAGGTATATGACTTGATTTTTTTTTAATTTTTCATAATAATTGCATACACGTTCCTATATTTAACAAGATAATAATATTAATAATTCAAAGTCGTCATATATATATTATGACAAGATCTTAATTTCTTTGACACAAATTACAACTCGACCATGTTGTGCACTTAACCAACAGTAATTACTAACAACTGGGTAAAGCTTGCCCCAAGCTCCTGGCTCTCAACATGGGACAGTCACTCATGTCCTGCCATACTCTTTGAAAATGTTTAAAAATTATTATAGTGCTCTGATTATTTTTCGTTTTAATTCTCGTTTGTGAATTCTTACGCATAAATGAATCACGTGTTTTTGTTATTAGTTTTGCATGCATATATAATATATATATATATATATATATATATATATATATATATATATATATATATATATATATATATATATAAACCCTTATAATTGAAACTGAAAATATCAAAATTCTGCTTAAACTCAATTTCTGGAATTCCTTTGATGTGTTCTCATCCTTATATACAAACCTTGTTCGCTGCTAAAATACTATTATTTTCTAGTGTGCATTAACATTTAAACAACACAGCCAGTGTTATTCTGAACGAATTCCGTGTTGCTTTTCATGAAATACTTACATCTGTCCCCCCCCCTCCCTTAGAGGGGACGTATTTCATGTATGAAGTTATTTACCTATTCCAAAATATGTCACAACATGTTTTAATTAAAATGGCGATGTTGACACCTGATGTGAAGCAAAGTGCTGGAGTGAGCAAGCTGACGTATTGATGTAGTGTTGTGAGCGTTCTGACGCATTGATGTAGTGTTGTGAGCGTTCTGACGCATTGATGTAGAGTGTTGTGAGCGTTCTGACGCATTGATGTAGAGTGTCGAGAGCGTTCTGACGCATTGATGTAGTGTTGTGAGCGTTCTGACGCATTGATGTAGTGTTGTGAGCGTTCTGACGCATTGATGTAGAGTGTCGAGAGCGTTCTGACGCATTGATGTAGTGTTGTGAGCGTTCTGACGCATTGATGTAGAGTGTCGAGAGCGTTCTGACGCATTGATGTAGAGTGTCGAGAGCGTTCTGACGCATTGATGTAGTGTTGTGAGCGTTCTGACGCATTGATGTAGAGTGTCGAGAGCGTTCTGACGCATTGATGTAGAGTGTTGTGAGCGTTCTGACGCATGATGTAGAGTATCGAGAGCGTTCTGACGCATTGATGTAGAGTGTCGAGAGCGTTCTGACGCATTGATGTAGAGTGTTGTGAGCGTTCTGACGCATTGATGTAGAGTGTTGTGAGCGTTCTGACGCATTGATGTAGAGTGTTGTGAGCGTTCTGACGCATTGGTATGGAACAAAGTGTACGAATGAGCGGCCATAGCCCTGTAGCCAACGCCAAGTGCTGGTAACGACGCATTATTGAACACAAAACGCTCCTGGATGAGACCACCGTCTCACACCATTTCTCCAAGTGAGATATATTTTACCGACCAACCCACACGTTAATGACACCATTTCTTACATCAAACCAGCAAGATTCTTATTTGACAAACTATTCAAAACGATTACATTATTATCTATTAAACCACATGTTAGAAAAAAACATTAGTAGCTATTAAACCACTTAGGAACATGAGAATTAAGGAAACAGCAAGAGTGGTATTGGTCCCATACGAGGCAGCTCTTATTGGTCCATACGAGGCAGCTCTTATTGGTCCATACGAGGCAGCTCTTATTGGTCCATACGAGGCAGCTCTTATTGGTCCATACGAGGCAGCTCTTATTGGTCCATACGAGGCAGCTCTTATTGGCCCATACGAGGCAGCTCTTATTGGCCCATACGAGGCAGCTCTTATTGGTCCATACGAGGCAGCTCTTATTGGCCCATACGAGGCAGCTCTTATTGGCCCATACGAGGCAGCTCTTATTGGCCCATACGAGGCAGCTCTTATTGGCCCATACGAGGCAGCTCTTATTGGTCCATACGAGGCAGCTCTTATTGGCCCATACGAGGCAGCTCTTATTGGCCCATACGAGGCAGCTCTTATTGGTCCATACGAGGCAGCTCTTATTGGTCCATACGAGGCAGCTCTTATTTATATCCATCCAAACTCGTTTATATGCATGTTTATAGGAGCTGGAGGAGGACATTATTTCCTATTAAACCCAAATTAGATACCATCGAGGATGAGATTCTGATCCCATCATGTCCTGGGGCCTGATTCTCGAAGTAGTTACGCTAGTACTTACGAACCTGTACATCTTGTCTTGATCTTTGGCAGCTTTGTTTACAATTATTAAACAGTTAATGAGCTCGGAAGCACCAGGAGGCTGTTTATAACAATAACAACAGTTGATTGGCAAGTTTTCATGCTTGTAAACTGTTTAATAAATGTAACCAAAGCCGTCAAAGATTGAGGAAAGATGTACACGGTCGTAAGTTCTTGCGTAACTGCTTCGTGAATCTGGCCCCTTGAAGTATAATCGTATGTCTTATCCTGTAGATTGAGAAAGACTTCAACCGGCTTCTCGATGGATTCAAGACTGTATAGCCTTGAGGGCTAGCTATGTGCTCGTCTGTATTGGACTGGGTATGAAACGTAACTGCCTTGTGAATGATCTCTGACGTCTGGAACATATGCTCTCAGGAAGGAAGATGGTTATGCGAGTAAAAGCTTGTCCACGTACATTTATAAGACGCACAAGTGTCAATATTAGCAAGAGAAGGAGTGATGATTAAATCAATGGCCGAAATGCTTGAGAAATTCAGCTTTATATCTTCTAATGGGAGAGATATTAAGATGAAATCCACTTCTAAAGGAAGATATTAAGATCTCCTTTAAGGTAGTCTATAATGTGGATATCGCGGGGGTGACAATATGTGTCCTTTACAAGGAAATATGTACAGTACATATGTACAAGTATGTACATACCCCATCAGTAAGACACTGTCTATCCGCATATAATATTGATCAACTTGAAAACGAAATTAGGAACTGTAATGCCTAACAAAGGCTCTTGCATTAGCAAGCGCGATTGTCACAACCCTTTGTTGCAAACTATCATTTCCTGCTGGACGTCCAAACCTGTATGTGTCCGTTATTACATACTGGAGCCATGGTAAACAAGATTTAAACATTCCCGCACTAATTCCAATCCTAAACAGCTGCAGAATTTTTTTTATCGAGTTCGAATAATTGCAGAGCGGTTACTTTGAACACAGTTGTGACTATAATTTGTATAATGTTTAAATTATCACAGAGAGGCCCTTACATCCTCCAAGTTTAAATTTGATCTCAATATGAGGAACCTTCCAGGACCAGTGAGAGTAGAGGTTTTGGGAGTAGAGGCAATATGTACACACAAACACAGTCACATCAGCAGCATATAGTAAGCTGGCGAACATCAGGGCGGCCGTCATGACCGTAGACAACTGTACAAAACACACTAAACAGCACATGTTGGACCAGAGGCACAGTATGCAGCACTGGCCTGGAGCCCCAAGCTTATAAAACCCATTCAGAAGACTAAGAAAGAATGGAGCCACCACGATGGAACTAAAATCACCTACAATAGGAGAAAGACAGACTACATGACCCCGACATATAAAATACTTAGGAATATCGATGACATAGAGAGAGAATGTTAAGGTGGAGCAGGAGCTTAACGAGAGGTCAGGCGCGCAAGTCACACACACGCACACGAGACATAGGGATGTGAAGAAGCACTTCACCAGTTTAAGGTCAGCAAGCAACTCCAACGATCTAGAAGGATAAATATTAGAGAGACTAATATTCATATTCTACATATATATATATTCATAATATTCTATACTATTATTCATACTATTCATACTCTACTCTAGCAAAAGTCAGAACATCCTTCAGAAAGTTGAATAAGAATCTATTAACTTAACTATATACCGCCTATGGCAGTCTTTGAGTATGCCGCCCCATCGTGGAGCCCCATCTAAAAAAACACATAAGCTAAAAAATATGCAGAAGTTTGCAACGAGACTCGTCCCAGAGTTGCGAGGGATGAGGTACGAAGAGAGACTGAAGGAGCTAAACCTGACGACGTTAGAAAGGAGGAGGGAGACGGGGGGACATGATACAGACGTATAAAATCCTTAGAGGGATTGACAAGGAGGAAACACATGAAATGTTTACAATGAATATCAATAGAACAAGGGCGCACGGATGGAAGCTTGAGACTCAGATGTGTCATAGAGATGTTAGAAAGTTTTCTTTTAGCGTGAGGGAAGTGAATGGTACGACCTAAAGGAGCAGCTTGTGGAGGCTAACTACATACATAACTTTAAAAGCAGGAATAATAGGGAAATAGGCCAGGTGTTATTGCATTAGACAACCAACGACTAGAAAAGCGGGGTCCAAGGGCTAGAGCTCGATCCTGCAACACAAAAAACGAGAACAAATGTGTGAGTACACACACACACACACACCACACACACACACACACACACACACACACACACACACACACACCACACACACACACACACACACACACACAGTCCCTAAGTACACAGGAAGTACATCTTCTTGAGATCATGAGATGATTTCAGGGCGTTAGTGTCCCCGCGGCCCGGTCCTCGACCATGCCTCCACCCCCAGGAAGCCGCCCGTGAGAGCTGACTAACACCCAGGTACCTATTTACTACTAGGTATTAGGGGCATCAGGGTGAAAGAAACTCTGCTCATTGTTTCTCTCCGGCGCCCGGGATCGGACCCGGGACCACAGGATCACGCGTCCAGTGTTCTGTCCGCTCAGCCACCGGCTCCCTACACATAACAATACCTCCTACACACACACTTTACATGGTCTTAGAGATTGGGACGCAGATACTTCCACAATGTAACACAATATTTGTTCTGGAGTAGTAAGAGTCGTTTCTTAATTACTAATGCTTCCAAACTATAAAAAGCGCCTTTTTATTTTACCAAAACCTTGATTTCGTAACCAGGAGAGTAATATTTTCAAAGTTCCCTATTCCCATGAGAAAACTGGCGAATTGGTGTGTTGTCGTTCGTACACAGCCAGAAAAAAGCCCAGCTTACGAATAATAATTAACATGTTGACCAGACCACATACTAGAAGGTGAAGCGACGACGACGTTTCGGTCCGTCCAGGACCATTCTCAAGTCCCTTCACCTTCTAGAGTGTGGTCTGGTCAACATACTTTAGCCACGTTATTGTGACTCATCGCCTGAATAATTAACATGTATCTATACCTCTTACCCAAAAACAGTTTACCATAAAACATTTAGAATCGAGTTGTTTTTTCGAGAGATTTTCAAGTCTGCCGTGACCTGCCAGCCACTCTCATCCCAGCAGGTCTTGATGATGTTGTAATCGTGTGTGTGAGGCGCGCCCAGTGACCCGGGGGGAAAGAGACGGGGGCGCTTATCTTCATCAAAAAGCAGTGCGGCTTAGAGGCTCCTGGAGGCGCAGTCAACGTAGACCGGGGTTACAAACCCGCTCGTGCCTGTAACGTGTTTGTAACCCGTTCGTTCGGGTTACAAACACGTTACAGGCACGAGCGGCCTTCCCTTCCAGGCGGTCATTCCCTTCCAGGCGGTCATTCCCTTCCAGGCGGTCATTCCCTTCCAGGCGGCCATTCCCTTCCAGGCGGTCATTCCCTTCCAGGCGGCCATTCCCTTCCAGGCGGTCATTCCCTTCCAGGCGGCCATTCCCTTCCAGGCGGCCATTCCCTTCCAGGCGGCCATTCCCTTCCAGGCGGTCATTCCCTTCCAGGCGGCCATTCCCTTCCAGGCGGTCATTCCCTTCCAGGCGGTCATTCCCTTCCGGGCGGTCATTCCCTTCCAGGCGGTCATTCCCTTCCAGGCGGCCATTCCCTTCCAGGCGGTCATTCCCTTCCAGGCGGTCATTCCCTTCCAGGCGGCCATTCCCTTCCAGGCGGCCATTCCCTTCCAGGCGGTCATTCCCTTCCAGGCGGCCATTCCCTTCCAGGCAACTCGTCCGAGTGTCTGGAAGGGAACTATCAGGGGGGGGAAAGCGCCAAGACATTATTGTATAGCACTGGGAAGGGGTCAGGATAAAGATTAGGGATGGGACGGGGGGAAGGAATGGTGCCCGACCACTTGGACGGTCGGGGATTGAACACCGACCTGCATGAAGTGAGACCGTCGCTCTACCGTCCAGCCTATCCCGGCCACAAAAGCAATGTTCGTGTGGGAATAATAGTCATTTTCTATACATTGAAGGCATAAACAATGAGCAAATACCACTTAATACTCTGGAATAAAAAAAAGATATTACACAGTCAACTGACGTTTTAATACAAGTTTGTTTTAATATTTTCATCCATGTTTAGCTCGTATATAATTATTTATCTTTTAATTATTGTAATTACCAAATTCAATATAATTATATCTTTAATTAATATGATTAACAAATAATTTGTTTTGTGCTTGTTTCTGATAGTTAAACTAAAATGTGTAGTAAATAGTAAGTTAATTTTGATTGAGAGTCTGATTTTTCCTTTACTTGCAAGTAAAATAAATTGCCATTCTCGATAATTAATTTGGTCATAGAACGAGAAACTCCACTAAGATTTGTAATTAAGATAAATGCACAAGACCTGGTATCATTATTATAAGTGTGTGTGTGTACTCACCTATATGTACTCACCTATATGTGTCTGCAGGATCGAGCATTGACTCTTGGATCCCGCCTTTCGAGCATCAGTTGTTTACAGCAATGACTCCTGTCCCATTTCCCTATCATACCTGGTTTTAAAATTATGAATAGTATTTGCTTCCACAACCTGTTCCTTAAGTGCATTCCATTTTCCCACTACTCTCACGCTAAAAGAAAACTTCCTAACATCTCTGTGACTCATCTGAGTTTCCAACTTCCATCCATGTCCCCTCGTTCTGTTACTATTCCGTGTGAACATTTCGTCTATGTCCACTCTGTCAATCCCTCTGAGTATTTTATACGTTCCTATCATGTCCCCTCTCTCCCTTCTTCTTTCTAGTGTCGTAAGGCACAGTTCCCTCAGGCGCTCCTCATACCCCATCCCTCGTAGCTCAGGGACGAGTCTCGTTGCAAACCTCTGAACCTTTTCCAGTTTCATTATATGCTTCTTCAGATGGGGACTCCATGATGAGGCGGCATACTCTAAGACTGGCCTCACGTAGGCAGTGTAAAGCGCCCTAAATGCCTCCTTGCTTAGGTTTCTGAATGATGTTCTAACTTTTGCCAGTGTCGAGTACGCTGCTGTCGTTATCCTATTTATATGTGCCTCAGGAGATAGATTAGGTGTTACGTCCACACCCAGGTCTCTCTCGCGCGTCGTCACAGGTAGACTGTTCCCCTTCATTGTGTACTGACCCTTTGGTCTCCTATCTCCTAGTCCCATTTCCATAACTTTACATTTGCTCGTGTTGAATTCCAATAGCCATTTCTCTGACCATCTCTGCAACCTGTTCAGGTCTTCTTGGAGGATCCTGCAATCCTCATCTGTCACAACTCTTCTCATCAACTTTGCGTCATCCGCAAACATCGACATGTAGGACTCTACACCCGTAAACATATCGTTAACATATACAAGAAATAGAATTGGTCCCAGCACCGATCCTTGTGGTACTCCACTTGTTACTGTTCGCCAGTCCGACTTCTCGCCCCTTACCGTAACTCTTTGGCTCCTTCCTGTTAGGTAGTTCCTTATCCATGCTAGGACCTTTCCCCCTACCCCCGCCTGCCTCTCGAGTTTGAACAGCACAAACATGTGTGTGTGTGTGTGTGTGTGTGTGTGTGTGTGTGTGTGTGTGTGTGTGTGTGTGTGTGTGTGTGTGTGTGTGTGTGTGTGTGTGTCTGTGTGTGTGTGTGTGTGTGTGTGTGTGTGTGTGTTGTGTTTGTGTGTGTGTGTGTGTGTGTGTGTGTGTGTGTGTGTGTGTGTGTGTGTGTGTGTGTGTGTGTGTGTTTGTGTGTGTGTGTGTGTGTGTGTGTGTGTGTGTGTGTGTGGTGTGTGTGTGTGTGTGTGTGTGGTGTGTGTGTGTGTGTGTGTGTGTTTGTGTGTGTGTGTGTGTGTGTGTGTGTGTACGCACCTATAGGGATACTTGCCTAAATGTATTTACCTAGATGTGCTCACCAAGATGTGCTAGAAGGGATGAGCATGGGCACACAGCCCCGTCTAGAAACATTATTAAAGTTTGGGTTCCCCCAAATAATTTATATCATATTTACATTTATAATTATTATATATTCAAGCGTTTTAAGTGTTACACCCTTTCCATTTACTAAGATCTATAACGCTGCACCAAGCTGCCCTTCCCATCGCTGCACCAAGCTGCCCTTCCCATCGCTGCACCAAGCTGCCCTTCCCATCGCTGCACCAAGCTGCCCTTCCCATCGCTGCACCAAGCTGCCCTTCCCATCGCTGCACCAAGCTGCCCTTCCCATCGCTGCACCAAGCTGCCCTTCCCATTCCAGTAACTCCACATGAAAAACAAACCACTCAATTTAATCACTTCTATCCGACAAGAGAAGGAAAACAGCCCCTTCCATCCCACACAAGGAAGAAGCCAACCTCTCCCATCCCACACAAGGAAGAAGCCAACCTCTCCCCATCCCGCACAAGGAAGAAGCCAACCTCTCCCCATCCCACACAAGGAAGAAGCCAACCTCTCCCCATCCCACACAAGGAAGAAGCCAACCTCTCCCATCCCGCACAAGGAAGAAGCCAACCTCTCCCCATCCCGCACAAGGAAGAAGCCAACCTCTCCCCATCCCACACAAGGAAGAAGCCAACCTCTCCCCATCCCACACAAGGAAGGAACCAACCTCTCCCCATCCCACACAAGGAAGAAGCCAACCTCTCCCCATCCCACACAAGGAAGAAGCCAACCTCTCCCCATCCCACACAAGGAAGAAGCCAACCTCTCCCCATCCCGCACAAGGAAGAAGCCAACCTCTCCCCATCCCGCACAAGGAAGAAGCCAACCTCTCCCCATCCCACACAAGGAAGAAGCCAACCTCTTCCCATCTCACACAAGGAAGGAACCAACCTCTCCCCATCTCACACAAGGAAGGAACCAACCTCTCCCCATCCCACACAAGGAAGAAGCCAACCTCTCCTTTGTTTAGTCAGACACGGTGGGATGGTACCCAGTCTGGAGTCCTCGCAGCCTCCCGTTCCCTGTGTCGCCTGATTCGTATCTCCCTGTCGCAGCATCCTCCAAGGTCTAGATGTATATCTGGCATCTGAGTTGTTGGCTAGTGTATATCTATACATACATACTATACATACATGCATATGAGGCGGTGAATGTATGCAACTGTACACGCTTAGGGAAGAGGGATGAGAATGGCTCCTCATATTAACAACATCACACACACACACACACACACACACACACACACACACACACACACACACACACACACACACACACACACACACACACACACACACACACACGCACACACAACGGCCAACGTGGTATGGCCGTTGGCCATACCACGTTGAGAACACCGCTTCTCGTCCGAGCAGCGAAGTTAAGCAACGTTGGGTTTGGTTAGTACTTGGATGGGTGACCGCCTGGGAACACCAAATGCTGTTGGCAATAATGTTCCTAGGGTAGATAAAGACAGGCTATTTAACACAAGGGGCACACGCACTAGGGGACACAGGTGGAAACTGAGTGCCCAAATGAGCCACAGAGATATTAGAAAGAACTTTTTTAGTGTCAAAGTGGTTGACAAATGGAATACATTAGGAAGTGACGTGGTGGAGGCTGACTCCATACACAGATTCAAGTGTAGATATGATAGAGCCCAGTAGGCTCAGGAACCTGTACACCTGTTGATTGACGGTTGAGAGGCGGGACCAAAGAGCCAGAGCTCAACCCCCGCAAACTCAACTAGGTGAGTACAACTTTGTGAGTACACACACACATGCACACACACACACAAATTAGTTACTAGTTATTAACAGTTGATTGATTGACAGTTGAGGGGCGGGCCGAAAGAGCAGAGCTTAACCCACGCAAGCACAACTAGGTGAATACAACTTAGTGAATACACACGCGTGCACACAGGTCCTCGCGGCCGAGCGGATAGCACTCGGGGGTCATAGTCCTAAGAGCACGGGTTCGATTACCGACGAAGGCAGAAATAAATGGGAAGAATTCCTTTCGCCTCATGCTCCTGTTAACCTAGCAGTAAATAGATACTTGGGAGTTAGACAGTTATTATGGGCTGCATCTTGAAAATGGTCAGCAGTTGTACTAGATATGAAAAAAATAGGCCGGCAGTGATTACATTAGACAACAGACGATTTAAATGACGGGATCCAGGAGCTAAAACCTGTAATCTGTCGGCACAAATAGGTCATTGCACGCATGGACAGTTTCCTTCATGATCAATTTCAATTAAAACACTTTAAGAATGAAGTATATACAAGAATAAATATTAATCTAAGGAAGTCAAGAACACCTTCAAGGAAGAAAACATAAACGGCTTTACCAAGCATCCGGGGTCTAATATTTCCTGTCCTCTCGTTGCTGGCTGCAACTTGCACACACAATGCCAACATCCTGGCAATGTTGCTAGCGTACGTTCTGGACTCTCGGAGGCCCAAGAGCCAGCTTACACACACACACACACACACACACACACACATATGATCATTTCACACACGAGGCTAAAGTTATGATCTCAAACTGGACTTTAGAGTTATCTCCTACACCTGCTTCATTTATACACCTGAAACATTAGTTTATTTGCTCTCCTCATTATACGTCGTGTGTTAAATTATATTCTAAGTCGTATTCCTCCTCTCGATGCTCTCTCCTATTTCCTGTTCGTCTTCTGTTTTTGCTAACTCTACCTCTTTTCCTTTTTGGTTCTCTTAATACAATATTTGTATTATCATTCATTGTATTATTATTATCATTATTAGTATTTTTATCATCCATGTAATCATAAACAAATATCCACAAAGTAGAGAAAATAAAAAGCGCTGGCTACTTCCCTCAGGTTATAAAAATTAAATATTGAACAGAGTAATTGAAACTTGGCTGCGGGCGAACGTAGACTTTTTCACCCAGCTGTTCCTACCACGTTTTTTCCGACTTTGCTGCTATAAATTACTTCCAGTTACCTGGTGCTTTTACCTGGCTGTTTTTACCTAGCTGTGCTTATCCCTAGTAGCATTTACCTGTTTTTACCTAGCTGTGTTTATCCCTAGTGTATCTCTGTGTACTCTGAGACACACTAGGTATATATAGCTCTAGATATAGCTCTACACTTTTGCTATATCTGTAGTATCTTTTATGTTGTAGCAGAGGAGCTGGAAAACTCAAGAAAGAGGCAACTCCAAAGTTTTAATAATAAAAAATGAGCTTGTATTAGACATCAGGCCAAAATTACCACTTGATTGAGGAATATCCAAAATCATAGTTGACGGACCTGAGGACAGCTCCCCAGCAATCTGGCCAAGGAGTCATTCGAGAACAGTAAACATATGCAACAGTGTGCAACACTTAATTGGGACATCCTAGGCAAGTTCTCAACACATGTGGGAGTTCAGAAGCTTACCTCAACACCGATTCCGTTATTGCCAAAATTGGGACTTGTAAATAAAATAAGAGAACCGTATCTCATAAAAAAAAGTTCGATAAAGCAATAAATACCATAGAAATGA
>WNGS01042707.1:3740025-3760407 GCA_020271785.1 Procambarus virginalis
CCATACGAGGCAGCTCTTATTGGTCCATACGAGGCAGCTCTTATTGGTCCATACGAGGCAGCTCTTATTGTCCCATACGAGGCAGCTCTTATTGGTCCATACGAGGCAGCTCTTATTGGTCCATACGAGGCAGCTTTTATTGGTCCATACGAGGCAGCTCTTATTGGTCCATACGAGGCAGCTCTTATTGGTCATACGAGGCAGCTCTTATTGGTCCATACGAGGCAGCTCTTATTGGTCCATACGAGGCAGCTCTTATTGGGCCCATACGAGGCAGCTCTTATTGGTCCATACGAGGCAGCTCTTATTGTCCCATACGAGGCAGCTCTTATTGGTCCATACGAGGCAGCTCTTATTGGTCCATACGAGGCAGCTCTTATTGGTCCATACGAGCAGCTCTTATTGTCTCATACGAGGCAGCTCTTATTGGGCCCATACGAGGCAGCTCTTATTGGTCCATACGAGGCAGCTCTTATTGGTCCATACGAGGCAGCTCTTATTGGTCCATACGAGGCAGCTCTTATTGGGCCCATACGAGGCAGCTCTTATTGGTCCATACGAGGCAGCTCTTATTGGTCCATACGAGGCAGCTCTTATTGGGCCCTACGAGGCAGCTCTTATTGGTCCATACGAGGCAGCTCTTATTGGTCCATACGAGGCAGCTCTTATTGGGCCCATACGAGGCAGCTCTTATTGGTCCATACGAGGCAGCTCTTATTGTCCATACGGGCAGCTCTTATTGGTCCATACGAGGCAGTTCTTATTGGACCATACGAGGCAGCTCTTATTGGACATACGAGGCAGCTCTTATTGGTCCATACGAGGCAGTTCTTATTGGACCATACGAGGCAGCTCTTATTGGTCCATACGAGGCAGCTCTTATTGGTCCATACGAGGCAGTTCTTATTGGACCATACGAGGCAGCTCTTATTGGTCCATACGAGGCAGCTCTTATTGGTCCATACGAGGCAGCTCTTATTGTCCCATACGAGGCAGCTCTTATTGGTCCATACGAGGCAGCTCTTATTGGACCATACGAGGCAGCTCTTATTGGTCCATACGAGGCAGCTCTTATTGGTCCATACGAGGCAGCTCTTATTGGCCCATACGAGGCAGCTCTTATTGGTCCATACGAGGCAGCTCTTATTGGCCCATACGAGGCAGCTCTTATTGGCCCATACGAGGCAGCTCTTATTGGCCCATACGAGGCAGCTCTTATTGGCCCATACGAGGCAGCTCTTATTGGTCCATACGAGGCAGCTCTTATTGGCCCATACGAGGCAGCTCTTTTGGCCCATACGAGGCAGCTCTTATTGTCCATACGAGGCAGCTCTTATTGGTCCATACGAGGCAGCTCTTATTTATATCCATCCAAACTCGTTTATATGCATGTTTATAGGAGCTGGAGGAGGACATTATTTCCTATTAAACCCAAATTAGATACCATCGAGGATGAGATTCTGATCCCATGTCCTGGGGCCTGATTCTCGAAGTAGTTACGCTAGTACTTACGAACCTGTACATCTTTTCTTGATCTTTGGCAGCTTTGTTTACAATTATTAAACAGTTAATGAGCTCGGAAGCACCAGGAGGCTGTTTATAACAATAACAACAGTTGATTGGCAAGTTTTCATGCTTGTAAACTGTTTAATAAATGTAACCAAAGCCGTCAAAGATTGAGGAAAGATGTACACGGTCGTAAGTTCTTGCGTAACTGCTTCGTGAATCTGGCCCCTGAAGTATAATCGTATGTCTTATCCTGTAGATTGAGAAAGACTTCAACCGGCTTCTCGATGGATTCAAGACTGTATAGCCTTGAGGGCTAGCTATGTGCTCGTCTGTATTGGACTGGGTATGAAACGTAACTGCCTTGTGAATGATCTCTGACGTCTGGACATATGCTCTCAGGAAGGAAGATGGTTATGCGAGTAAAAGCTTGTCCACGTACATTTATAAGACGCACAAGTGTCAATATTAGCAAGAGAAGGAGTGATGATTAAATCAATGGCCGAAATGCTTGAGAAATTCAGCTTTATATCTTCTAATGGGAGAGATATAAGATGAAATCCACTTCTAAAGGAAGATATTAAGATCTCCTTAAGGTAGTCTATAATGTGGATATCGCGGGGGTGACAATATGTGTCCTTTACAAGGAAATATGTACAGTACATATGTACAAGTATGTACATACCCCATCAGTAAGACACTGTTTTCTCCCCATATAATATTGATCAACTTGAAAACGAAATTAGGAACCGTAATGCCTAACAAAGGCTCTTGCATTAGCAAGCGCGATTGTCACAACCCTTTGTTGCAAACTATCATTTCCTGCTGGACGTCCAAACCTGTATGTGTCCGTTATTACATACTGGAGCCATGGTAAACAAGATTTAAACATTCCCGCACTAATTCCAATCCTAAACAGCTGCAGAATTTTTTTTATCGAGTTCGAATAATTGCAGAGCGGTTACTTTGAACACAGTTGTGACTATAATTTGTATAATGTTTAAATTATCACAGAGAGGCCCTTACATCCTCCAAGTTTAAATTTGATCTCAATATGAGGAACCTTCCAGGACCAGTGAGAGTAGAGGTTTTGGGAGTAGAGGCAATATGTACACACAAAACACAGTCACATCAGCAGCATATAGTAAGCTGGCGAACATCAGGGCGGCCGTCATGACCGTAGACAACTGTACAAAACACACTAAACAGCACATGTTGGACCAGAGGCACAGTATGCAGCACTGGCCTGGAGCCCCAAGCTTATAAAACCCATTCAGAAGACTAAGAAAGAATGGAGCCACCACGATGGAACTAAAATCACCTACAATAGGAGAAAGACAGACTACATGACCCCGACATATAAAATACTTAGGAATATCGATGACATAGAGAGAATGTTAAGGTGGAGCAGGAGCTTAACGAGAGGTCAGGCGCGCAAGTCACACACACGCACACGAGACATAGGGATGTGAAGAAGCACTTCACCAGTTTAAGGTCAGCAAGCAACTCCAACGATCTAGAAGGATAAATATTAGAGAGACTAATATTCATATTCTACATATATATATATTCATAATATTCTATACTATTATTCATACTATTCATACTCTACTCTAGCAAAAGTCAGAACATCCTTCAGAAAGTTGAATAAGAATCTATTAACTTAACTATATACCGCCTATGGCAGTCTTTGAGTATGCCGCCCCATCGTGGAGCCCCATCTAAAAAAACACATAAGCTAAAAAATATGCAGAAGTTTGCAACGAGACTCGTCCCAGAGTTGCGAGGGATGAGGTACGAAGAGAGACTGAAGGAGCTAAACCTGACGACTTAGAAAGGAGGAGGGAGACGGGGGGACATGATACAGACGTATAAAATCCTTAGAGGGATTGACAAGGAGGAAATACATGAAATGTTTACAATGAATATCAATAGAACAAGGGCGCACGGATGGAAGCTTGAGACTCAGATGTGTCATAGAGATGTTAGAAAGTTTTCTTTTAGCGTGAGGGAAGTGAATGGTACGACCTAAAGGAGCAGCTTGTGGAGGCTAACTACATACATAACTTTAAAAGCAGGAATAATAGGGAAATAGGCCAGGTGTTATTGCATTAGACAACCAACGACTAGAAAAGCGGGGTCCAAGGGCTAGAGCTCGATCCTGCAACACAAAAACGAGAACAAATGTGTGAGTACACACACACACACACACACACACACACACACACACACACACACACACACACACACACACACACACCACACACACACACACACACACAGTCCCTAAGTACACAGGAAGTACATCTTCTTGAGATCATGAGATGATTTCAGGGCGTTAGTGTCCCCGCGGCCCGGTCCTCGACCATGCCTCCACCCCCAGGAAGCCGCCCGTGAGAGCTGACTAACACCCAGGTACCTATTTACTACTAGGTATTAGGGGCATCAGGGTGAAAGAAACTCTGCTCATTGTTTCTCTCCGGCGCCCGGGATCGGACCCGGGACCACAGGATCACGCGTCCAGTGTTCTGTCCGCTCAGCCACCGGCTCCCTACACATAACAATACCTCCTACACACACACTTTACATGGTCTTAGAGATTGGGACGCAGATACTTCCACAATGTAACACAATATTTGTTCTGGAGTAGTAAGAGTCGTTTCTTAATTACTAATGCTTCCAAACTATAAAAAGCGCCTTTTTATTTTACCAAAACCTTGATTTCGTAACCAGG
The DNA here is from genome assembly GCA_020271785.1 of Procambarus virginalis. Classification (NCBI taxonomy): domain Eukaryota; kingdom Metazoa; phylum Arthropoda; class Malacostraca; order Decapoda; family Cambaridae; genus Procambarus; species Procambarus virginalis. Next base: position 3,744,266 of record WNGS01042707.1, read on the forward strand.
AGAGTAATATTTTCAAAGTTCCCTATTCCCATGAGAAAACTGGCGAATTGGTGTGTTGTCGTTCGTACACAGCCAGAAAAAAGCCCAGCTTACGAATAATAATTAACATGTTGACCAGACCACATACTAGAAGGTGAAGCGACGACGACGTTTCGGTCCGTCCTGGACCATTCTCAAGTCCCTTCACCTTCTAGAGTGTGGTCTGGTCAACATACTTTAGCCACGTTATTGTGACTCATCGCCTGAATAATTAACATGTATCTATACCTCTTACCCAAAACAGTTTACCATAAAACATTTAGAATCGAGTTGTTTTTTCGAGAGATTTCAAGTCTGCCGTGACCTGCCAGCCACTCTCATCCCAGCAGGTCTTGATGATGTTGTAATCGTGTGTGTGAGGCGCGCCCAGTGACCCGGGGGGAAAGAGACGGGGGCGCTATCTTCATCAAAAAGCAGTGCGGCTTAGAGGCTCCTGGAGGCGCAGTCAACGTAGACCGGGGTTACAAACCCGCTCGTGCCTGTAACGAGTTTGTAACCCGTTCGTTCGGGTTACAAACACGTTACAGGCACGAGCGGCCTTCCCTTCCAGGCGGTCATTCCCTTCCAGGCGGTCATTCCCTTCCAGGCGGTCATTCCCTTCCAGGCGGCATTCCCTTCCAGNGGTGGTGTACCTGAGGTTATGAGGCCGCTCTGTGCACTCAAAAAGAAGGATGGGGGGAATCAGGCTAGTCGCTGTTGGCAACACACTCCGTCGCCTAGTTGTCAAGGTTGCAGGGGGTTAGCCAGTCAGGAAGATGCTGAGTTGCTGAAACGAATTCAGCTAGGATTTGGACCCCCCCCCCCTCCCCCCTCAAGGGTGTGAAGCGGCCGCTCATGCAGCACCAACGTACATAGCTAACATCTATGCCCAAAAGGCTCTGATCAAACCGAGCTTTACAACTTCTTTTAACGTGGTCAGAGGAGATGCAGTGATTTCTGCTGTACATGGCCATTTTCGCCCTCTCTACTATTTCATTCATGCTACAGTCAGGAATCCAACTACTTTTTGGCGAACACAAAATCAGCTCAAACGTGAAGGTGTCCAACGAGTTGATCCTCTAGTTTCTCATCTTTTCTGCTTAGTCTTGAAAAGAAATCACTGCAAGCTTGTCCAGCGAGTTCATCATCAGGTGATGGGCGATTGTACTAGTGCCTATTGCTGGCTCCTCTCCACCCCTCTTAGACGACATCAGAAGAATAAAGGAGCAAGACAACCTGGATGTATTCCTAAGCCCCTCCAAGTGTGAAATAGCCTCTTCAAATCTAAACATCATGGAGTAAAAATCCGTCTTGCCCCGAGTTATGTATCAGGCCCGCAGACAGCACTCTCCTTGGAGCTCTTCTCGAGCCAACCGCCATTGACGTGATCCTCAATAAGAAAATCAGGGACCTATGGAGGACGGAAGACAGGGTTGGTGACATCAATGCTCGTGATGCTTTTTATCTTCTCACTAGATGACGCTCTCCCAAGGCTAACCTACTGAGGTGTGCCCCATCTCACAACAGCCAAAAGCTTGAAAAGTATGACATTCTACTGAAGACCATGCTAGGAAAAGCTGTTAACCTTTCTCTCAGTAACCGTTGGTGGAAACAAGCCACTCTTCCCGTCAGACTCACTGGCCATGGTGCCCGGAATGCCACGCAAATTGCTGTTTCAGTTTTCCGATCTTCCTCCTCGGCATCGGATGACCTGGTCAAGGAAATCCTATCAGACAAATTGGGGATTCAACGCAGATACATGCCCCATTCCCACATCATGGAATGCAACACAAAATGCGGTACCTTGGCAGACTCAGCACTCAGGCCAACCTTACTGAAAGCCAACGACCAATCCAGCTGGGACAGCACCATTGTGGACAAAGAAGTCACATCTTTGTTGGAGACATCATCATCCCCCTGTGGTGGTGCTCGCCTCACAACTTCACGGGCTCCCCATGCATGGGATTTCGTTTTAGAAGTCCCTTTGTGACAGGTACATGTCTCGATATGCAGCAGCTCAATACAGTACTGCAGTCGCCCTCCGCCTTGCTGCCCCAATCCACACTGTATATAAACATTTATTTGCGGTTAGGAAGATGCAGATGAACAAGGATCACATGGCCTGCACTGTAGAAAATCAAGGTTGGCACTCAAGACACTACAAAGTCAACATCATTAAGAGGAGCCTTGCCTCTGTCTAGTGTCCAGCAGAGAGAGACCATCGTAATGTAGTGTACCATAACTCTCCTGTCTTTGCTGATCGATCAGAGGGAATCACACTACGTCCATGGGGAATTGGCAGACAACTGATGTGGGACTATACTTTCATATCCAACTTTGCAGCCACATACATCAACCTCTGTCAGTCAAGCAGGAACTGCGGCCATACGCAGAGAAAGAGACAAATCAGTCAAGTACAAGGCAAGAGATAACTGGTACAACTTTTTTGTAATAGGATTAGAGACCCGTGGACCATGAGGAAAGCGCTTACAAGATTTCTCAAGGCTCATGGGTCTAGGCTCGTCGAAACAATAAGAGACCCTAGAGCAGCACGCTTGCTTTTCCAGCGCATCAGTGTGGCGATCCAGAGGGGAAATGCCCCCCCCCCCCGGCCCCTGCATCCTCCGTTTCTGCCCGGCGTCAGAGATGTTCGAAGAAATCTACCGCCTCTAGGAAACAAACAGCGACGTAACTATCTCACCCCATATAATAAAGTGCTTAATAATAATGAAAGGAGTGGAAGGAGAAGGAAATTCTTATACGTATTTCGAGTCAAACGACAAGTTTTTCACTAAATGCTCATTAATACCTCTCTGAGCTGGGGAGAAGGGTCCACACAAGTGTATCAAAGGTGGTACCCCTATATATATATATATATATATATATATATATATATATATATATATATATATATATATATATATATATATATATATATATATATATATATATATATATATATATATATATATATATATATATATATATATATATTATATATATATATATATAGGGGTGAGAGAGAGAGAGAGGAGAGAGAGAGAGAGAGAGAGAGAGAGAGAGAGAGAGAGAGAGAGAGAGAGAGAGAGAGGAGGAACGAAGGTAGAGAGAGATATTGGCCTTTTAACCTTCGTCATACAAACGAGCACTACAAAAGAAACAACTTAATAAAACACAAAACAAACGCCAATTAAAAAAAAAGCTAAAAATACTAAACCAAAAAAAAAAACAGGAAAAAGAAGCGCACTAATGACAAATAAACATAGGCCTCATTTTCCTGTCTTATTATATTGCTTTCATTTCCAGCGTTTTCTATTGCAAGTGTAGTGCAATTTTTTCTCCCAGGTGAAGTTGACGAAGCCTCTGAGTCTCATTAACGCCAGCCGTCACCCTTCCTACGAGAAAAATAACTTTTTCTCCTGTCTTTAATGAAGACCTGCATAAAAAATGAGAGAATATCACTTCATATGAAAGAAAAAACCAGTTTGGATGTGTGATAATATGATAGAATATTTATGAGCTACAAGAATTCTGCCCCAAGAGTGTAACACTTATATGCTGTGCTTATAAGTGTACATCATATACAGCCTGCACAGCATATATGCTGTGCTTATATTAACATGCAATCAAATGTTTATTCAGGTAAAATGTTATATGGGATTCTTGCACCGTGGTTTGTGGGTTTGTGCTCACTGGGTTCGCGCTCACTGGGTTTGTGTTCACTGGGTTTGTGCTCACTGGGTTTGTGCTCACTGGGTTTGTGTTCACTGGGTTTGTGTTCACTGGGTTTGTGCTCACTGGGTTTGTGTTCACTGGGTTTGTGTTCACTGGGTTTGTGTTCACTGGGTTTGTGTTCACTGGGTTTGTGCTCACTGGGTTTGTGTTCACTGGGTTTGTGCTCACTGGGTTTGTGCTCACTGGGTTTGTGCTCACTGGGTTTCTGCTCACTGGTTTGTGCTCACTGGGTTTGTGCTCACTGGGTTTGTGTGCCCCTTGAGGGACTTGAGGTAGAGGGGGGGGGGAAGGGGGTATAGAAATAGCCTAAGCTACTCTATCCCTTTTGAGATGTATTTTATTGTCTCAATAAACGTACTTGAACTTGATGAACTTAAAACAGTAGTGGTGATGATCGTGGTGGTGGTGATTGTGGTTGTGGTGGTGATGGTAGTGGTCGCCAGCTGAGATCCTTCACTAGCTGAGACACATCCCTTACCAGCTGAGACACATCTCTCACCAGCTGAGACACATTCCTCACCAGCTGAGACACATCCCTTACCAGCTGAGACACATCTCTCACCAGCTGAGACACATCTCTCACCAGCTGAGACACATCCCTTACCAGCTGAGACACATCTCTCACCAGCTGAGACACATCTCTCACCAGCTGAGACATATCCCTCACCAGCTGAGACACATCTCTCACCAGCTGAGACACATTCCTCACCAGCTGAGACACATCTCTCACCAGCTGAGACACATCTCTCACCAGCTGAGACACATCTCTCACCAGCTGAGACACATCTCTCACCAGCTGAGACACATCCCTCACCAGCTGAGACATCTCTCACCAGCTGAGACACATCTCTCACCAGCTGAGACACATTCCTCACCAGCTGAGACACATCTCTCACCAGCTGAGACACATCTCTCACCAGCTGAGACACATCCCTCACCAGCTGAGACATCTCTCACCAGCTGAGACACATCTCTCACCAGCTGAGACACATTCCTCACCAGCTGAGACACATCCCTTACCAGCTGAGACATATCCCTCACCAGCTGAGACACATCCTCACCAGCTGAGACACATCTCTCACCAGCTGAGACACATCTCTCACCAGCTGAGACACATTCCTCACCAGCTGAGACACATCTCTCACCAGCTGAGACACATCTCTCACCAGCTGAGACACATCCCTCACCAGCTGAGACATCTCTCACCAGCTGAGACACATCTCTCACCAGCTGAGACACATCTCTCACCAGCTGAGACACATCTCTCACCAGCTGGGGAGCCGGTCGGCCGAGCGGACAGCACGCGGGACATGTGATCCTGTGGTCCTGGGTTCGATCCCAGGCGCCGGCGAGAAACAATGGGCAGAGTTTCTTTCACCCTATGTCCCTGGTACCTAGCAGTAAAATAGGTACCTGGGTGTTAGTCAGCTGTCACGGGCTGCTTCCTGGGGGTGGAGGCCTGGTCGAGGACCGGGCCGCGGGGACACTAAAAGCTCCGAAATCATCTCAAGATAACCTCAAGAAGCTGAGACATATCCCTCACCAGCTGAGACACATCCCTCACCAGCTGAGACACATCTCTCACCAGCTGAGACACATCCCTCACCAGCTGAGACACATCCCTCACCAGCTGAGACACATCTCTCACCAGCTGAGACACATCTCTCACCAGCTGAGACATATCCCTCACCAGCTGAGACACATCTCTCACCAGCTGAGACACATCCCTCACCAGCTGAGACACATCTCTCACCAGCTGAGACACATCTCTCACCAGCTGAGACACATCTCTTACCAGCTGAGACACATCTCTCACCAGCTGAGACACATCTCTCACCAGCTGAGACACATCTCTCACCAGCTGAGACACATCTCTCACCAGCTGAGACACATCTCTCACCAGCGGCCAGCGTGACACACGAACCTCCCACCACCAGCAAAATCCTCAAATATTGTGTTACAAGTCTCGACCATTTGTTTTTCACGTCGTTTCATCCAATTTTATTCTAAAGGAATTAAACCAACGCTCAATTATGCCGAGCAAGATAAAACCACAAAGGTAGATTGAACGTTGAACATCACTGCATTAGCATCATGCCAAAAATGCTGCATGAAATTGCAGAAAATTGCATGTAAGTTTATTTATACGAGTTCTTTTTGATGCATAGTTTGGTGTGCAGGTGAATATATCTTTCCCCCCCCGAGCGGATGGTGGTGCTGGTGGTGTGGTGGTGATGGTGAGGGTGGTGTGGTGATGGTGGTGATGGTGGTGGTAATGTAGAAAGAGAAGCCTCTGGTTTACGGCAGTCTGAAGCCAGCAAGAAGTCTCCTCCCGCGATTTATGGATGAAAAATGTGAGTGTGGCCCTTGGCTTGGAGTTCAACATTTCAAAGTCTCGGCTCGGGAAACAAGAGATAAATCTCTAGGAGAGGCACGACCGATGCTTCAGCGCTCGAGGGTGCTCAAGGGTGCTCAGGGGCGCTCAAGCGTACTCAGGGGCGCTCAAGCGTGCTCACACTGTCATGTCAGCCACCTATAACGAACCAAATACTCCTTAACATCCTCACACACATAATGCAACAGAAAATATACATTATATTCAACACTGCATAAAAATTCCTGTTGCTTTAATTACTTTATAGCGTTGAAACATTGACTCGAACTAACGTTCATAGACTTGGAATGATTATGTGTGGTGTCTATAGGCTCGTCCAGCATTTATCAAGCATTTACGCAACACTTACGAAACCTCTACATCTTTCCATGGTCATGGCGGCTTTGTTTACATTTCGTAAACAAGTTACGAGTTTGGAAACTGTGGTTTTAATGGCCTGGTTAAACTCCCTTTGGATCTGACCAGTAACTGATTGGGTGACCGCGCGGAGAGCCCCGGCGTTAGCTGGACCTGGGACCTGAATCAGCCTGTCCTCTCCAGTGTGCACAACGTCACTAAATTGATGTACTAAATTGACCGAACCTAACCTAACCGCGGACCCACGTATAGAAAACGGGGACACTCGTCAATTTTGCGAACCGTTGTGATTTTTAGTATATCAGTTTAATTTTTGCCTTACGGGATTTATACGTCAAAATACGACGAACTATTGGCAAGGACGGGTTGCCTGGATAAGCCTAACAGGCTTGCCCATTCTCTCCGTCAATTTGGTATCCTTTCGCCATACCCAAAATACGCAGTTGCCTAACAGGCCAAAATTCCTTAAAATGCCGGAAAACTCTAAACAAAATTTTTTATTTTTATTCTTTGTAATTTTATTACAAAATTCAATTACCTCACGAAAATTCAGAATTTTCGTGAGGTAATTGTTTGCAAGAATTGGCCGGGTCGACCTTAAAAGTGGCGCCATTTAAGTGTCAGGAGACCTAGAAAAAAAAATCCAGAAGCCTTCACTAAGAGTTGAAATGAGAGCCCACCCCACCTATGACATCCCCTACCACCTATCAGTCACCCTGCAATGTTAGGTGAGGCTAGCCCAAATGTCTGGGTCAGGCACACAAACCTAACTCTTTTGCATATATACGACCCAACTCTAAGCGTCGACTTCCATAGCACCTCACCAACCTTACATCTTCCACTATATGTTTTACTTCAGCACAGTGCAAACGTTAAAATGAAACTGACGTTCGTAAAGACTCCAACACTGCACAACCCTGCAACACAAGTGGACGGGGCGTGGGGTGGACGGTGCGTGGGGTGGACGGGGCGTGCGGTGGACGGTGCGTGGGTGGACGGGCGTGTGGGGTGGACGGTGCGGGGGTAGACGGGGCGTGGGGTGAACGGTGCGGGGGTGGACGGGGCGTGAGGTGGACGGGGCGTGGGGTGGACGGGGCGTGGGGTGGACGGGGGCGTGGGGGTGGACGGGGCGTGGGGTGGACGGGGCGGGGTGTGACGGTGCGTGGGGTGGACGGTGCGTGGGGTGGACGGAGCGTGGGGTGGACGGGGCGTGGGGTGGACGGAGCGTGGGGGTGGTGGACGGGGCGTGGGGTGGACGGAGCGGTGGGGGACGGGGCGTGGGGTGGACGGAGCGGGGGTGGACGGGGCGTGGGTGGACGGAGCGTGGGGTGGACGGAGCGTGGGGTGGACGGAGCGTGGGATGGACGGAGCGTGGGGTGGACGGTACGTGGGTGGGGCGGGGGTGGACGGTGGGGTGGACGGTGCGTGGAGTGGACGGGCGTGGGTGGACGGTGCGGGGGTGGACGGGGCGTGGGGTGGACGGTGCGGGGGGGTGGACGGTGCGTGGGTGGACGGGGCGTGGGGTGGACGGAGCGTGGGGTGGACGGGGCGGGGGGTGGACGGGGCGTGGGGGGGACGGAGCGTGGGGTGGACGGGGCGTGGGGTGGACGGAGCGTGGGTGGACGGGGCGTGGGGTGGACGGAGCGTGGGGTGGACGGGGCGTGGGGTGGACGGAGCGTGGGGTGGACGGGGCGTGGGGTGGACGGAGCGTGGGTGGACGGGGCGGGGGTGGACGGGGCGTGGGGTGGACGGAGCGTGGGGTGGACGGGGCGTGGGGGGACGGGGCGTGGGGTGAACGGGGCGTGGGGTGGATTGGCGTGGGGTGGACGGGGCGTGGGGTGGACGGAGCGTGGGGTGGACGGGGGCGTGGGGTGGACGGGGCGTGGGGTGGACGGGCCGTGGGGTGGACGGGGCGTGGGGTGGACGGGGCGTGGGGTGGACGGAGCGTGGGGTGGACGGGGCGTGGGGTGGACGGAGCGTGGGGTGGACGGGGCGTGGGGTGGACGGAGCGTGGGGGGACGGGGCGTGGGTGGACGGAGCGTGGGGGTGGGGGGACGGGGGGTGGGGTGGACGGGGCGTGGGGTGACGGAGCGTGGGGTGGACGGGGCGTGGGGTGGACGGGGCGTGGGGTGGACGGAGCGTGGGGTGGACGGGGCGGGGGTTGGACGGGCGTGGGGTGGACGGGCGCGTGGGGTGGACGGGACGTGGGTGGACGGGACGTGGGGTGGACGGGACGTGGGGTGGACGGGGACGTGGGGGGACGGAGCGTGGGGTGGACGGGGCGTGGGGGTGGACGGGACGTGGGGTGGACGGGACGTGGGGGGACGGGACGTGGGGTGGACGGGGCGTGGGGTGGACGGAGCGTGGGGTGGACGGAGCGTGGGGTGGACGGGGCGGTGGGGTGGACGGGACGTGGGGTGGACGGGACGGGGGTGGACGGGACGTGGGGTGGACGGGGCGTGGGGTGGACGGGGCGTGGGGTGGACGGGACGTGGGGTGGACAAGACGTGGCTGAACGAGGCGACTGAATCATAATAAAGCGAGATATGAGATTACGCTGAGCAAAAAATATAATATTTTAGTTGAGAATTTTGTACGAACACTCATTTAAAACTGAGGAGCATTATGTTATGGGGGTTGCGTGTGTGAGGAAGGGCTGGCGGACCCCCACACCCACCAATAAGGCCAACAGGCTCGGTAACCAAACGTTATTAACTTGATGTCACAACTTACCATTGGTTGACACACGTCACGTGACCTCATGACGGTAGTGACGTCAGAGCCCTGTGAGGATAAAAAATATATATCTTAATACATGGAAAATAAATACAGCAACTTCTCACATACAGCTGTATTTTGAATTANCTCGTCCCTCGTCCTCCCCACCATTCCCCACTCTCGTCCCTCGTCATCCCCACCATTCCCCACTCCGTCCCCTCGTCATCCCCACCATTCCCACTTCCGTCCCCTCGTCATCCCCACCATTCCCACTCCCTCGTCCGATACCTTCCCAAATGATCTAATGTTGCCATCAGAAAATTGGGAACATCAATGATCTGATGTTCCCATCACTGAAATTTAAGAAAAACAATTAAAAAGTGAATGAAAAAATGAAGAAATAAAAAAATAAACTATACTCACGAAATAAACGGTATGGTAAACAACACAGCTCAATTCCAATGCAGTGTCACAAATATTTAAATCAAATGAAAATAATTCGAAATCTATGAAAATTCATTTATCAATGAAACTGGAAACATTGAAATGAAATTGTAAACATATTTAGTATAGCGTGAGTTGTTCATACATGCAACAGATGGCGCTGTTTCTCAATAATGCATGTTTTTACTGTCACAGTTGGCATCTATACTTATACTCACGAAATGAACGGTATGGTAAACAACACAGCTAAATTCCAACGCAATATCACACAAAATTATTCAATAAAACTGAAAATAAATCGAAATATATGAAAATTTTGTTTTTCATTGCAATCGGAAAGATTGAAATGGAATCGTAACATATTTATTATAGTGTGTGTGGCTCTTACGTGCAACAGATGGCGCTGTTTCTTAAAAAAAAGAATGTTTTTACCTTTTACAAGTGTGGCATCTATACTTATTCTTACGAAATGAACGGTGTAGTAAACAACACAGCTCAATTCCAACACAATGTCACACAAAATAATTAAATCAAAATTAAAATAAATCGAAATCTATGAAACATCCATTTATTAATGCAATCGGAAACATTGAAGTGGAAATCATAACATATTTAGTATAGCGTGTTTGTGTTGCTATTACGCTCAACAGATGGCGCTGTTTTTTCTTTAAATTGTTTTTACTTGTCACAGGTGTGGCATCTATATAGTAGGCATATAAAAACACGCGCATATTCGAATGGAACGTTGTGTCAGAATTTCAAAGCAATCAGTGGAGAACTTTGGGAGATAACAGTGTGTGATGCTCTTATGTCCAACAGATGGCGCTGATTATCAAAAAAGCATGTTTTTTTTCACGTCACAGGTAAGGCATGTATACAGTAATAATAGAAAAACATGCGCCTATTCGAAAGCAAAGTTGTGTAAAAATTTCAAAGCAATTGGTAAAGAGGTTTCGAAGATTTCTCTCACATGAAAAACACAGTTTAAAAAGAAAGCATGTTTTTTTTCCGTCACAGACGTGACATCAATATAATATGTATATAAAAACCCACTCTGATGCGAATGGAACAATGTGTGAAAATTTGAAAGCAATCCGTGAAGAACTTTCGGAGATTAGCGATTTTGAACAAACGAACATTTCCATTTATATATATATATATATATATATATATATATATATATATATATATATATATATATATATATATATATATATATATATATATATATATATATATATATATATATATATGGATCCAGAAACGAGGCACCATTGCACTGGTTATTTACATTTAACAGACAGAAAAATATGAAGTCGCAGAAAGAATACAAAAATACTTATGCTCTGAAAGAATATGTAATATTCCTTCAGAGCAAAGAAACTCACGGAGGAAAAAGGTTAAAAACAAAAATACAGAGAACAAACACAAGAATGAGGTCACGTTGAATTGGCCTGGGAGGTAGTTTGAGTGTTGTTGTTGTTCTGTGTTATGCCCCAGTGCGCCAAGATCTTGTGAAGAACACAAGTGTTCTCTCCAGAGCTGGGCAAAGGGGGCGCGGCTCCCGGTGTTTAAATTATAAGTGTGTATTACCCGTCTCTAGGGGGGGGGCAATGACCGCGTGCAGGTTTATAACGTTGGTACACTGGTATATACTGAGAGGCACTCTGAGGATTAGAGACCAAATCAGAGGTACTCTGAGGGTACGATAGCAACGCAGAGGTACTCTGAGGGTAAGATAGCAAATCAGAGGTACTTTGAGGGTACGATAGCAACGCAGAGGTACTCTGAGGGTAAGAGATGTGGGTTGATATTTAATATTTCATATTACGTCCATCAAACGCTTTCAGACTTAAAATTCACGTCCAGTAAAAATATGTGTACCTTGCTGTCGTGGATCGAAGAATGCGAGACATGCCTCAGCAACAATGAAGGTGCTCTGGTTGCTAGGGATGACGCGCCTGTCAGAAGTGATTGGGCTCTACTGGAGGTGTGTGTTAAGACTTACTCAGGCAGACCAGTCATTGTGGTATCTATACATTCTGTTGAGGGACTGGTGCTGTTGAACTGTTGTACAGCGCTCAGATTGTGTTTGTAGTTACTGTGTCACCCACAGTGGGTGTTGTAGTTACTGTGTAACCCACAGTGGGTGTTGTAGTTACTGTGTAACCCACAGTGGGTGTTGTAGTCACTGTGTCACCCACAGTGGGTGTTGTAGTTACTGTGTAACCCACAGTGGGTGTTGTAGTTACTGTGTAACCCACAGTGGGTGTTGTAGTCACTGTGTAACCCACAGTGGGTGTTGTAGTTACTGTGTAACCCACAGTGGGTGTTGTAGTTACTGTGTAACCCACAGTGGGTGTTGTAGTTACTGTGTAACCCACAGTGGGTGTTGTAGTTACTGTGTAACCCACAGTGGGTGTTGTAGTTACTGTGTAACCCACAGTGGGTGTTGTAGTCACTGTGTAACCCACAGTGGGTGTTGTAGTTACTGTGTAACCCACAGTGGGTGTTGTAGTTACTGTGTAACCCACAGTGGGTGTTGTAGTTACTGTGTAACCCACAGTGGGTGTTGTAGTTACTGTGTAACCCACAGTGGGTGTTGTAGTTACTGTGTAACCCACAGTGGGTGTTGTAGTTACTGTGTAACCCACAGTGGGTGTTGTAGTTACTGTGTAACCCACAGTGGGTGTTGTAGTTACTGTGTAACCCACAGTGGGTGTTGTAGTTACTGTGTAACCCACAGTGGGTATTGTAGTTACTGTGTAACCCACAGAGAGTGTAGCCAGACTACAACAAAAGGTCAAAGGTCAAGTGCCACAACTGTGAGTATACAATAAGATTTTCTTATTTGATTCGAGCAGCAAGTCCCACAGTTTCCTCCTTGTGGTGCTCCAGGGACACACACACACACACACACACACACACACACACACACACACACACACACACACCACACACACACACACACACACACACACACACACACACACGTGTGTGTGTGTGTGTGTGTGTGTGTGAAAGGGAAGGTACTCCGTTGGATACAGGAGTACCTAAGCAACAGGAGACAAAGAGTCAGTGTGAGGGGTGAGGTCTCAGATTGGCGAGACGTTACGAGTGGAGTCCCGCAGGGGTCAGTCCTTGGACCTATACTGTTTCTGATATATGTAAATGATCTCCCAGAGGGTATAGAATCGTTTCTCTCAATGTTCACCGATGATGCAAAAATTATGAGGAGGATTGAAACTGAGGACGATAGTAGGAGGCTACAAGACGACCTAGACAGACTGAGTGAATGGTCCAACAAATGGCTGTTGAAGTTCAACCCGAGTAAATGCAAAGTAATGAAACTAGGCAGTGGAAACAGGAGGCCAGACACAGGATACAGAATAGGAGATGAAGTACTTAATGAAACGGATAGAGAGAAAGATCTAGGAGTTGATATCACACCAAACCTGTCTCCTGAAGCCCACATAAAAAGGATAACATCTGCGGCATATGCGAGGCTGGCTAACATCAGAACAGCGTTCAGGAACCTGTGTAAGGAATCATTCAGAATCTTGTACACCACATATGTAAGACCAATCCTGGAGTATGCAGCCTCAGCATGGAGCCCGTACCTTGTCAAGCACAAGACGAAGCTGGAAAAAGTCCAAAGGTATGCCACTAGACTAGTCCCAGAACTAAGAGGCATGAGTTACGAGGAAAGGCTGCGGGAAATGCACCTTACGACACTGGAAGACAGAAGAGTAAGGGGAGATATGATCACAACCTACAAAATCCTCAGAGGAATCGACCGGGTAGACAAGGACAAACTATTCAACACTGGGGGACGCGAACAAGGGGACACAGGTGGAAACTGAGTACCCACATGAGCCACAGAGACGTTAGAAGGAACTTTTTCAGTGTCAGAGTAGTTAACGAATGGAATGCTTTAGGCAGTGATGTGGTGGAGGCTGACTCCATACACAGTTTCAAGGGTAGATATGATAGAGCCCAGTAGGCTCAGGAACCTGTACACCAGTTGATTGACAGTTGAGAGGCGGGACCAAAGAGCCAAAGCTCAACCCCCGCAAGCACAAATAGGTGAGTACAAATAGGTGAGTACACACACACACACACACACACACACACACACACACACACACACACACACACACACACACACACACACACACACACACACACACACATACACACACCCACATCCACACACACACACACGGATCACATAATACACACCATTGAATTACCAGACATCTATCCCAAGTATCCAGCACAAACCTCGCTCAGGTATAGCATTCATGTATAAAATATATAGATCAATGTATACAAGTATGAATGAATGTGTATACGTAGCACCTGCAAATTCATCTACACAAACACACGAGATGAATTACAGTGTTAAATACAGCAGTTTTCATTGTGAAATGTGTGTTCACCAATCCTTTATTATTTCACATATCTCAAACTTGTATCAAATGTACTTTTCACTAGAAAAATAATTTACAGAATACTCAAACCGAAACAAATGATAAAAATTTGATGAAAATGCTCAAGAGAAAAACGGCTAGAACAATATTTACAGAATGCCACCATTGTTGATTCGACCGCCAGTAACAGAACGGAAAGACAATACTGTCTGTTGTCGTCAGTGTAGACTGAGGGCCGGCCACTAACTGTATTTGTCAATATTTGACCCATGTTGTCGATACTTATATGACATCACATGCAAACGTTGGTCGGAGATCGTTCACGGAATTTGCTACAGTGAGGTGACATTTTTACATCTCTCTGTCTCTGTTTCTTGGAATTGCCCCTATTAGACTATTTTACAGGGAACTTCTTCTCCCAGCTCATAAAACGGAGGAGATGGTCCTGAAAGATATGTTAATAGAGAATGGTTATCCACTACAGGACAAAATCAGAAGATACAACTAACGTTTACTATAAAACCAAGAAAACTCCAACCTACTCATGAGAAACTCTCCAGACACAAAGCGAACGCTTTGAAAGAGACAAACCGTTCGTCTATGCCTTCTAAATGTCCTCTTGGGGTCTGTAAGCCCAGAAAACTCAGTATATAGGCAAGGACAACAACGATCTCTTTCCAGGCGTTGTAACAATGCATAAGGCAACAGGGCTCCATGAAGGAAACATATACTCTTTCCCACAACCAAACCATCACCAGAGAAGAATCTTAACAAAACAACACAGAAATCATCGAGAGATACAGTGACAACAGGCCGGCTTGACATCCTGCGAGGCACTAACATCAAGAAGTCAACACCAGCAATCAACAGCCACAAACGTACCAACTATATTCTACCCACTTCAAGACTCCGCTCCAATATAGAAACATCAAGAAATATGGGGCCAATAGGCCATTCTGCAGTTGCTATTTGGGACCCGACTCTCTACTTCTATAATCTATAACCCGTTTTCCATGTTCTGTGGTTTCACCCCACTAATTGTATTACACCACCTCACCCAGATGCAGGTATATAGGAGGCAATGTTTGTTTCATAAAGCATAAGTTGTGTAGATAACTAAAAGTCTTTGACAATGTATAAGTTTTACGAAAACGTCGCTCAGTGTCGCGTCAGACTAGAAATAAAGAATGATTTTGGAGAATTGATTTTTAATTTACCGTCATCAGTAAAAAGAAACACTAAGGAAAATTGAGCAAAATTCGTGTTAGAATTTTATTACTTTATATATATATTAAAAATATAAATAATAATAAAAAATATATATATATATATATATATATATATATACTATAGATTATGATATATATAGATATATATATATATATATCTATATATATATATATATATATATTATATATATTGTTATTTTGGTAGTCAGTCTTTCCTGTAGGACATATGTTATTAAATATGACCGAAAAAACGTAAGATTAATAATTCTAACCGAATTTTCTCAATTTTCCTTATGTTTGTTTTACTGATGATCGGTGTAAATGAAAAATCAATTCTCCAAAATTCATTCTGTATTTTTTCTTAGCTGGACGCGACACTTGAGCGCGTTTTCGTAAAACTTATTACATTTTCAAAGAGCTTTAGTTACACACACTGAACAGAGTTTAAACAAGCTTTTCTTTTTTTATACCTGCATTTGGGTGAGGTGACATGTTACAATGGTTTGGGTGGTGAGGTGAGAACAAACACAGAATCACGAAACAATGGGTATCAAGCTAAAGGGAAGAATAGATACTGTAACTGCAGAAGGCCTATTGGCCCATAGTTTCTTGATGTTTCTATATTGGAGCGGAGTCTTAAGTGGGTAGAATATAGCTGTGCGTTTTGAAGTGGCTGTTGATTGCTGGTGTTGACTATATATATAATATATATATATATTATATATATATATTATATATATATATATATATATATATATATATATATATATATATATATATATATATATATATATATATATATATATATTATAT
>WNGS01042707.1:3806426-3816557 GCA_020271785.1 Procambarus virginalis
AGGTACTGAACGCCACAATTATTTTAGGTAAGCTAGTTACAGTCTTGATGAGCTAGTTACAACATTCAATGCACGTCATCACATCAACAATTGGCTCGAGATGACCACTAGTACAGTTTCTAAATTAGATAACTGATTAATATATACAAGAGTCGTTATACGTTACATTCTTGTAGAGCCACTAGCATGCGGAGCGTTTCGGATAGGTCATTAATGGCTAATTTGTCCTCGGAATACGACCCGCCAAATCGTTTAACAACCAGGTACCCATTCACTGCTGGGTGAACAGAGGCGTATAGTTGAGGATTGGCGCCTAGTCAATCCTCCCCGGCGAGGAGACGAACCCAGGTTAAATCTGATTCGCGGGGCGAGTGTCCTACCATGAGCCAAGAGGGAGTAACTGTAGGTACGCTTTATGAATTTATTTTCCCATCGTATACATTCTTCTGTTGTAGTTTGTATTATCTTTTAATGATTTTTTCCCCTTAACATATGTTCCTTCTCTTCTTCCTCGTGTTCATTTCATTTCCTGGTCGCGCTCTCTTGTGGTGCTATATGGCACTGAGTGGCACTCACTGGGATGACACTCCTTCCTATTGGTGATTGGAGAACTATTGTTGATTGGCACCCTGAGGCACCACCACGTGGCACCCTGAGGCACCACCACGTGGCACTCTAGAGCACCACCACGTGGCACTCTGGAGCACCACCACGTGACACCCTGAGGCACCACCACGTGGCACTCTGAGACACCACCACGTGGCATTCTGAGGCACCACCACGTGGCACCTGAGGCACCACCACGTGACACCCTGAGGCACCACCACGTGGCACTCTGAGGCACCACCACGTGGCACTCTGAGGCACCACCACGTGGCACTCTGAGGCACCACCACGTGGCACTCTGAGGCACCACCACGTGGCACTCTGAGGCACCACCACGTGGCATTTTGAGGCACCACCACGTGGCATTTTGAGGCACCACCACGTGGCACTCATACCCAGCCTGTCCTCATGAACAATGGCCAAGTACTCGATAATATAGACGTTCGAACTCATCTCGAACAGTCCTTCACACGCATCCTTGGTTCGAATCCCACCTCAATTAGAGCTTCACGGAACGTATTACTAATACAAATAACTATCAACCAAACCTGGGAGAGAACTCTGTGCTTCAAGTCTGAGAGTTCTCTTGACACGTGGGAGAGAACTCTGTGCTTCAAGGTCTGTGAGTTCTCTTGACACGTGGGAGAGAACTCTGTGCTTCAAGGTCTGAGAGTTCTCTTGACACGTGGGAGAGAACTCTGTGTTTCAAGGTCTGTGAGTTCTCTTGACACGTGGGAGAGAACTCTGTGCTTCAAGGTCTGAGAGTTCTCTTGACACGTGGGAGAGAACTCTGTGCTTCAAGGTCTGAGAGTTCTCTTGACACGTGGGAGAGAACTCTGTGCTTCAAGGTCTTATATGCCAGCAATATTAATCATTCAGACTCCAAAAATACTTTTCTGCAAACACTCAGCTATTCCCTACCCGTTAACCCTTTCTCCCCTCANACACAGACACACACACACACACGTAGTATGCCTAGAATTTCTGCTTTTGGAAAAGTACAACGTAAAGCTGGTTAATAACAAAGTTGCTTGATAGATTTGACAACACCGCCCGGACTGGCTTGTTAGAAGCGGGTAATCAGGTGATTAGGTTACACGAAGGCCGATTGGCCGACGGAGATAAAGCCATCCATGGCACGGGCATGAATAACCCGTAAGACGTCGGAAAGGCGGGGCTAATGAGCTGTTATACTACCCTGTAAACTCAACCAAGCACACACGCACGCAAGCTTTTCTTTGCCTCATGTGTTTCTTGGTTTTCCCAGGACGCGGCCTGCTTCACGGCCCCCCCCTCCTCTTGACGCTAGTGCCCCCTGCGTCCCACTGCTTGCTTGCGTAAGCTCATGAGAGGACAGTTGTGTGTGTGTGGGTACACTACTTCCCTACACACAACTTTTATCCCAGGAATGAGGCCACACTGGTTCCCCGCACTGTACCTGACACCCTCTTCCCCACCCTCCACACACCCACACCCCGCCCTCCACACACCCACACCCCACCCTCCACACACCCACACCCCACCCTCCACACACACACCCACCCACATTGCAGTCGACACAGTGTGATTGGGCACGGGCGTACGAAAACAGCAGACGTTGCACGAGAGGACAGAAGAGGGCGTACGCATGTGATTTAGCCTTGTGCTTGCGTATATTCACGGACAGAGGGGCACCAACGCGCTCACTCCCTATGCAAGGACACGCTTATAACCCCCCTTCAACCACCCCCAACAAGGCAGTTTCTTTTGAGCTATTGAGAAAGAGTAATCATCAATCTCACTTGTATGCAGGGGGATTCACACGAATTACTAACTAGCACCTGTTAACGCCCCCCCCCCTTCCCCCCACGACGACGAGCCCAAGACCTTGACTGTTCAACCGCCATTCTCATTGTCCAGGCTTTCCACACCGCGCGGGAACGTTCCAAACCTCGCTGATGTCATCTTTGGTATCCCAGATCACCTAGCAATCACTGCAATCATTGCAAGTGGCTCTTGGTGCCTTGAGCCCGTATAGTGTGTGTTTGCAGCTAATGCTGGTACTGAAGTAGCATGTGTTGATTGGTGGTGGTTTTGGGAGGCATTTCTTGATTGGTGGCGGCTTTGGGAGGCACTTCTTGATTGGTGGCGGCTTTGGGAGGCACTTCTTGATTGGTGGCGGCTTTGGAGGCACTTCTTGATTGGTGGCGGCTTTGGGAGGCACTTCTTGATGGTGGCGGCTTTGGGAGGCACTTCTTGATTGGTGGCGGCTTTGGGAGGCACTTCTTGATTGGTGGCGGCTTTGGAGGCACTTCTTGATTGGTGGCGGCTTTGGGAGGCACTTCTTGATTGGTGGCGGCTTTGAGAGGTATTTCTTGATTTGAGAATGGTCCAGGACGGACCGAAACGTCGTCGTCCCTTCACCTTCTAGTGTGTGGTCTGGTCAACATTTCTTGATTGGCCTGCAGATTTCTAGCGTCAATGGCTGGTCAACCATTCACTGACGTCAGCAGTAACTGACCCACGGATCGAAAACGACAGTGGTCGATTGTGCATTCGCTGTACGAATGCAGTTCTTGTCCAGTCCTGTGTATTGATGGCGTGTGCGTGTGTGGGGGGGGGGGGGGGTGCGCACTCGCCTATTTGTGCCTGCAGGATCGAACTTAGCTCTTGGACCCTGACTTTCTACCTGTCGGTTGTTTAAAACAATTACTACTGTCGTATTTCCCTGTTATATCTTTAAAAAATATGATTGGAGTTTGCCTTCACAATGTGCTCTTTTAGTTCATTCCATTTTCATGGTACTCTTACGCTAAACGTCAACTTTCTAACATCTCTCTAATCAGAGTCGCAAGCCTTCCACCCAGGCTTCCTTGCTATATTGGCATTCAATGTGAACATTTCCTCTTATTTCCACTCTGTCAATCCCTGTAAGTATTTTAGATGTCAGTATCATGTCTCTGCTCTGTTTTTCTTCTAGTGTTGTCAGTTCAGTGTGTGTGTTTGTGGTCAAGTTGAATTAGTCCCTTGAGGTTACCTTACCTTGAGGTGTTTCCGGGGCTTAGCGTCCCCGCGGCCCGGTCGTCGACCAGGTCCCTGAGAATGCTGGTGTTGAGTCGAGGACATTATGCACAATGTTTCTAAAAAGGAGGCCTGGTTGGAGACCGGGCCGCGGGGTCGTTGATCCCTGGAAGCTACACAAGGTAGGTAGACCCAGATAAGATTTGTAGCAGTTATAGGTGAAAACTGTTTCTTTTTCTCAGATAACCTTGGTATGCACTGCAGGATTTGTTTTTTTATGGGAGAACTTTCTCTCGCTTTCTATTTTCCTTTCTCTTGCTTTCTCCTCTTAGTTTGCGCCAACAATGAATGTACCGCGAGCTCTGGGTCGTGGCGGCCCTGATGTAGCAGTTTCCCGCGCTTTCTGCCTCTCCTCTTCCTCTTGAAATTCCCCTTCTATTTTGTTTCCTAAATTCGTGGTTCTGATGCTCTCAGTCTCTTCCCCTTTTCTCTCCCCTACCCCTAAGCGTCCCCTTGCCCACCTACCCTTTCTCCATCTCTCCCCTTTCTCCCTTGGTCTTTCGGGAGACCAAAGGGAAATGTTTTTAATCCATGGTTGTTATATTACGGTGTTCGTGAGATATCTTGAAAAGGCATCACCATAGTTAGTTTAGACACTTAAGTGGAACCAAACTTTATAGCTCCAACTTATAATTTGAAATATAACTCAATATTATCAATTTCTTGTTGTGTTTTTGCGCGTAATTACTTGAACGCGCCTCTTTGTTTAAAATGTAAAACTAATGGTTTCCGTTCATTACTGAGCGGTGTTGCTAGATAATATATTTTTATGTTTCTCTATCATATTAACTTTTACACACATACTTGTCATAGGTTTAGAGTATATATCCTTGTGTAATTAAACAATAAGGCAATGGAAACTACCTTTTCTAAAGTTTTTCAAATGTTATGGTGAAGTATGTATAGATTCAAGATTATACATATACATACAACTGTACCGTAAATGAATAATCTCGAATTTAATTGTATACTGAAATTGGGCAGTATACTCTGGAAACTTTCGCTATTTTAGGACAAAACACAAAGATACAGAGGTGTTAGAGAACAGTTAGTGTATCATGATATTACAAACGTCCAGGAATTGATGGTTGAGTGCCTTCATGAAGCGCTACGAGGGTTAATGGCTTTGCAAGAGTGTAAAAAACACTAATATTATATGCTCTCATAACCCAGTGTATCTTTTTGTATATAAACAAATTGTGCGGTTTTGATATCTTTCATTTTTAAAATTATTGCGGAAGAGTTCACAAGTTTATTTTAACGTGGATCAGGTACAAGTTCAATATGCAGTCTGTTCTTCATAAGGTTTGCCAACGCCAAGAAAACGGTCAGTGTAAAGTGCCCTTATCCTAACCTACCAGAGAACCTAAAACAGAAAATGGGACAGTACGTCACTTTCGCCAGCCGCTTCCATTTTGTAGTAGGACAATTTTTGGCCTTAACGCATACGGGCGAAAAGCGACGTTGTTTGCAGGAGGGCAGGTTGCAGGAGGGCAGGTTGTAGGTGGGCAGGTTGTAGGTGGGCAGGTTGCAGGAGGGCAGGTTGTAGGTGGGCACGTTGTAGGTGGGCAGGTTGCAGGAGGGCAGGTTGTAGGTGGGCAGGTTGCAGGAGGCAGGTTGCAGGAGGGCAGGTTGTAGGTGGGCAGGTTGTAGGAGGGCAGGTTGCAGGAGGGCAGGTTGTAGGTGGGCAGGTTGCAGGAGGGCAGGTTGTAGGTGGGCAGGTTGCAGGAGGGCAGGTTGTAGGTGGGCAGGTTGCAGGAGGGCAGGTTGTAGGTGGGCAGGTTGTGCACTAAGATAATTAGCTTCACTACATCTAGTGTCCTGTACGCTTAAACACACACTGGATTATTAATTTCCCCTGCATCAGTGTGCTCTTCAAGCACTTTGATCTTCTCGTGCGAGTTAGACGGCGTGAACCTCGTAATAACAATTATAAACAATGTGCTCACTGCACAGAATACAGAGTTTAGAACACCTTCTGCGCGTATTCCAAATATATTATGACACAGACGTAGTAGTAAAGTTAGTATGCAAGAAGGATGTGTTGAATGGTTATCCACATCTCTGTTATTAAGACAATGTTGCCCCAGACATGCAGGTTTTGATAGAGAAATACAGAGATTCAGCCCGCTATCAGACACCGAATCTCAAACGCCTGTACGCCCATTGTGAAACGTTATCAGTTGTTTAGGGCTGAAACCTGTGTGTACGGTCAGCACAAACCGTCCGCCAGCCTGCGACGCAGTGGTTGCTAGGATTAGGCTACAGGTGAGCTGGAATTAGGGCATGATCTTAGGTGAACAGGGGCATCAGTGTGAAAAAACTTTGCCCATTTGTTTCCGCCTTCCGCCGGGGATCAAACCCGGAACCCTTAGGACTATGAACCCCGAGCGCTGTCCACTCAGCCGTCATGCCCTCACGCTGGGTAGTGGAGGCAAGTGAAGGCATATATGGCCTTGCATGACTAACCCTGCTGTGATCTGGGGGACTATGGCATCACGTAGACGCACTTTGTAACCCTTCATGTAGTCTAGGGCGGCTGCATGAATACTGATGGCTCTAGGTTAAAATAATAAGTTTAATTGTAATGCAGTTTCATAATATTACTCAAACCACATTCCTGACTCATAGCGTCATCCTCCTGCGGTACCTGCAGTTGACCACACACGCACGGGCCGGTGACTGAGCGGACAGCACGCTGGACGCGTGATCCTGTGGTCCCGGGTTCGATTCCGGGCGCCGGTGAGAAACAATGGGCAGAGTTTTTCACCCTTTTGCCCCTGTTACCTAGCAGTAAATAGGTACCTGGGAGTTAGTCAACTGTCACGGGCTGCTTCCTGGGGTGTGTGGTGTGGAAAAAAAATTAGTAACAGTTGATTGACAGTTGAGAGGCGGGCCGAAAGAGCAGAGCTCAACCCCCGCAAGCACAACTTAGTGAACACAACTAGGTGCACACACACATACCCCATACACTAGTGCAGACCCCTCCCCCCCTCCCCCCATACACCTGTGACGCCGCCAGAGGTTCCAATAATTGTCTCAGGAAAGCAGTGTGACTGAAACCTTAATTAACTAAATTTTTATCAATTTAAAAAAAATAGTAGAATTTTTCTATTTTTAACTATGACCTTGTGGAGGGGTCCCACACGTGCAGCACTTCCTGCTGAGGTTGTTGATAGTGGTTTCCGTTCTTGTGGCTCTGTGTTCTCTTCCCGTGTGCTCTGTGGTGGTGTTCTGGGGAGCTGTTGTCCTCCCGTACTCTGTGGTGGTGTCCACGAGCGTGTCTTGTGCTTGGCAAGGTACGGGCTCCATGCTGGGGCCACATACTCCAGGATTGGTCTTACATATGTCGTGTACAAGGTTCTGAATGATTCCTTACACAGGTTCCTGAAGGCGATCCTGATAGCCAGCTTCGCATACGCCGCTGATATTCTCTTGATGTGTGGTGTGTGTGTATACACGTACGTACATATATTGTGCGAGGAGCAAATGTTGCGCTTACCAACTTCAGAATCCCTTTTAATTATATGGTTGATGAAACATTATAGAAACTGTTCTTAAGTATTTCAACATCTTCCAGTTGAAAGATGCAAAGATGTCCTTGCATCTTGCAAAGACTTTTGAGACCAAAATTGGAATATACAGCAGTTGTGTGGTGCTCATATTTCAAGAAGCACATTAATAAACGGGAAAAGGTGCAAAGGCACGCTAGAAAAGGGCTTCCGGAACTGAAAACAGTAGTTATGAAGAGAAGCTTCAGGTGTTAAATATACCAAAACTAGACGATAGTAGAAAGAGTTGATATGATCCCCGCGTAAATAATGACCTGAATCGACCAAATTGACAATCTGAATTCCTGAAATCAGCAACCTCAAGAATAAGGATAAACATTCAAGCTAAGGAAACAAAGGTGCCGAAAAAGTATTTTTTTTTTGTAAATAGAATGGTAGACGGTTGGAACAAGTCAAGTGACAGTATTGGAGGCCAAAACCGTCAGTAGCTTCATACAACAAAGAGTACTGGGAAGACGGGACACCACGAGCTTCTCTCGTCCTGTAACTACACTTAGGTAATTATACTTTAGGTTTGGACAGAGGTAATAAGCAATCATAAATTGCGCCTAAGATTGCTTATAATAAGCCTAGGAGAGGACAGGTAGTTACTGGTTTGGTTATTGGAGTTTTATTAATGTTCTTTATAATAGTACAAACTAGGCGTTTTAACATTACAGCATTTTTGTATTGCCCATTTTAGTGTATGTATTGGATACTATCAGTTATATGCAGGCGATGAGTCAATACTGTGGCTGAAGTATGTTGACCAGACCACACACTAGAAGGTGAAGGGACGACGACGTTTCGGTCCGTCCTGGACCATTCTAAAGTAGATTGTGAGAATGGTTCAGAACGGACCGAAACGTCGTCGTCCCTTCATCTTCTAGTGTGTGGTCTGGTCAATATCAATTATAGTCACATGATTCGTCCACATCAGCTCTGGCCCTCACATACGTGTGATGATTGGTAAATTGAAGGAAGTGAGATCACTAATCAATTACCTTGCGAGAGATAATTAATTGTCGCACGTGTTGCAGGTGACGTGAAGGTAAGCACCACGGTGGAGACCTCGCTGACGCCCAGCGTGGGAGTGCCAGGGACCTCCGATGCCTGGGGCACCGCCACCAGCAACAGCGTGTGCGTCAGTGGAGGGCCGAGTTCCTCCAGCGGCGACATGAGTGTGGGAGAGGCCGAGGAGCGCCTCTTGAGGAGTGTAGTGAGGGGCTCCTCCTCCTACAGTAGGTTCATGACGCTCCACAGACGTCGGCGACGCAAGCCCCCCACGCGACTCCTGGAGCAGCCTCATCGGGCCCTTCTGGACGACCTCTATCACGGACCCACTCAAGTGAGTATAACTTGTTTTATTCTTATTACCGTTGAAAAACAAATATACAAGTGTTGCATGTGTTAAAGTGGTCCATCCACTAGCACTGGTTGGTACAGCGACTTCTTGCAAGCCGGCGTTCGATCACAGATAGTCCAATTGGTTGGGCATAGCCTGGCCTCAGGCCGGGCTCGGGGGAGTAGAAGAACTCTTAGAACCATCTCCAGGTATGCTCCAGGATTCAGAGACGACATAACAGGCACCATAACTAAAATATTGGGATCGTCTTGTAACGTACGTTTATGTTACGTTGTTGGGTTGATTAGATACAGTGTTTAGTGAGTTTCATATTTATTTAGTAGTTCTGGATACAGCAGTGTCGTAGACGTTGAGACGAAGCCTGGAGCAGAGCAAAGAGCTGAGTGAGGCCGGAGTCGTGGAGCTCTATGTGGGAGAGCGTGGCGGCTCGATTGAGAATTGTGAGTGTCTGAACTCGGGGAGCGAGAGCGTGGCGGCTCGATGCGGTCGTAGTCTGCTGTCTGCTCTGTGTCGAAGCTGTAGCGTCTTGGGTCGACTAGAACTGCCCAAGCCGAGTACTACATTCTTGACTGGAGACTGTACTGTCTTGCTGTTCTCCCATCGCTGGGTTATATGGTGATTACACCTCAGCTCCCTCCAACAAGGTGAGGAGAGTATTGGGGAAAGGATTGTAGCTTCTGTAATTAGTTATGCTATGAAGATAATGAGATAATGGAGCGAGTATAAGATTAACTCGCTACAGTCTCAAAGCTCTCTAAATGTACTCACTAGAAAGGAGACAGGAGATATTATTATTCACGTGGAGTATGTTGAAGCTAGAGGGCCAGGTCCCAAATCTACACAGTAAAATAACAACATACTGGAGTGAATGATATGGAAGAAAATACAGAATAGAACCAGTGAAGAGCAGGGGTGCCATAAGCACAATCAGAGAACACTGTATAAACATCAGAAATTCACGGTTGTTCAACATCCTCCCAGCGAGTATAAGAAATATTGTCATAACTGGGCACCTTCTTGAAGAAAACTATCTAGTTTTCTCTTGAAGTGCTGGACCAACCGTGCTGTGGTTGATATGTGGGCCTGCAGGTTGCTCCAAGTTGGAGATGCAGGCAGGAGTAACAGGGAAGGTACTCCAGTGAGTAAGGGAGTACCCAAGCAGCAGAAGATACTCTCAGTGAGGGGGTGAGGACTCCAAGTGGAGACATCAATAGTGGAGTCCCATAGGGGGTCAGTCCTTGGAGCTATCCTATTTCTGATATATGTAAACGATTTTCCAGAACAGAATAAGACTCATTCCTTTTAATGTTTGCTGATGATGCAAAAATCATGAGGAGGATTAGATGATGCAAAAATTATGAGGAGGATTAAGACAGAGGAAGATAGCAAGAGGCTACAAGATGACGTGGACAAACTGAAGGAATGATCTAACAAATGGCTTCCACAGTTTAACTCCAGGAATGTAAAGTAATGAAGCTAGGTGGAGGGAGCAGGATGCCAGACACTAGGTACCCAATAGACAAAGTCCTTCATAAACAGACAAGGATC
>WNGS01042707.1:3817557-3848579 GCA_020271785.1 Procambarus virginalis
TAGTTAATATCACACTGAACCTGTCTCCTGAAGCCCACCTAAAAAAGCATATCGGTGGCTTATGCGAGTCTGGCTAATATCTGAACTGCTTTCAGAAATTTGTGTAAGTAATCATTTGGAACCTTGTATGCCACATATGTCAGACTGATCTTAGAATATGTGGCTCCAGCATGATCCATATCTTGTCAAGTGTAAAACGAAGAAGGTTCAAAGGTATGTCACTAGACTAGTCCTAGAACAAAGAGGTACGAGTTAAAAGGAAAGGCTTACACGAATTGCACCTCGTGTCACTGGAAGACTGAAGAGTTTGGGGAGACATGATAACTGCATACAAAATTCTCAGGGGAATAGACAGAGTAGATGCACATTATTTAACACAGGTGGCACTTGCACAAGGGGACACAGGTGGAAACTGAGTACCCAAATGAGCCACAGGGACGTTAGAAAGAACGTTTTCACTGTCATAGTAGTTAACAGATGGAATGCATTAGGCAGTGATGTGGTGGAGGCTGACTCCATACACAGTTTCAAATGTAAATATGATAGAGCCCAATAGTCTTAGGAACCTGTACACCAATTGATTGACGGTTGTACCTGTACACCAAAGATAAGCATTACACTAGTATGCTGTACACCAGAGATAAGCATTACACTAGTATGCTTATCTCTTTTTGCAAATGTTTATATACTGTATATGATTTTTCAATTACTTTGTATTCAAAATTATTTGCAATTGCACAATGAAATCACAAGAATGTAATGTGTATATATTATAATATATACACATGTATATATTATAATATATACACAATATATGTGTATGTATGTATGTATATGTATGTATGTATGTATGTATGTATGTATGTAATTTTGGTTTAGATACTTTTAGCCCATCATAGTCCAGTTAGTAGTGAATGTGCCCGAAGAGTTTTAAGAATACCATCATATGTTTTTTCCCTTGTATTTGTTATTCTAGGCTTCATATTGAAGCTTTATGGTTTTCAGTGTGTGCTGTCACAAGTTGGCGTGTGGGGCTTCAATGCCTTTGCCCTGGACAGTGTGTGTGGAGGGCGCCCTGTATCAGTGCTGTGCGTCTACCTTCTACACAAATATGGTCTTATACAGCATTTTAATTTTGACACAGTCACAGTCTGGAAATGCTTTAGTAAGTATTTAAACCTTCATGTACTTGTGTCCTGTATTCATATTTACTTTATTTTACTGTTGTACATATATTAATGCAGAGACTTAATAATAGCGGTCACACTGCTTTAGTATACACCTGCCGAACACACGACAAAACTACAACATTTCTGCAACGTTTGAACAAGTTGCAAGAAATTTGACACGTCGTAAAACTTTGTAACAAGATGTAACAACTTTGTTACGAGTTGTAATAAGGTACAATAGGGACCATTATGTTGGTCTGTACACGTTCCGATAGAACGTTCTTTTGAAAGGTAGTGACATGCACCGAAGAGAAATTACCTGTATTAACTTTTAAAATTTATTACAAGAGGACAAGTACAGAAAACGTTTAAATTTGTGCCGATATATACTACTAAAAGCATTGGAATAAATAAATTAAAAAACGTAAATAAAATATGGATTTACCTATGCCAAGTTGGCTAATTAACTGTCTTAAATTAAGGCAAGCCTTAATTAAAGACATGAAATCTAGGTTTGTTAGTAAATAATTTCTTCCAAATTAAAAGTTTTGCTAAATTGTGATACATTACAGTAAATTGTGGCTCCACTACATTAAAATATAATATCTGCTTTAATATCTGCCAAAACAATGAATGAAATTAATCTTAAAAATGCTTATAACAGGAACAACAATGCAAAAATTTTATTGAATTGTTGAACATTGAGAAGTTAATTTCCTTTTAATTTAAATACTGTACCAGAGATAACATGAGATAAGTGATACAATATTTTTATTTCAGGTTTAATAGAAGATGGATATCATGCCTCCAATCCTTACCACAATGCTATCCATGCGGCGGATGTGACCCAGGCCATGCATTGCTATCTTCAGGAGAAGGTGGTACGCATTCTGACCTTACACTCTCCATTCCATATTTCCTTAAAGAATAGAAAGAGGAAATTACAGAAGGCCTATTGGCCCATAGAAGGCCATTCCAGTTATATCCACTGAATATTATTTTATATTTGATAGCCCTTTAATGAGTTGAGGATGGAATGTCTTATGTTGAATTTTGCCTCTTAAATGTTATGTTATGCTTAGATTTTTGTAAGGATATACCCAGTATTTCAAGGGTTCCAGTGGAGGTTTCAAAAAAGGATTCGGCAGGAGTATTGTAATTATATTCATTAATGAGTATTTTTCATTATTGCCAGTTGTGCATGATTGTGTTTTAACGCACTACCTAAATGTATGTTTAACACGTTAAACATACATTTAGGTATTTTTAGGTAAACATTAGGTACATTTAGGTAATCATTAAAATGTGTGTTTAACACATTCCTAAAAATCCTATCTAATGCATTGTGTGGTTTATCTGAGACTAAGGGTCCCCCTTCTTCCAGTCAGAGGATGGTACTTCCTTTAACACATTGGTATAATATTTCAAAATACTGTATCAACGTCTTTTGTAAGGAATAAGATATTGTTTTAGGACGGATGGTTTATATTAGACTAGTTATTGTTTCAACCTTGCCCTGTGTTTTTATGCAGTAAGAGTTCTGCCTCTTAGCAGGACTTTTAAACTATGAAAATGGAAAAAATATTATTATTAAAATACACACAATATCATGAAAGTGATTAATTAGTAGATCCAGCACAGAAAATGTATATTGAATAAGGACAACTAATATGCAAAGCATATTGGGCACAACTGGAGAACTGTGTTTTTTTATTTTACATTTTTTTATTGTTTAAAAAAATAAAGGAATATAGCTTTAGGAATTATCAAGTATTTTATTTGACAGATTCATGAGCATATGACACCCCTAGAGATGCTTGCAGCTCTGGTCGCTGCGGTGTGTCACGACCTTGACCATCCGGGAGTCAATCAACCATTTCTTATAAAAACCGACAACCATTTGGCTGCACTCTACAAGGTATTGTTTGATATTAAACCACACAAATAGTTTTTGTATTACAATTTTAAACATTTAAATAATGCAAAAGTAGGAATTTTATATCATGCATTTCTATACAGTGCTACAGTAGATTTATTGGGAGTGGAGCAGAGTTGATAGATATTAAAGTAGATTGATTTATAAGCAATATATAATTTAATGTAAAACAGCCCATGCTATTTATAACTATATAATAAAGTGATAAGTAACATTCTTTTATCTAGAACCTAAGTGTGCTTGAAAATCATCATTGGAGGTGTGCAATGGGCTGCTTGTGGGAATCTGGACTACTAGATTCTTGGGCAGCTGAAGATGTGACGGCTCTTCAGGATATGATAAGATCTCTCATATTGGCTACAGATATCACCCGCCAGCAAGAGTTTCTCACAAGATTTCGGGTATGTTTCGCCTTGGTTTTGAATTACATATTGTATTTTATTACAGTGAGAGCTCCCACAATTAGACTACTATTAAATTACCCTTAATTTCTTACAATTAAGAATCAACATGACTACTGTCGTTACTATGATTGTATTGTACAATGGTTGGGGGCTCTGCTTTGCTCGGTGTCCGATCCTGAGGGTCTTCCCTTGGCTCTTTTTGCGGATTGGTCCAGCCCAGTGTATTTACATTATAAATACACTAATTAACACTTTGGCGCACCCGCCGCGCCACCCCTCAACTATGCGATGTGGGTCCCAGCATTTCGCGGGAGCGCGTGGTAATTCTGAAAAGTGTATACTCTCCAACTTTGTTACCTCAATTCTCGTCCTACGAGATTAAATTTGGTATCATTGTGTTCACAATAGAATTCTCTACAGCACTAAATGCATATAAACTCCAAAAGCTTGGCTAATTACCCGCAGCAAACAGAGAAAGTGCAAAAGAGTTACCCAGGAGCGCGCAAAAGCGATAAAATGTGTTCACTCTTCACTCTGGTCACCTCAATTTTCGTCCTAGGTCTTTCATTTTGGTATCAATGAGTTTGCAATAGAATTCTCTAGAGGAACATTAGCATATAAAATAAAAAACCTGGTCACACTCCAACCGCCAACGAGTTGAAGACGGGCCATGTGTTAGCCGCGAGTGAGCGCCCAGACGCCTTCCAGCTACACTCCCAATTCCTGCCCACAAATGTTTAGTATTATTTCTTGTTGCTAATCTCAATTTTCGTGTTACAGCGCTCATTTAGGTATGAAATTGTTCCTAATAGAATGCTTTAGATGGATATGTGCATATAAAGGCCAATTGAAGAACAATATTGCCAGTACAATACGCGAAAGTATGAAAAAAAAAAAATATTTACAAAATACAATTTTTTGTACTTACCACCTCAGTGTTGTGTGTTGAACATGACACAGGTGTGTAGGGAAGACATAGGCGCGCATTTTAAAACCAGTCCCCCCAAAATCAGATAAAAACCTGATTTTTGGTGATTATTTTAGTGGATGACGCAGCATTGCGTCATCCCCGTGACTACCGACAGTAAACGGATGACGCAGCATTGCGTCGTGCCCGGACCAGAGTGTTAATTAAGCATAATATGATGACCCCCCCCCACCTTCCACCAGTATGTGGCATAGATACATAGCTTTGCACTCTTCATAATAAAGGGGTGAAAACAAATTAGTCTGGGAACCCAAATTTCCGTATTTCCTCTCTACAAAGGGCAGATTCGTTCTCGGATGTTAAGTCTTTATTTCCCTGAGTCACAGAAAACAAAGACAGGAGTAAGTGAAGAACAAAAGAAACTAAAAGATGCGAGTAATTAATAAAAGTAAGTCTGGTGTGCTAAGTTAATGTGAACAGTGAGAGAGTAAAAATGAACATTAATAGTCAGTAATAGAGTATAGTCGGTAAAATAATACAATAAGGGTTTATACCCTTGACTCGCAATCGATCCCCCGGGTTCGATCCCTGGACCAGACAGAAATGGAGAACTTGTAGGTGGCATCCTGGTGAAGGTCAGTAGTTGACCGAGCGGGACCTTGATCAGCCTATGTACAGGCTTCCTATCCCTCACAATGGAGAATTTATGAACGGGTGAAAAGGGAGGTGGAAGGAAATTATAGACAGTACATTATAGTGAATGAAAAGTAAACCTTTGCTATTTCACATGATTAATGAGAGGGAAAAGTTTGAATTTTTTAGGTACAGTAATTTGAAATAAAGTTGGTAACATGCCAAAATTTTACTATTTAATCATTAAGTTTATCAAAGAACAAGTTGAGAGTGTGGGGTTGCTGTCATGTTCATGTATTCTACAACTGTACAGTATTGAAATGTATCTTGAACTTCTTGTAACACTTCCACAGTGGGGATAATTTAATTTAAATTTGGTTAGATTAAGATTATGTAGTGTTAATTTTAATTACCATTAAGTTTGTTGCTTCACTTGGAACTAACAACTGTAGTTTATTATAATTGAGTACTGTACTTAGATTTAATGATTTAAGTTAATTATTTATTTACTACAATGCTAAATTATCTTGATTGCAAGTTAATAAATTTGAAATGGCTTAGCTGTCTTTTAGATCCGTAGCGTAGAGGATGTGAGAATCACACAAAAAGCTAGGGGCCGACCTTGTAGATAATGGCGGCTTCCAGGGCACTCGTCAGGGTGATGACTCCTCTCCTGTAGACAAATTCTTTATTAAATTT
Organism: Procambarus virginalis; assembly: GCA_020271785.1. Taxonomy (NCBI): domain Eukaryota; kingdom Metazoa; phylum Arthropoda; class Malacostraca; order Decapoda; family Cambaridae; genus Procambarus; species Procambarus virginalis. The sequence goes on from WNGS01042707.1 coordinate 3,823,327, forward strand.
TGAAATCACACCTTGGTTATATAATGAACACTCCCAGAATTTCAGTGTTTGACTTTAATATACAGTTAAGGGATTCCAGAGAAATTACACTGGTATATTCAATGAGAAAATAATCTGGAGCTTTTAGGTGACTAGAACCTGCAACAAAAGGCACTGCCAGCCACAAACTCTACCACTGTTTGTGGTATAAAGTATATATGGAAGCTGATCAGAATTACATTTCACCTTTGTAAATGCACATTAATGACACTATGTAAGACACATCAAACACTTTATGTAGGGCATACATAAATCTGTGTATCTATGTATTTACGTATGTAGGTTAGCTTAGCATTTTAAAAGTACCGAATCACCTTCTGTGGTTGATTGTTCAGTAAACCCCTGAACTATTTGTTTAACACATCTCTAACCCTGTCCATGGAGGACAGAAGAAAATGTATATATGCTGGTTAGCATTGTAAATGTGTGGCCACATCTGTGGTAGAAAATATTATTATTATTATTATTTATTATTATTATTATTAAGTTTGTGGTAGCTACATTATATGTACACAGACACTAATAGTTTGTTGGCTGGCTTTGATTATGGTTTAATCCTGAAGCCTAACCACATCACTTTCAATGTCCCATATACCATACTCCAAAAATTATCAAATTTTAGGTACTGGGGAACGAATACTTAAATCATGAGACAGAAATGTCATGGATGCTCGGAACGAGGTTATTCAACCGTTGTGCAACTATTGCAGTAGTCATTGCTTTCTATACGTGGCTTTCTATCTATATTAATTCAATAAGAGGAATATCTGAACATTATGATAGGGAACACAGATATGCTAGGCTACATTATAGGTACTGTACATGGACAAAATGATAGGCTATATTATTGGTTATGCAGATATGATAGGCTGCATTAAAAACTAAGCAGATAACATATGCTATACAGTAATGTTATGTTAACACAGTAAGCCTATATAGATACAGTAACACAATAGATTACATAATGGCTAATAATAATGTTTGATATTTGCAGAGATACTTGGATGCTGGCAGTTTTGATATGCACGACCCAGAGCATCGGCACTTCTCTCTTCAGATTGCCCTGAAGTGTGCCGATATATGCAATCCCTGCCGACCGTGGGAAATATCTCGCAAATGGTCACACAAGGTAGCGTTCTTATTTTGATGTCACAATATTGGCATTTTAATATTTTGAATTTTTGTTTGAAAAATGATTTAATTTCCATTCTGTGTAAAATACAGTACAATGCATGTTTCTATCTGAAGAAATTGTAGAGTTTTGTATAGATTTAGAATCAGATATAATTTTATTAGACCAAAAATTTTTTTAATATTTTCTCTTGTTTGGTGTAATAGAATTTTAAATTTCTACTGACTGACAAGCCTCCTCCTTTACAGATATGTGACGAGTTTTATCGACAAGGTGATTATGAGCGGCAGTTAAACCTTCCCATCACACAACAGTGTGATCGCCATGTTACGTCAGTGGCTAAAATCCAAATAGGTATGATTTGTTGAGAAAAAATCATGATTCTCTTTAATGTTGAAAATCTATACAACACATTAAAATAATAATTCAGTAATACAGTACATATTTAAATAAGTCAAATTGTATAACCTCGGACAAATGCTTGGTTAAAATGTTTTCAGGGACGTGTCTTCTCAATTTTAACAATATTACCCTTTTTATAAGTCAGAAATCCAACTTTTATGAAGATCACTTTATAGTGAAAACACACCAATCATTGTGGGGAATGACATAGCAAATCCCCCCCCCCCCCACACCAAACATATCCCATATAAAATACAGTATAACAAAGACCATTAAAATAATTACTTGAAACAAGGTGGTTTAGAAAGAAAAAGGACCACCCTCAGCATGGACATGTAGGTGGCAACGTGTGAGAATAGCCAAAGAAAAATGCAATTAATAACAGAAAGAGTTTCTGCCATTTATAATCCATGTTGTAGTGCTTCATTGTGTAACAAGCGCCAACTGCTGTGGTGTATTATCTGATTTTAAATACTCGAATTGTGAATCGGTGACTGCTTGAGTGCGGTAGTACGTGTTTTTTAAATGTGATGGTGTAAATGATGTCATTTACAATTATCTTGGCTGTTAGGCTTGAGGTCTCCATTGGCCAATGACTGACCTTTTCCAGGATGCAATCCATAGTAGTTGCCTAACTCCCAGATATTTATTTATTGCTAGGTGAACAGTGGCATCAGGTACAATGAAACATGCCCAAACATCTCTTCCTGCCCATGAACTGAACCCAGGACCATTCTGTTGAAAGTTTACCACTGCACCACAGGCTTTTTCTGTAAGTCACAATACGATGAGGTAAAACACCGTGGTTGAAAATTAGACGCCCAACTCGCACGTCTGAAAATAAAGGAAGTGATGTTTCAGTTCATCCTGGACCATTACAGTATTTATTTTATTTTTAGATGTATGTGTTGGGTGTCTAATCTGTAACCTCATCTCACTGTTAAAATTATTCATCCGGAATGGTCTCCTCCCTGTAATAAACGTGAGAAATGAGAATATGATAATGTTGAGAGTTGGTGAGTTTGGATTATGCTCTTGGGAATACAGTACAGAGAAGAGAGCTCTCTTAATTCACCTATGAAAAAATACTTAAATGCCAGGTTACTAATTTGTGCAAAAAAAAATATTAACCTTCTGGAATGGAAAAATATTGAAAAAGGCAGAAGACAAGTTTACTAAAAAGCAGGAATACCATGAGAGGAGCATTTACGTCCAAAATCTGAGAGCTATTACCTTCATAGGTTGATCAGGGGATTGCAACGTAAGCTTTGAACAGAGATGCTGTGAGTTTGTGTTAGCATCAGACACAAGTCATTCAGGGCTAGTAACACAAGCTTTATTAATGGAAATATGGCTAGGTTAAGTTTCCATTTTCTAAAAGAATGCAAAGTCTTCAGTATTGCATCTAAGGGCGTCGTCATTTTTGTCTATTTTGATTACCATGATCGGGGGCAGGGCACCTGTCTTTAGGCTCATACAGGTCCCTTTCTCCTCTAACTACTGACTACTCAGGTCAGCTAGGTCAACTATTGACCTGTCTCAGGATACAACCCCATAGCAGTTGCTTAACTCCCAGCTACCTTTTTACTTCTAAGTGAGAGCAGAGGCATTGGGTGAAAGGAATTGTGTTCAACTGGTTGTGTCCCACCCAGTTATTGAACCCAGGTACCTTGGTTGTAACCCAGAGTAGTAGAGTAGACAATATGTAACACTACACTCCGTGTTGGACAGAGAAACCTTTTGAGATGTTGGCTTGAAAATTCTTAATCTCCTTATACATTCACCTTATTGGATAGTGTTTCAGTATATATGTTATATGCATTGTGTTTATCATTAATGTTAAAGACCTGGAATATATAAATGTGCATTTTAATTGCACAATTTTAATTTTCCATCATCGCAATATATGAAAAATATAATACACGTGATATGTCCAGATTTCATGACTAATTATTTACCACTCGTGTAAGACTAACTGAACTCTACAGAATTTTGATTTTAAGATGCATTTGAAAGTACAATATATAAGAATAAACAAAACTGCAGGAGGTCTTTTGGCCCATACAGAGCAGCTCCTATTTTGGGCTATTCACTTTTTCATCTGTATGATCTCTACATATTAAAGGCCAGGTTCATGAAACATTTAAAGTTTACATAAGAAAAGAAAATATGGTGGTCAAGTTTACAAGTTTGTAGAGCACAGCTGTTGATGCTTTTTGAACCACCCTATCCTTTTACCTAATACGTCACATTTTTGTATAGAATTGAGAACTCTTCTTTAAAAATGCAACCTATCAATGAAAATGAAAGCACTGTTATATTGACATTTTCTAGGCATGAGCATTGTAGGTTGTGGGTTGCTTGGATTTGTACATTTCTGGTTAGGCAAAACTGTTGAACTTTTTTAGTTTGTCAAATCCTGAACGAACTGTATAAACATTTTAACACTTGATATGAATAAAAACTTTAAGACATAAGTTGTGCTGCATCAAAGACACTTTAGCATCATCACACACTTGCAGGAGAAACCGATCAAGTATTCTGGATTATATTGTGCCAAGAACTACCTTAATGTCGACTACCTGTTGTGGTTTTGGGGACCAACGCTCCCCCAGTCCAGCCTCTTGCCAGGCCTCCAGGTTGGTGGTCTGGTCAGCCAAGATGTTTGATGCAGCTGCTTCCAGCCTGATGTATGAATTACAGCCTGGTTGATCAGGCATCCTTTGGAGGTGTTTATCAAGTTCTTTTTTGAATACTGTGAGATTTTGGCCATTGATGCCCCTTATGTGCAGAGGAAGACTGTTGATAAGTCTTGGGCACTTCATGTTGAGTTCTCTCCAATGTACCATTGCACCTCTGCTTTTCATTGGTGCTATTTTACACATCCTGCCATACCTTCTGGTTGCATGTGGAGTTATTTCTGTGTGCAGGTTTGGAAGTGGTTTCTCTAATATTTTCAAAGTGTAAATTGTTATGTATATCTGTTCTGCTCTAGAGCATATACATTTCTTAAGCATCCACAATAATTAATGTTTTATTGAGTGGATTCTGGAAGCAAAAGACCTTTGCATGTTCTGCAGGTCAGCAATTTTCCTCGGCTTTGAATGGGTGTGTTAGTGTGCAGCAGTATTCCATCCTAGGGAGAACTAGTGTCTTGAATAGTATCAATTTGACAGTGATGCCACAATCTTGCTCTAGGGAAAATGGAGACTAGCATTTGTGCTGGCCAAAATAAGGTAACAAACATGTTTGTGGTTTTGTTTATTTTACAGAAAATGATGGCAATGGGATAATAAACTCCAGGTAAAATTGAAATAAAGTAAATGAAAATGAAGAGAAATTGATAACAAGTGTAAATGAAAGTCAATAACATGGAATGAAGATGAGTAATACTAAATACTACACATCACTCTGAATCCTAACAGTATTACTGGGTACGAAATTGTAAATTAAAAATGAAATTTATATTTCTCTCATGACATGTACAGTACAGAACTAGAAATTGTTAAGAATGAGATATTGAAAGAAATTCTTAATGCAAGAAATTAATGTTATGTCTGGTGTGCTGTTGCTTTAAAGAATGTAATGGTTATAAACAATAATTGGCATCTTCTCTCTCTTAACCCCACAGACTTAACAGGAAAATGTTCAATTATTTTACTTTGGAATAAAATGCTTGAAATATATGATGTGCTCAATTTAAGAAGTGCCTGATAAATTTGCTATCTTCAATGAAGTGTCTAATTGCTTCTTTTTATTTCAGGTTTCATCAAATTTGTTGTCTCGCCACTATTTGTTGCTTGGGATAGATGGCTAGAGACAAATCTCTCAACATCCATGGTGACCCATATGAATAGAAATCTTGCTCTATGGGAAGATCAGCTGGTTCAAGAGGCTGCTGAAGAGACTGCTACGGAGATCTCTTTCGTCCCAATGGACTCCCCTCAAATGCCTGTTGAGGAACCTGAAGATGATGCAGATGAAGCAGATGGGGGTACCACACCTAGTAGCAGTGGAGATAGTCATCAGTCTGTATTGGGATCCTTAGAAAATGTGTCGAGGTCACTTCAACTGGGACGAAGACATTCTGTACCCTTGAATCTGCCTCGTCTGGTTCCCCGTACAGTTATTAGGAGGGAAAGTTTACCTGAGGTTGGAGGTCCACCTTTGGTGGTAGAGACTGTGATGATGGGAGGGCTCTCACTAACCTCTCTCACATCTCATACTATTGACCCCAATTCCACTCTGACTGCTGATGCCCTTCTACCTGACCCATCTATCACAACAATGGGTGGGGTGAGTAGTGGACGATCACGTCATGCCTCTAGACTTTCACGAAGAATGTCCCTCCCTCCTCTGTGGCCTCAACATCCACGTTCTCGACCCTTACAAACATTGCTACCAATGTCGCCTACTCCTAGTGAGGACTCTACTTCCCCTCTGGACACTCAGGAAAATTCCCCACCCTCTGAAGAGCCTGAACAAAGAACAGAAATTGTAGGTAGCTCTGCACAGGGTAGTGTTGGGGACGGTGGTAATGATTGTGAAGATAGTGGTGGTTGTGGTGGGTGCAATAATAGTGGCGAGTGCTGTGAATCTACTGAACAAACGCACAGATCAACAAGGGGTGATACTGTGTCTTCAGTTCGGGAGTGTAGTGTTCACAGTAGGAAGTCTGTTCAAAGTTATCAAGGTGCTACATTCCTTTATCCTGATTGCTCAGATGGTCTTCATTACAGAGCTCTTGGTAGCAAGGTGCTAGTGCGACGGGCTTCACTAGACAGTACAAGTGTCAGCAGTAAGCGTGAGTTCCTGGATCGTTTAGCATATGAAGGGAGTAAGTTTGCTCGTGTTGAGCGTTCAAACAGTGAAGTGGATAAAGAAAATAAGGCACCCAGGGAACCATTAATCAGTAGAGACCGACAAGTACCGTTTTGGAAAACTCGTGCTTGGCGAAGTCTCAATTATGAGGATGAAAATGCTGTTGACCATAGAGAAAAAATGGTTAAGCCAGGCATATACAAGCTCAATCAAACTCAGGTATGTACACAACCTTATGCTATTCATTAATATGTTTAAGTGTTAGTCTCTTCATAATTGTTTTACTCCTTGCACATCATCATTTGGCATTTCCCTATTCCCAATTCCATGAGGTAGGAAGGCAGCACCCAAAAGAAAATAGGGAGCAACGTACAGAAATAACTGTGTACTCACCACCATCCATTCGCTAAACGGATGAAGGGTCCCGGTAACACAATTGGGTTCGTTCTCAATGCACAATCAAGAATTCTGGGTTTGAATCCCAGGTGGGACAGAAATGATTGGGTACATTTCCTTTCACTTGATGCCTCTGTTCACCTAGTAGTAAGTAGGTACTCAAGAGTTAGTCAGCTTTAGGGGTTGCATCCTGGACGGGCACGCGGGGAACTTGGTGGTGAGGTGGTACCGAGTTCCACACACCACCACTACGGGGTCACCACAGCCCGTGCTACTTAGAACTTCTTGTTCCAGGTAGCGAATCTTAACAACAACAACTGGACGGGCAGTAATTGGGCCTGGGGGGAATGGGGGGGGGGACGGACCTCGATAAAAGCTAAACATGTATGAATACACCCTGGCTTCCAGTCCCCCGACACAAGGAATTATTATTACAGTATTATTATTAAATCTTGCACACTGAACAGCTGTATTTAAAGTCATAAGTATCACACTCCAGCAAAATATCCACTGCAATACCCATCCATTTGATACAACTGTGCTTGTGTAAAGTGCTTCTTGCAAGTTGTCATTTAAAAATAAAAATTTTCACGTCTTTCTGGAAGGAAACAGATAGAATAAATATCATTAGCATCCACAAAATTGACAGTTAAACGTAAGAGTAGATTTTAGGAATCTAGTAAAGGTGGCTTTTGGGACACTACACCTTATATGTGAGGCCAATTTTGGAGGAAGCCATCTTGAGATTGGAATTCCCATCTAAAGAAGCATGTATCCAAACTAAAATAAATATTTTTTATTTAATATTTATTTATAATAAATTTATTTATTTATAATATATACATACAAAAGTTATTACATTCTTGTAAAGCCACTTGCACACACAGCATTTCGAGCAGGTCCTTAATCTTAATTTTTCCCGGAATACGACCCGCCAAATCTTTTTAACAATCAGGTACCCATTCACTACTGGGTGAACAGAGGCTAAAGTTAAGGCTTGGTGCCAGTCAATCCTCCCCAGCCAGGATACAAACCAAAGTGCTCACAAAGTGCTGGGCAAGTGTCTTACCACTGTGCCATGTGGACTGTAAATCATAACTTCATGGAGGAGGAGAATTTGTGATGCAGACGTGGAGAACTTGTTTAAATTATTTTAGAATGTGATCTCGTTGAGAAAATCCAGGCGAAATGAAAGACAAAATTGAGACAATGTGTGCAAGAGTGATGGTAGGGAAGTGGTCAACTTACAATTGATTGAGATAGGCAACTATTATGGGCTGCATCCTGGAAAAGTTAGTCATTGGCCTATGAAGATCTTAATAAGCCTTACAGGCTTCCTGTCCCCAATAATGGGAAAACCAGTATGAAGAATTAAAACTAGAAATTTCATGACTTTTATTTAGGGCAGATTTTCAAATGTAATTTATATGAAAATGTATCAAATTAGAAAAGTAGGCTCTGTAATTGCATGAATCTTCTAATGGCTCATAAAGAACAGAGTTAGAAACTAACACAAATTTGTAGAAAACTCTGGGGCAATTTTTTTTCTTTTTATAAATGTGAAAATACCTTTCTTGGAAGCACGTTCATAATTTTCTTCGTAGTTTTGCTGCTGCCTTTGTGTGAAGTGATATATTTTTGGACAAGAACTTCCCAAATCTGTAACCGTTACAGTGCAATATAATTGTGTTTGTACATATTGTAATAGTAAAACTTACTAACTTCTCCTGGCCATGTGACTAAATGCTTTAACGTGACCCAAACATGAAATGAAATGAGTGACAAACTTCATTTCATTTGTGGGTCGAGTTATTCGTTTGTCATGTTATTGTGACATTTTCTGCACTAAATGCTTTTTTGTAGCTTGATAATAGCATTCATTACTCCCAAAATGTTAGACTAATCTGCATTAACAGGGAAGTATGTTCATTCATGGTCGTCGGGGCTCGGCTCCACTCCTACGGCCTGACGAATTGTGGGGTGGCCTCAGAGGTGGTGCAGAGCGACCAGATCAGCGTTATTTGTCCACTCGTAGGGGATCGGCACCTCCCAGCCAATCCATCAAGGTGAGACATCTTTGCAATTTTACTACACAGTAGTATGATCATGCTTCAATAGTTTTGCTAGAAAGTGACATAAAAGAAATAGACTTCCAATATCAAAGTACGTGCCAATTGTTCTTAATAATTTCAGACCTATTGCAACATGGTCTAAACGCATTTTTCCTTTATGCTGTCTACTATGGCTTTCTGTAAATGTTTGAGACATAAAAGTTTTAGTAGTTAGGTAGAAGTAAATGTAGACAAAAACATGTTATACCCTTAGTGATGATTCAGAATTTGTTTACAAGGATTCATAGTTGTCTTGAACAAAAGTTAAGATTTTTAATTATTCATGAAGATTTTATGGGGGTAGTTTTGCATGGAGAATTCCATAGATAAGCATGAAATTCAGTGTTTGATGCCTTCAATGTTAGTTTTGAAAGCTGTTTCTGGTAGGGCCCCTTAGCAGCTCTCTGGGGTGTACATGTTAGTATAACCAAGCCTTGGGAATCACACCAGGCCTCATGAGTCCCACTCTGCCCTGGGAGCCAGGACCAGAATCTGGGTCTCTTTACAAGACTAAGGAGAGCTTTGGGGTCAGATTCTACCCAACTAGAATTTCCACCTAACCACCAGAATGGTTAGGGGCAATAAAACAAGTGATTGCTTGAAAAATAGAAATGAGAAATGAACCCTGAGGCAAAGAAGGTAACCGATCGTTGCTGCTAGTGAACCACCTCAACCTTGAAGCTCCCAGTCAGGTGCCAATCTCATTTTCATGGTATCAGTCACACCATTCTTTTGGGAACGTTGAAGTGCAGCTTTCTTCACCTTTCTAAGCCCTGCCTCAAACCACATGCATTACATCTTTATGCTTGCCTGCCGGTGTAAGAGCAGCGGCCTAGTAGCTGGTGACTTGTGTCCTTGCCTTACAATTCGGGCTTAAAAAAAGTGAATATTTAGATTGGTGTTGGGTGCCATAGGTGAGACTGGGTGTTGGAGGCTTGGGTATAACAACACACATGTTCTGGGCAGCTACTAAGGGCTCACCAGGGAAGGGTGCTTCATTATATTCAATGCTTGATTTTGTAATAAATATTATATTTTAAAACATTTTAATAATTACAATTTTTAAGCAGTCCATTGAAGCTTTACTAGTCCCCAAGAATAATGGAAAGATTTTCTTTTGATGTACAGGTATTTGAATTCAGAATAGTTTTATATACATATTTTCATCAGTTGCTACCCAAAGCTAGGGCCACCCAAGTCACTACCTAAACTGAGACAAGTAACTTATTAAATGGTCTTATCCTGTAGTATAGAGGTGAGGCACAGTGGGGAAGTATACCTCAATCCACCATCAAGAGATACCACTCACTATGACCCCAAAGAACAGGTCAAACCACTTGACATGCCCTTGAAATGACCATCAGGATTGCAAGAACAATAGATTATTTTTTCTGAAATTTTTGCAGTACAAGTATTAGTATTTGGTCTCCTCTCCTACTACCACCAAGTGACAGCGCTAGCTAGTACAACCTCATTGGAGAAGCTACGTTCTCCACGGTGTTCTCTGCCTATATATTATGGGTCAAGACCATTTATAAAGTTGTCAGTGAGGCTCAAAGCCTGCAGAGCCTGCCATGCTAGCAGTGACCTGGTTGGACCCATGACAATGGCTCAAAGGAGCATTTGAGGTGCCACTTGGAAAGTATAGTTTCATTCTCCTCAACCCTCATTTTTTCAGGTGTAAATTATGTTAAAGTAATAATTCATTCATTTTCAATTACAATCTCTTTCAAGGTAAACTAAGTGATCATTCCCCATACACACTGTGAATAGTAAGCCATCATAGTGCAGAGTAACCAGCTAAAGCTATGGATTGAAAAAGCTCAGGAATGAAGGTGCATATAATTAGTGTCATATTCATAATTATTGAGAATTAATATAAATCTGCTATTTTACAAAATATGAATTTTATAGTTACCTTTCTAGTAAGGCTTGAAATTTCTGCTATCGTTTCATGTCAAATGCATTATGGCTTCTCACTAGTTAGCACTTAATGTTGTAGTGAATTGGAAAATGTTGAGCCACAGAAAAACTGTTAGATATCACTTCTTCATTGTCAATATGTCACAGAATTTTACATTAAAATGAATAACTTACCATTATCCTCTCCTGTCTAGGACATAAATTGCTGAAACTTGGCCATGCTGGTGGTCTGCTTGGGGCCTGTGGTGGTGGTATTGGTGGTGGTGGTGTAGGAAGTATAGGTGCCGGGAAGATTGGCGGCCAACCCCCATTAAAACGACAGCGCGCTTTTCCTCAGCCACTGAATCGCACTAATTCCTTTTCTATCCTAGAGCCTTTCATTGCTTCCATATCAGGTACGACTGAAATTGCCCATTTATGAAAAATTAATGCTTTGCAAAGTAGCCTGCATTATTTTAAGCTTAGAAAACTGTAGTTTTATGCATGTGGCAGCAGTTATTTGAAGACTGTTATTTCAATAAAATATACTGTACTGTACAGTATACTGAAGAAATATGCACCAATAATAATACAATTTTTACAGCACTAATGAACCACTATTAAAAATTTAAAGATACACTGCACGCATTTTCCGGCTGTGCATCAGTTAGCCGGAGTGAGTGAGCATTTGCTAGTGCTTTACAAGGTATCTGCTGTGTGTTTCTTTTCTCTCTGATAGCCTTCTACTGTAGCTCCATCTATAGTGCACACCACTTGATAGACATTAAACTGCACATTATATATTTTTTCTGTGCTACAAAAGTTTATCGCCACATCAGTCTTTGTTACGTTATGTAATCTCTAATTTTACTCTTACCAGTTTAATGGTGCTTAAGCTATTATACACAAATATATATACTGTGTATATATCCATACATTAACTTATAATTTCATAGTGTAAACAGTCTACCAAGGACAGCCTCCTCAGCTTGTGTGGTGCCACATACAGTATTGGGCAAACTGGTCATGCCAGGTGCCTGCGAGAGAGACTATCCAATGAGGACACTATTCAGGCAGTTTGCCTTTGCAAATGCCTCTTGCCCCCTTTTTCTAGACTGGGAACACACGAGGATCGGGGATCAACACAGACTGAGGTGAACCATCTGAAAAGAATCGGCAAATAAAGAACACAAAACATTTAATCTTTTCAAACATTTAATCTCTTCAAGGAATGTTTTAACAAGTACTGAATAAACAGAACCAAACTCTGACAAGCAGCTAATATGAGTATCAGCTGAATTTCCTCTCTGCCATCAGGTGGCAGCCAGGTCCACACCAGGCCCAGATAAGGGAAGACACTTGCTTGGAAAGTAGCATCACACCTTATGCTATCTTGCGGAAGCTGTTGTTATCTCAGATGAATACTCATTGTGCATTAAGACTATTGTAGGTACCTCAAAAGTATGGAATTTTCATGCTTGAACATTTTCTTGAGCATGTGTGTTCACATCGTGTGTCTTTCTACCGTGCACCAATTTGACTATCTGCAGGGTGCCCTTCCATAATGTTGCTAGCAAAGACTGTTTGCTACGGTGCCCTTCCATAATGTTGCTAGCAAAGACTGTTCGCTACCAGATATCTTCTCAAAGCTATTTTTTTTCTTTTATAATAAAAGTGGATACAGTATAGCTCATGTAAACCTTAACCTACTAGTTTTGGTTGGGATTTCCCTAGAGCACAAGACACCAATTGTTTTATAAGACTGTTACTGCTTACTACACCCCAGTTACTGCTAGAAGAACAAGGGCAAACGGTTAAGGATTGGTGTCCAGTCAAACCTCCCTGGCCAGGGTTCGTACCCAGACGTGTTTTGTTCTCCTTTGGGCCAGACTCCACTTGAGTTGATCGTGTCGCAGGTAGTTCTTCTGAATTGGTCACAGAAGAGACAAGTGCCATCCGGAAAAGGGGTGCTTCACTGCAATCAATGCACTATTTTACTATCATAATATTTGTAATGAGTTTCTATTGTATTTATGGAAAGAGCACACCATTTTCATAATAGAAATGTAATAAAATCACAGAAATGAGAGAATGTTAATCATTCTTATTGATTATATTTATAATGTTCTAAGCATTGGGAACTCATATGGTCTAGTATTGAAAGTAATTGAATCATATTTTGTATTAGTAATGGAAGAGTGTTAGAGGATGTGATCTTTCCACGGGGATCTCACAAGGGTGAGCAGAGGATGGAGGAGTGGTAGTCCTGAATGAAGCTGTGTTGAAATATAATTACAGTATCAGGAAACCAGCCACCAGGATTACATATTAAGAATAGCAATAGTGGGGGACATGAAGATATCCCCTATATTAGTCATTCACAAGCTTTCCAGCCAAACACCAGAAGATCTAGGCAGATGCAACAAATATGCTTGTCATGGAAAAAGTTAACCACAGTGGCAAAGGAACTGGGCTAAGTTTCTATTACTTGAGATTTTATTCACAAGGAAATATATTGGGAAATGAGGACCTCCCACAAGGGTGGTAAAGCATTGAAAGTAAAACTGGTGGACACACTGGATAAGCACTTCTTGAAGCAAACCATAGACTAGTCCAGTAACTCTCGACCTGGTGTTTACCCAAAATGAGGCCGATATCAAGAAGATTGTACGATGCCTTTAGAAATTGCAGATGTGGGGACTAAAGTATGGCAAAGGCCCTGCCTTAAAGAAGTTCCATGGGGAAAGGAATTAGCGGGGAAGACATTATGTTTGGTGAAATTCATAGCTCCTTTACTCTTATTTTTAAATTACATTACCAATATCGTATTCTAGATTTTGGAGTTGTGTATACACATGATTTTGGATCTTTTTACATTGTTTGGCAAAACCTTAAACTTCACATACAATTTAAATTTTGTTTATAACAAATAGTTTCTGCTAAATTCTCATATTACACTTTCTTCTTATTTTGTTAACATTTCTTAAAGTTCCTTTTAATACTGATGTTCTATTGTTAGCTAAAATAGTGAACTGATGGTTCAAATTTTTTTTATAAATCTAGGGATAAAAAGATCCATTTTGATTTCTTTTGGCCATGGCAATTCAAACAATGGTTAGTCATCTTGTATATATACAACATGTGTGTTTCCGAGTGGTGGTGATGGTTTTTCAGTTGTACATCCCACAGAACAGGTGGGAAATAAGATCAGCACTTGACACATCCTAGATCTGTGCAGTGCAAAGTTAGGTGTTCATTTCTAGTCATTCAACCAGTACATAATCCATATTGCAGAGGACAGTTATAACAATAACAATAATAATAATAATAATAACAATAATAATAATAATCATACAGTAATAATAATAATAATATTTGATATAAAACATATGTGAAACAGTTCAGTGGAAAGTCCATAGTTACACAAATTAAAGCTACAAATACTGTGTTTGGGCATTAGATTAGCAAGTAAATTCGCATTACGACGTATTATTATTATTTATTATAATAATGATGATGATGAGCAGTGGTCTCAATTGTGAGATCATTATGACATGGCCTTAGATACCATGGAAGACAAGCAAAATGCTGATGTAATATACACAGATTTTGCAAAAACCTTCGACAACGTAGAAAACTCGACGAGCACCTTCAAAGGATACCTGATCAACCAGGCTGAGACTCGTATGCTAGGCTACGAGCAGCCACATCGAACAATCTGGTTGATCAGACAAGCAACCAGGAGGCCTGGTCAGCCCTGGCTGTGGAGATGTTGACCCTCAAAATGATCCACATAGTCGAGGCACACGTCGGAAAAAAAATTTGAACTGAGCAAGGTTTAATAAATTTGATTGGAAAGAAAGACGTGTTATTAGGCAAGGAAGTAAGATGTGTATGCTAAATTATGTGACATACATGAAGGCACAAAAAAATTTATTCCGAAACATCCAAAACTAGAAAACAAGATACTCTGTAGGTTCAACAGAAATTTTGAGAAAGCCAGAGAACACAAGAAAAAATTGAATCTATATAAGAAGAGGCCTCACCCTCAAACATATGGGCAATACAAACAAGCAAGAAAATACACAACAGTGAGAAGAGACAGAAAGACATTTTGAGAAAGGAATAGCGGAAAATGTGTAACAGAACCAGGTCTCTTCTATAAATAAATTAAAAGCAAATTGCAGGTAAAGGGTAAAATTCAGAGGTTGAAAATGGGGAAACAGATTTTAAGAAAATGAAAAGGAAATTTGTAATTATCAAAGTGTAGTCTCAGGATGAGAGCTACTTGTGGTGTTCATCTTCCCAGCACTGTGATATAAAGTTTTGAAACTACTGAGAGTGTTGGCCTCCACCACTACCTCACCTAACTTGTTCCAACCGTTTACTACTGTTTGTGAAAGTAAATTTTCCTATATTTCTTTGGCAGTTTTGTTTAGTTGGTTTAAATCTATGGCCTCTTGTTCTTGAAGCTCCACGTCTCTGGAGTTCTTCCCTATCAATTTTATCGATTCCCCTTACAATTTTGTACATAGTGATCATATTGCCTCTTTTTCTTTTATCTTCTAATTTTATCTTCTAATTTTGGCCTATTTAATGCCTATAATCTCTCCGCGAATTCTTGGCCTTCAGTTCTGGGAGCTATTTAGTGGCATGTCTTTGCACCTTTTCCAGTTTATTGATGTGCTTAAGATATGGGTACCTTGCAACCACTGCATATTTTAGCTTTGGTCTAACAAAGGTTGTGAACAATTTCTTTAGTATTTCACCATCCATGTATTTAAAAGCAATTCTGAAATTGAAAAGTGTAGCATAGGCTCTTCACACAATGTTCTTTGTGGTCCTCAGGCTATAGTTTTTTTTTTTTTATCTAGAACTACCCCTAGATCTATCAGAATTTTTTAAAGGTTTTTCACATAATTTGTAGGTTGTGTGTGGTAATCTACATCCACATTCCATAATATGGTATTTATTCACATTAAATTGCATTTGCTAAATTCCATTTGCCAAGTGGTGGTCTATACTTATTTTGTTCAGGTCTTCTTGAAGGGAATGACAATCGTCAATCATTTTAGCATCATCAGCAAACATGTTCATATAAGTCTGTATTCCATCTGGTAGGTCATTTATGTAAACAATGAACATTACTGGTGCAAGAACTGAACCCTGTGGTACTTCACTCATGACATTTCTCCAGTCTGATACATTGCCTCTGACTACCGCCCTCATTTGTCTGTGAATTAAAAAATTTTTCATCCATGTTTGAAGCCTCCCTGTCACTCCTCCAGTATGTTCCAGTTTCCAGAACAACCTCTTGTGTAGAACTCTATTGAAAGCCTCTTATGTTTAGATAGATGCAGTTAACTCGACTATCTTTCCTGTAAAATTTCTGTCTGGGAACCAGATAAAAGACGACTTAAAGGGAACAACAACGTGGAGCAGAGATGTCTAGAAATGAAGTGGAAAAATACTTAAGGAGCTAAGTAGGAAAAGAGCAATTGACCCAGATGGAGTTTCACCTTCGGTTCTGAGAGAATGCACACCGGAGCTTAGCATAACACTTCAGTTGATTTTTCAGACATCTTTATTTACAGGAATCTTAGGAAATATAGGGGAAAAGGCAATGGTTCCAATCTACAAAAATGGTAGCAGAGAAGACCCTCTAAATTATAGATTCATACTGTTGACAAGCTTGGTAGTCAAAATGTTAGACAAGTTAAAACCAAATGAGTAGAATACCTGTAGAGAAATCATGCAGTAAGACAGTCAGTCAGTATGGCTTTCGAATTGGAAGATTCTGTGTAACAAATAAATTTGTTTTAATAGTAGATCCACAGCAGGAAAGAGGTGGTCGAGTTCATTTTGTTTATCTGGACCTAAAAAGGCTTTTGATAGGGTCCCACACAGGAGTTTGTTCTGGAAATGAACATGCTGGATGGGTGACAGGCGGACTACTGACATGGATGAAAAACGTCCTAATAAAGATGAGGGCAGTGGCCAGAGGCGATGCATCAGACTGGAGAAGTCACTAGTGAAGTATTATAGGGTTCAGTTCTTCCATTAGTAATGTTAATTGTCTGTATAAATGATCTTGCAAAAGGAATACAAAACTATATGAACATGCTTGCTGATGACGATGAGCTACTAGGGGAAAAGAGACTGACAATTGTCATGCCTTTCAAAATGGCTGGACAAAACAAGTGTATGTTGGAACACTTGGCAAATGAAATTCACTGGATAAATGCCATGCCATGTTGTGGAATGTGGAATAGGAGAAAAGAGGCCACATACAGCCTATAACTCATGTGAAAAGGTATTAAAAATTTAACAGATCTAAGGGTGGTTCTGGAAAGTAGACCGTCACCAGAGGACGACATAAAGGACATTGTATGAGGAGCATGTGCTTTGCTTTCCGACTTCAGAATTGCTTTTAAATACATGGATGGTGAATTATCAAATTATCATAAGACCAAAATTGGAATATGAAGCTGTTGTGTGATGCTTTTATTTCAGGAAGCACATAAGTAAACTGGAAAAGATGCAGACATGCTACTAAATGACTTTTGAAACTGAAAAAGATTAGCTACGAGATGAGGTAATATGATTATTGCATACAAAATATTAACAGGAATCAATAAATTTGACGGGGGGATTCTTGAAACCTGGAACTTCAAGAACAAGAAATCATAAATTTGAGCTATGGAAAAAAGTGTAAAAAACAAATATTGGAAAGTTCATTTTTGCAAACAGTGGTAGACGGTTGGAATAAGTTGAGAGATGATGAATGTCAAAACCATTAGTAGTTTCAAAGCATCATATGACAGTACTGGGAAGATGGGGACACCATTAGTGTAGGTCTCGTCCTGTAACTACACTTCGGTAATTGCAAATGGGTAATTATACATGCATGCATATACTGAACTATACATAACAGCTACTCAAGCAAAGTTCAAATTAATATACATGACAAGGTTGATTGACTAAATCTTTGATCTAAAATTGTATGTTTTCTTTTAATGGAAGTTTATAATGTGAGCTGATTTGCTTTTGAGGCATTAATTTGAGACAACAGATGGAAATTTTTAGTACTGGTTACTGTTCAAGCTTCAGTTTGAGCTTATTTATAACCTTTTCTGGGAGAGAGCCTTTAGTGACTCCAGGGAACCACTAAAGGGTTCACCAGAAAGAGGGTTTTTTCATTACATTCAATGCTGGATTTTCTTCCAGGGTCGGATACTGATAGTGGGCCAGAGATGCCTGGGAGTCCCCGAACACCCCTGACGTCAACTGAAAACCTACCAATAAGTGACACCCCATTTGGCCATTCAAGGCTGAGGGGGCGAAGAGGCTCTGTTCCTTTTGATGTTCCTGGATCAGATATGGGATATGAGTTCTCATTTATCAAGGATCATTCTGAAAAGAGGTAATCTATCATATTCTTCTAATGTATGAATATAAATGAATTATACATTATAATTTGCAGGTTTTTTCTTTTTCAGGCTTATTTTTAATTCTATTCCTAATATTTATCATTACTATTACCCAGTTTCCACACTTTCATGGGATGGGGAGGTGGTAGATTGTTAATATACACTATAAATACAGGTTCTGTATTATACTGTGTAAGAATTCGTACAACTGTTCTTGTATTAAGTTTCTTTTGTTCTGGTATTGGCATAAAGTCATTTAGTAGCTCTTGAATGTCCTGTAATACAGACTGTGCTAAATAGTTTTCCCAGTTGAGTGCCTTCTTTTGATAATTACCGAGTTTCATGTATATGCAGGTATCAGTAATGTTATTTCTAATTTTTTTTAACCTAAGTACTGTTACAGAATCCCTCATGAGTAAACTCTGCATCTGTCAATATATTGTTTAAGTAAATGTATGGGGGTGATTATTCTTCTTTTGGGCTTATAACTCTAAAAGAAAGATTGCATTTTATAAATAAGACCAGCTGCTTGTTTAATGTATGAAAGGTTTGGTCGTCGAGGCTCTGGCGGTTCAGAGATGCTGCCGTCCTTGGTAGCTCGAGCACTGCCTTCACTCTCTACCACTTGTGGAGGCCATGGAATATCTGGTGGTGGCTCAGGTGGAACTGGACTTGCTTCCTCCTTGACATATCACCACCAAGAGTTCCACAGAGGATCGGGTGGTCTAGAACTGTTTGCAGGGTTTTGGAGGTTGGTTAAAGCCTATAAATTCTCTTAGTAATCTTAGTATGGCTATCATTAAAATTTCCACCTCACCTATGCATGCAAAAGCAATTAACCTTTCTGGTTATGGGTCATGAACATAATAGCTAGATGGAGGTGTTAATGAATGAGTGGAAACTAGATACAGTATGAAGATTGCTGACTTGTGTTGAAGCAAGAGCAACAGTCTGCTGGACCAAGTTATCACAAGTCGAGTAGAACTCCCAGAACCCAGTTCAGGTATGATCTAGGTCAAGGTCAAGTTGGATTTTTACTATGTGGCTTCACTGCAGCAAAATTGCTTCTGAAACAAATTAAATCAATTTTGATTAATTCTGAGTCACTGAGAATGAAAATAAAGTTTAAAATTGTTGATTAGCTCTAGTTTTTATCCAAGATTAGTCTTTTTGTTTTAAGCGCAACAAAAATTGTTGGGTAACTTTTTCACCTAATATTTCTGTTCACCTAGCAGTAAATAGGTACTTCAGAGTCAGCTATTGTAGAGGTTGTATTCTGGGAAAGGCAAGTAGTTCAATCTTGAGGGGACCTCGATAGAAGACTAACACATACATACTGTATATGCAGGCTCCCTGTCCTGAACAAAATTACTGTATTATAAAGTTAGATACGACTTTGATGTATAATCCATTTTCAGGTCACACCTTGAATCTGGTTGTTCAACTTTAGATGATCACGACTTGTATTCGCAGTCATCAGGAGGTATGACACCCGGGACCCCTGGAGCCTTGCCTCCACCCCAAGTAGCCCTCCCTCATACCCTCCACAGACGTGGCTCACTGCCAATTGACCTCTTTTACTCAGGTCAGTAGTTATCTTGGTTTGACCTGTTTTATTGTAATTGTTTCAAGTATGTCCATTGTATAGTTCAGAATTTCAGTAAACAACTTCCTTACTGTATATTAATAATTAAATATACTGAATTATGAACTACAGTGATAAAAGTACCTTGATTTTCAAATTTAATTCATTATCAGAAATGGGGTCGTAAGCCGAAAATCCTAACCCGAAACAAATTTTCCCATAAGAAATAATGTAAATGGAATTAATCCATTCCACACTCTAAAAATATTAACTTTAAAATACATTTCATAAATCATACATACAAATATTTTGTACTCTAATATGTCCAAGTTATAACTTGCCTTTATTGATGACTTGTTGGTATGTGGAAGACAGCGAGGAGGAGGAGAGGTGTTAGTGTTTGGAAGGGGAAGTTTGTTTCCATTATAACATTAGGCAGTGAGGACTTCTCTGGGGTACACTGTTTTGCAGGCATACCACTAAGACCTGGTTGTGGCTCACTGCTTGCTTGTCTTACTAGGAAACTGTCTAAAGACACTTGTTTTTCCCTACATTTTAACACTAGTCTGTAGTGAGACATCACATTGTCATTCAAAAAGTCAGTGCAACAGCTTGCTACAGCTTTATCTGGGTGAGTTTTTCAACAAAACTTTGCAGTTCTTCCCATACTTCACACATTTTCTTAATGAGGAATGGACATCCTCTACTGCCTCTACTCACAACTATTTTCTTAGGTTGAACCTTACCACTGACTTTCTTGGGACCTATGGAATGATATATAATTACTTTATGTTCAAAATCCAAAAAAAGCAGAAAAATAATTAAATTTTTTACAAAGAATTCAAGCACGATTGTCACTAAGCAGGAGGAACTGGTAAACTAAAGTGCAGTCACCCATGCCACCAGGAACCACACTCTCGGTCAAACCATACGTGTATCAATAAAGTCGCAAGGCGAGGCAAAATTTATAATCAGATTCGAATTTTCCAAAGAAATTGGGTTCGAATTCTTAAAAATTCATAGAGGGGCATTCGCTACCCGAGGCTCCACCGTATATACAATACAGCAAACTTACATTTGCTGTACTATTTTTGCAAAGGAAGGTAAATTTTACTGTATAAATCGCATTTATTTGATTTTAATGTGTGTAATTACCCAAGTGTAGTTACAGGATGAGAGCTACGCTGGTTGTGGCCCAGCTTCCCTGTACTGTCATATAACACTTTTAAACTACTGACGGTTTTGGTCTCCACTACTTTGTCATTTGTTCCAATCATCTACCACTCTGTTTACAAAAGAAAACCTTCTAATATATTTTTCGTTACAGTTGTTTCATTAGCTTGGATCTATGACCCCCTTGTTCTTGAAGTTGATTGTTTCAGGAATGCCTGTCAATATGGTCAATCCCATTATTATTTTGAAAGTGGTGATCATATTGCCTCTTTGTCTTCTATCTTCTAGCTTTAGCGTGTTTAATGCCTCTTGCTTCTCTTTGTATCTCTTTTTTTTCAATTCAGGAAGCCATTTTATACTGGTTGCCTTTGCACCTTTTCCTGTTTATCGAGATGGGCACCATACACCTGCTGCACATTCATATTTTAGTCTTATAAAAGTCATGAACAATGTCTTTAGTACTACTAGTATATTTCACCATGCATGTAATTAAAAGCAATTCTGAAGTTGGAAAGCTCGGCACATGCTCCTTGCACAATGTCCTGTGTGTGTTCCTTTGGTAACAGTCTACTATCCAGAACCACCCCCTAGATCTTTTTGTTACAGTTCAATTACTTTCCACAATTTGTAGGTTGTGTGTGGTCTATTTTCTCTTCCACATTCATTAACATTGACTTCCATTTGCCACTTCATTGAATTCCATGGCACTCCAAGCACTTATTTTATGTAGGTTATGTAGGTCAACTTATTTATTGACACACATTGGGGGGGGGGTCTTTTTGGGCGTTCCCCTAGGCCAGGGCACAGTAGTGGTTGTCGATTTCTGGCTATACACCTTCAGGTGGTTTCCCACGTGTCATGCAATGCATCCGGTGCTCACTGCCCTCATCCCTTGGTGTCTTCCCCCCATGATTGTGCCTCCTCTTCGGTGTGGTTGAGGTGCTGGAATTCTGTTTTGCGCTGTACAGGACTAGATTCTTATTTATCTTTCCTTTCTGCAATGTTTTGCCTTCTTAGCTGTACTGTTACTTTGCCTATTTAGTGGGCATTTCTCTATCTGTGCTTCGAGGCTTCGCTGTTGGTTATCTTCCCTGTGTAATCCGTTGGAGGGGATATTTATTTTCTAGGTGGCTTCAGTTGGTCAGACCTCCTGCATCAGGGTTGGTGTTGGCTGAATTTTCTTTCACTTTGAAGCTAGTGTACGGTATTTGTAAACTACATGTCTTACTCCTTCCCTCCCATATGCCTTGACCCATTTTTCTGCCTCTTGTTCTTCCTTTGTGGTTGGCTGCTGGTCTTGTGTGGATGCACTCTGTAATTAGCTCTTCACCCTGTTTTGTAAGATTGTTACACTTGTTGAGGTTGGGAAATTGTTGGATTTATGCTGGATTTATGGCATATGCTTCTTCTTAAGTCATAAATAGCTGGATTTATAGAATGTCTGAAATGGACATTGTATAAGAGTAACAGTGATAGGCTTAGAAGATCTCCATGGTAAGTGTTAGTTTACTGGGGGTCATTTAAGTGTGAACCTTAACTATTACAGTATTTTGTTTACTGATATCATTCATTGTGTTTAGGTTTCTGTTTTAGAATAATAAAATGGTATTGTTAGCATATAGCTTTGATTTAAGGACTGGGGAGGCATAGTGTATGTCAGCGAAGTATTTGGGGAATAGGAAAGGGCCAAGTATGCTGCCCTGGGGAAACCAGTAGTGATTGGTAGAGTAGGAGAAAATGTTAATTATACTAATGTGTACTCACCTAGTTGTACTCGCCTAGTTGTGTTCGCGGGGGTTGAGCTCTGGCTCTTTGGTCCCGCCTCTCAACCGTCAATCAACTGATGTACAGATTCCTGAGCCTACTGGACTCTGTCATATCTACATTTGAAACTGTGTATGGAGTCAGCCTCCACCACATCACTTCCTAATGCATTCCATTTACTAACCACTCTGACACTGAAAAAGTTCTTTCTAATGTCTCTGTGGCTCATTTGGCTACTCAGCTTCCACCTGTGTCCCCTTGTGCGTGTGCCACCTGTGTTAAATAATCCATCCTTGTCCACCCTGTCAATTCCCCTGAGAATTTTGTATGTGGTGATCATGTCTCCCTTAGGTCTTCTGCCTTCCAGCGACGTGAGGTGCAGTTCACGTAGTCTGTCCTCATAACTCATGCCTCTTAGTTCTGGGACTAACCTAGTGGCATACCTCTGAACTTTTTCCAGCTTCGTCTTGTGTTTGACTAGGTATGGGCTCCATGCTGGGGCTGCATACTCTAGGATTAGCCTTACATATGTGGTATACAAGGTTCTGAAGGATTCCTTACACAGGTTTCTGAAAGCAGTTCTGATGTTAGCCAGCCTCCCATAGGCCGCTGATGTTATTCTTTTGATGTGGGCTTCAGGAGACAGGTTTGGCGTGATATCAACTCCCAGATCTTTCTCTCTGTCCATTTCGTGAAGGACTTCATCTCCCATTCGGTATCCAGTGACTGGCCTCCTAGTTCCTCCTCCTAGTTTCATTACCTTACATTTACTTGGGTTGAACTTTAGTAGCCATTTGTCGGACCATTCCTTCATTTTGTCTGTCATCTTGTAGCCTCATACTATCCTCCTCTATCCTGATCCTCCTCATAATTTTCGCATCAGCAAACATCGAGAGGAACGAGTCAATTCCTTCTGGAAGATCATTTACGTATATCAGAAACAGTATAGGTCCAAGGACTGATCCCTGTGGGACTCCACTGGTGACTCCCCGCCACTCCGAGACCTCACCTCTCACGGTGACTCGCTGTGTCCTGTTGCTTAGGTACTCTTATCCAGTGGAGTACCTTCCCTTTCACTCCTGCCTGCATCTCCAGTTTGTGCACTAGTCTCTTTATGTGGTACTGTGTCAAAAGCTTTCTGGCAGTCCAGAAATATGCAGTCTGCCCAGCCCCCTCTCTCTTGCCTGATTTTTGTTGCCTGGTCATAGAACTCAATTAATCCTGTTAGGCATGATTTGCCATCTCTGAACCCATGTTGATGTTGTGTTACAAAGTTCTTTTGCTCCAGATGTTCCACTAGCTTTTTTCGCACAATCTTTTCCATCATCTTGCATGGAATGCAAGTTAGGGACACTGGCCTGTAGTTCAGTGCCTCCTGCCTATCACCCTTCTTGTATATTGGGACTACATTGGCCGTCTTCCAAATTTTTGGCAGTTCACCTGTTACCAGTGACTTGTTGTACACTATGGAGAGTGGTAGGCACAGAGCCTCTGCTCCTTCCTTAAGGATCCATGGTGAGATTCCATCCGGGCCTATAGCCTTTGTCACGTCCAAATCTAGCAGATGCTTCCTCACTCCCCACTGGTAATCTCAAACTCCTCTAGTGGTGTCTGGGTTGGTGTTCCCTCCCTTATCTCTGGGACTTCTCCTTGCTCTGAGGTGAAGACTTCCTGGAATTTCTTATTGAGTTCCTTGCACACTTCCTTGTCGTTTGTAGTGAATCTTTCTGCCCCTATCCTCAGTTTCATTACCTGTTCCTTCACTGTTGTTTTCCTCCTGATGTGGCTATGTAGCAGTTTGGGTTGAGTCTTTGCCTTGCTCGCAATTTTATTTTCATATTGCCTCTCTACCTCTCTTCTCACCCTGACATATTCATTCCTGGCGCTCTGGTATCTTTCTCTGCTCTCTAGTGTTCTGTTGTTTCTATAGTTTCTCCATGCCCTTTTACTTAGCTGCTTTGCTAGCTTGCAACTCTGATTAAACCATGGGTTTCTCATTTCCATTTCATTTTTTTCTTTTGGACTGGGACGTATTTGTCTGCTGCCTCCTTACACTTCTGTGTGATGTAGTCCATCATGTCTCTAACCATCTTTCCTCTGAGCTCTGTTTCCCAAGCTATTTCAGTTAGGAATTTTCTCATCTCCTCATAGTTTCCCTTCCAGAATGCCGGCCTCTTGTTTTCTGGTCCCTTCCTTGAGTACATTAACCCTTCTTCGACCAGATATTCAAACAGTACACTGTATCACTCGTACTCACGGGGCTTCAAGACCGATTTCCCTTATGTCTGAATCGTTCAGTGTGTGTGTGTTGCATTGTGTGACTACTGTATATTTAGTGAGTTACTGTTTCTGATATACGTAAATGATCTTCCAGAAGGAATTGACTCGTTCCTCTCGATGTTTGCTGATGCGAAAATTATGAAGAGGATCAGGATAGAGGAGGATAGTACGAGGCTACAAGATGACAGACAAAATGAAGGAATGGTCCGACAAATGGC
>WNGS01042707.1:3890418-3915762 GCA_020271785.1 Procambarus virginalis
ATATATATATATATAAAAACATATATATGCAAACAAGCCTGAATGGTCCCCAGGACTAGATACAACTGAAAACTCACACCCCAGAAGTGACTCGAACCCATACTCCCAGGAGCAACGCAACTGGTATGTACAGGGATGCCTTAAACCCTTGACCATCACGACCGGACATAAGAAGTGATAGCCTGAGCTATATGAACCACTTGAAACATATATATATATATATATATATATATATATAAACACATACACAGGCTGCCTGTTCCTGACAAAATGAATTATTGTAAATATATCTTTTCCTGTCAATTATAAAGCAAACAAATAATGTTCAGCATGTAAATAACTTACTTGATTACAGGTTTTTAGCAAGGCATTGAGGCGATCCAAGGCTTGCGTGTGTTTTCCAGGTGCTGGGGAAGTTCAGCAACTAACAGTCTGAAAAGTGTAAAATCATCATCAATCTATGAAGAGGTAAATAGTGCTACAGAGTTTGCTACATGGCAAAATCTTAATCAGCCATGAGTGACCACAGGAAGTTCATGCAATCACTCAAGGTCTTTCCATCTAGTAGGCATAACAAGAACAATCAACACTTGCAAACTGCCAGATTACCCACTTGGCCAATACTCTAGACACCCACCAGACCGTAGCATACTGTACACTATCACCAGGTTCACTGCCTCAAGGCCCATCAAATTCTGACTGATATAAAGAAAAACGGCACACAGTGAAATCTGGGATTTAAATTTTCCTGAATTTTAACATGGTGTGGAAAATCTAGATCAACAAGGCATTGTTAGTACTCACCAATGACACTGCTTCAATATTTTTTCATTTCTTTTGCCTTTAGTATCAAATATTACTCAAAATGCAGTTTTATTCGTACAAAATACAGCTAGAAGAATGTGATTTATTTTATGGTTGATCCAGTTCAACTGACACATTGAGGACCTGTCCGAGCCATGTGCATTTCTTTCCTGCCTGTGCAGCTCACCTCTTCTTGATCAAAACATTTTCATTCATTTGTCATTGGATACTGCTTTGTTTGTGAGTAGGAAATATCAAATAGACCAAACAGGTGTTAAAAAAATAACAGATACACAGAGTTTCTTCAAAAAATATGAATCTTCATATAATTGGTCCCTCTAAACCAGCAGTCGCCAACCTTTTGGAGCTCATGGATCAAAATTTTAAATCCCGCAGACCACTAATATGAATCCCATGGTCCACCAAACAAGATATGATAGTTAACCACTGAACTGCACAAAGTGCCTGTAGGCGCTTGATGGGGGGTGCGCAACGTGCTTCCGGTATCTTATATTCTTAGCGTATGATTTAAAACTCCCGCAGCTACATGGGATTCACATCAGCTTCCTCAGGGCTCTTGTAAACAGACGCCATTTAAAAAAAAAAAATCGTGGGCAACATTCCCGGGTGTGAGAGCCTCGGTACTGAGTGAGCAACTAAGGCTGGTGCACTCAAAATGAGCTCACAGCACTGCTGTTCAGCTTGTGACCACAGCATTGCCTAATAATGTCAAAATATATATAGATAATGAAGAGCTCTTACAGAAGAGCCTGAGTGTGATAATGACTGTGTACAATGTTCAAATATCAGTGAATCAATGCAGTTCACAATGTTCACAATGTTCACAGCGCTAGCCACAGCACCACAGCATTATTTTGTCTATCTAGGAACCTTCAAACGACTTCTTATGTTCTTTTACAAAATAAACTTGGTCAATTATTCCTTTACAGGTTTTAGTGACAAGGATTGTGATAATAGCAGGATTGTGGTGATAATTAGCGCTGTGCGTAGTATTGTGGGAGGAGGAATTTTGGTGAGGGAGGGAGGGAATCGAGGTAGCATCACTGTGTGTGGCAGCCATTCTTGTTTTGCTCACTATACTAGCTTAGTGGTTTGCTATGTTGAACACAAAATTGGATGAGAAAAAGTTGCCCTAGTGTTTCCAGGGTGGACAAGAACATTCAAGTTGGCCACCAGCAAGAGGAAAACAAAACAGCTTGATTTTGGGGGATTCAATGAAGAAAGTATTGATATAAGCAGTCTTTATAACAAGTTGGCAAAATTAGATACTATAGTGAGCTCTCATGTAGAAATAATCAGTAAATTGAATGAAAGTAATGACCATTTGTGTAGCAAAGTTTCATGTCTTGAGGGCTTAGTGAAAGACTTGTGCAAGGACAAGAATCAATTGGAAACACATTGCAAAGCCTTAGAAGAGGAAAATAAACTCTTAAAAATAGCTTTGGAAGAAGTTAAAGCAAATTTAAACATAAATGACTACAATAGGTTAGGTAAGGAAATTCAACAGGAGAAACAGCTTTTGTCAGAACAGATGGAGGAAGTTACACAGGAAATAGAACAGTGCAGGAAGGATATGCAACTCACTTATGCACAAGTGGCCAAGGAGAAAGAAAAAATTGAAAAAGCAGTAAAGGAAGCCAAACACTGCAGCAATCAGGATAAAACAAACATTAGGCTGGAAGTGAGAAAGGAACTGACATCTAACCCAAAGTTGGTGCAAAACACAGTTGGTCAGAGTCCCTGATAATTTTTGGTTGTAAAGAAAAGGAGATAACATCTAGGTCAGAAAGAGCTGTAGAAGAAGCGAAAGTAGTAGATAAAATTGTTGGCCTTGTGGAAGGTCTTACTACCATATAGAATGTGTGCGACTACAGGAGAATAGGCAGGGACGTAAAAGAGAAAGATCAACCTTTGAGGATCACCCTAAATGGTGCCAAACATATGGAAGAAGTATTAAGGAATGCTAGAAAACTACAAAGTGATGAGAATGGGAAAGTGTGGTCATTAAGACGAAATCTTTCAAGAGAAGACAGAGAGAGAAGCTGAAACTAAACCTCGCAGAGGCAAAACGTCTAAATGAGAGAAGAAACGAAGAAGAAATCAATTCATTTTACACACAGAAATCACAATTGCATGATACATCAAATGAAAAAATCCACAAGGGCCGTGATGAGGATTCGAACCTGCGTCCGAGAGCATCCCAGACGCTGCCTTAGTAGCTCAGTCGATTAAGGCAGCGTCTGGGATGCTCTCGGAGGCAGGTTCGAATCCTCGTCATGGCCCTTGTGGATTTGTTAATTCTTTTTTCTACAAAGTGATAGGGGTAGGCAACCCAGTAAATGGTACAAAAAGGCAAACAAAATAAATTGCTAGAGAGAGGGGTAGTGAAGAATAAGGAGAGGGGAAATATGTTCCTGACAATAGTATACACCAGTGTAGATGGAGTGAGATCGAAGATACTGGAGTTAAGTGATGTAATACAGCTGCAGACACCAGACATTGTTGCACTCACGGAGACAAAACTTGAAGATGTTATTTTAAATGAGGTCATATTCCCAAGGGGCTACTCAACTTGGAGAAGGGACAGAAAAATTAGGAAAGGCGATGGCGTTGCTGTGCTGTTGAAAGAACACCTAAAAGTGAATGAAACAATGATTGCCAATCCACGAGAAGTTGACGTAATAGCAGTAGAGATCTGCCACTAGGATGATAAACTAACGATCATAAATGTATATAGTACACTGCCAAGCAACACATGGTCAAAGGAGGAGCTAGATAGTAAACGAGAGGGTCTTATAACAATAATGAGAGAGATTATAGCAAGAGCGGATAAAGATAGATCAAGACTGTTGATAGTCAGCGACTTCAACTTGAAATCCATAGACTGGGAAGCATATGAAGCTAGAACAGAGGATTTTTAGACCTGTAGATTTGTAGATCTCATCCTGGAAACATTCTTGTATCAACATGTTAAACAAGCTACAAGGATGAGGGATGGGGACATTCCCTCCATGCTAGATTTGATATTTACCAGGAAGGAGGAAGAGATATTTGACATTCAGTACCTTCCTCCCTTGGATAAAAGTAACCATGACTTTTTGGGAATAAAGTATGCAATGCATTATAATCTTGAAGAAAATAAGGAGGATGAAGCAGTTGAAAAACCTGATTTCAGGAGAGGACATTATGGCAACCTTAGAATTTTTTTTAGTGAGTATAACTGGACAGACTTGTTGCTACGCAAGAAAGTAAATGAGATGTGTCAAGTTTTGTAAAATATATGATAAGGCACAAAAAAATTTATACCAAAGTAGAGATGCAGTGCTAGGAAACAGGATTGGTTCAACAGAAATTGCGAGAGGGACAGAGACCAAAAGACACAAAAATGTTATCAATATAGGAAGAGGCCAAACCCCCAAACATACCAGTGATACAAAGATGCGAGAAACAACTACACAGCAGTGAGGAAAGAGCCAGAAAAATTTTTGAAAAAGGGATTGCAGACAAATGTAAAATACAACCAGGTCTATTCTATAAATTCATAAACAACAAATTGCAGGTAAAGGATAATTTTCAGAGGTTGAAAATGGGAAATAGATTCATGGAAAATGAAAAGGAAATGTGTGAAACATTAAACGAAATGTTTCATAGTTGCTGCAGCCGCCGACCCAAAGCGACACATGCCCGACTAGTCACAGGAGCGGTCACAACGTAGCGTGCAGCCAGGACCCTGTTTGACCGCCAAAAACCCCGTACCCGAATGTCAGCCCCAGGACATGTTCCCCAAAACGGCAGCAAGAGTAGTGAACTTATGAACGTCATGGGTATGGGAATAGACCGCAGGCTGGCTAGACTTAATAACCCTGCGGATGACCTGAGAGACCCTTATCCACAAACAGGGAAGAAGGGAAATTGGATCAACCGAAAGCGCGTCCCCAGACGCAGAAGCCGTGGTGCGCAAATAACGACGAAGGGCAGCAACCGGACACGAAACATGAAACATTTAAACGATTCTTCGTGGCAGGGGATCGTATTCCAGGGACCTGCCCGAAACGCTACGCGTACTAGTGGCTGTACAAGAATGTAACAACTCTTGTATATATCTCAAAAAAAAAAAAAAAAAAATGATGCACCCCGGGCTGACCAACCAAGCATCAACAACCAAAGGATCCCTCTGGAAAGCAGCAGTCTCATTCTTCGCCAGAAAAGGAGACAGCTGCAGACGAACAAACCTATCTCCTCGACCGAAAGAGCAGAAACACCTGCACCAGAGGAGAGCATGAAGCTCCCCGACCCGATCCTCAGAGGCCAATGCCAACAAGAAAAGAGCCGTCGAAAAACAATCCTGAACCGAAGGGGCCACAACAAACCAAGGAGAAGAGAGATAGGAGAGCACTCTGTCCAAAAACCTGGACGGCTCAGGCGGCACATGAGCAGGCTGGAGGTGAAACAACGCACGAGACAGCTTGCGAAACGGCGCAGAAGTAACATCTATACTGAAAGCAAGCTGCACAATACGAGGTGACAGTATTCTGCAAAAGATGACGGTCCTGGAACAACCACAAGAGAAAGGACAACACCACCCTAACTGAAAGCAAAGTGCAACGACGAAAAGGTAAAAAGAAACGGATGGACCGCCTGGAAACTTCATAAGGCTGCCGAAACGAAGCCCGCAGGTGGGACACCATCAACGGAGCCACTTGATCACCATACAACTAGTGATAAACTCGGTTCAAAAATACTAAACGCGAAGATTCAAGGAAAAGAGTGAATCATAACTGACTGGGCCGATCTTCTGAAAGAGGCGGAGCCGTGGAAAAACCTCCAGGTTCAGACATTAAGCAAGCAGCGCCTGAAACCACGGCTGGGCCGCCACCATGGGGCCAAGAGGACAACTCGCCCCTGGTAGGTCTCCAGCTGAACCAGAGGAAAGAGGTACAGGAACCCGCACCTTGACCAGTCCTGCTGAAAGGTGTCGATCCCGGATTGCTGTCGGGGAAGGGCGCCACATATATTGGAAGACGCCTCAACCACGCCGACGCGAAGAGGTCCCCACTGGGCGCCCGAACGTCTGGCAGAGCCAACAAAATGATTCAGCATCGACCGTCTATTCCGAGGAGAGGGTAATGAACCGGGATAGGCCGTCCGCCAGCACGTTGGGCATCCCCGGACGTGAACCGCCAGGAGAGCCAAACCCCAAGAACTCAGCAGACGAGTCACCTGAAGTGGCCAACCCCTAAGAGCTAAGGACCACATCGAACCCCCCCTCGGTTCAGGCAATGACCCACCGGGGAGCAGTCCGAATGGAGCCGGACCGTAGATCCCCAGGCGGACCGAGCCCTCCAGAGCGCATACCACACAGCTGCGAACTCCCGCACCGTGCTGTGGGCCCGACGGAAGGAAGAGCCCCACTGCCCCTGGCCAGCCTGGTGAGCACTGGTCACAAAGCCCCAGCTGAGAGACGACGTATCTGTGAACACACTGAGCGAGGGCTCAGGTAGGCGCCAAGGCACTGAACCCCAAAAAATCCGAAGAGGAACCCGGCGATACAGCAGCCGACGTAGGGCCCCAGGGAGTCGAACCCAGTTATTGGGAGAGAGGCAGAAGGGATGTCCCCCGAAGGAACCAGAACAGCCAACGAAGCCAAACCCAACCCAGCAAGTAGACCATCATCGCAAAGTTCAGGCTCCTGTACAGACCCTCAAGCAACTGCTGGGTGACCCGGGAGCCCCCAGAAACCAGTGCATGCGGGACCACAGCCAAAGGAGAGACTCTGGAGGAAGAGACAAGGAAGTGGGCTGGGAGCCCCAGCCACGTCCTAACCTGGGAGGAAACCAGATGGGACTTCCCCCAATTCACCAGGAACCCGAACCCGGCTAGCTGGAAAAGAACAACACCCCAGGCGAGAAGACATGCGGACCGACTGGGAGCCCAAACCACCTAGTCGTCAAGGTAAGCCAACACCTAATAGACGCAGACGGGCCACAACGACCCGGGTAAGACGTGTGAACACGCAAGGTGCCAGGTTCAACCCGAACGGGAGACAACGAAAGCGGTAACTTTGACGCCCCACAACAAAACCGAGCCAGTCCCAGAACCTCGAATGAACCGGTACGTGCCAATATGTGTGTCCTAGAGGTCCAGGTACGCTATCCAAGAGCCCGGTTAGAAAAGAAGCTGGACTTGGAACAGAGTGGTCATCCGAAATTAGGGGCAAAAACCCAGGAGTTCAGACGGGACAAGTCCAGAATGAATCGCAGGTCTGCACAGTCCTGTTTTGGAACTGGAAACAGATGGGAAAGCCACCTGAGGGACGTCGTCGTTTCGACCACACCCAAGCGCACCTACTCCAAGATGACTTGACAGAGCACAGGAGAAGAGGTTTTCCCCGCCAGCCCCAAACCCCCCGAAGGAGGAGGAGCCACCCAACGCCACCAAAGGCCGCACAAAACGACCCGAAAAGCCCACGAATCGTAGGACCAGGCATGAGCGAACAGAGCAAGCCTCCCTCCCATCGCCCCTTCAATGGGACGAACCGCGAAAGGGCCAATGCCCCTTACGAGAACCCGACCAGCACAGAGAGCCGACCAGACGCAGCTGGCAGGACCGAAGGCTGCACCGGCTCCGAAACTGGCACCTGTGGCCCACCTCGACGGGAGGAACCGCGGGCCCTGGCACGACTCCTCCTGGTGGAACCCACCCTGGACCCCTCGGAGAACCAAAAGGTTAGACATCAGGCGGCAGCTGGAAGAAGCCGCCTGCATATACTGTTCGACCACAGAAGCAGCAAACAGCAAAGGACAAAAGGGCGAAGAAAATCTAAGAACCAGGCCCCCAAGCAGATTCCAAGGAGGAAGCGAGCACCACCTGCCAACATGCGAGGCGCGCAACGAAAAACTGCAACAGTGTAATGGGGGCCAACCTTTAATCTCACTGCCAACTCTGACTTAGCCGCCACCACCTGCTACTTCTACCCACTGGGTAATTCCCCCAATTGACAGTGAAGCAGGATACAGTCAATTAGGCATAATCCCTGAAAATGGATCCCAGTTATCTGAAAAGGAGGGATAAGATTTACGTTGTGCGGATTAAATAAAAATGCAAGGGGATTATATTAATATGAAATAAATGCTCACAGGCTTGCAGAGGGTACCTAGTCCCAAGCATAGGGCTTGAGCCAACAACAGAATCTAAAGTAACCATTGGGAGAAAATTCCATTAATTTAATTAACACTTTCGCGCACCCAGCGCGCCACCCGTCAACTATGTGATTTGGGTCCCAGCGTTTCACGGGAGCGCGCGTTAATTCTGAAAAGTGTATACTCTCTTCAACTTTGTCACCTCAATTCTCGTCCTACGAGATTAAATTTGGTATCATTGTGTTCGCAATAGAATTCTCTACAGCGTAGAGAAATGCATATAAACTCCAAAAGCCCGGCTAATTACCCGCAGCAAACAGAGAAAGTGCGAACGAGTTACCCAGGAGCACGCAAAAGCGATAAAATGTGTTCACTCTTTTCACTCTGGTCAGCTCAATTTTCATCCTAGGTCTTTCATTTTGGTATCAATGGGTTCACAATAGAATTCTCTAGAGGAATATTAGCATATAAAATAGAAAACCTGGTCACGCTCCACCCGCCGACGAGTTGAAGACAGGCCACGCGTTAGTCGCGAGTGAGCGCCCAGATGCCTTCCAGCTACACTCCCAATTCCTGCCCACAAATGTTTAGTGGAGTCTTTCTATCTGTTGTGTAG
Source organism: Procambarus virginalis (assembly GCA_020271785.1). Classification (NCBI taxonomy): domain Eukaryota; kingdom Metazoa; phylum Arthropoda; class Malacostraca; order Decapoda; family Cambaridae; genus Procambarus; species Procambarus virginalis. The sequence goes on from WNGS01042707.1 coordinate 3,898,999, forward strand.
TAGTTGTACATCACATAAGCATTGTAGATAGCCATTTGCACAAAATAGAAGGTAATTTTCTTCGTCCATTTCTGAGTTTTCCTTGTGAAGTGATAATATTAGATCATTTGGTCAAAGTGATCAACACCTTTCATGTTTGTATTGTAGTCACAGATTGCATTCAGCTTGTTGACAGTTACCTGCTGCACTGAGGTTGTTCCATCACGATAGGCGCACATTTTAAAACCAGTCCCCCCAAAATTGGATAAAAACCTGATGTTTGGCAATTATTTTAGTGGACGACGCACCATTGCGTCATCACCGAGATTACCGACGGTAAACGGATGACGCAATGCTGCGTCATGCCCAGATTAAAGTGTTAAACACTATAATTTTTAAACAAGATTTATTAAACAAAGATTATCAATGAAAATAAAAAAGAAACATACCCTTTCTGAACACTTCCGAAACTGAATATAATCCTAACTGAGGCAAATGGTAATTGACTACCACAAATAATGTGGATTCCCAACTGCAATTAATCAGACACGGACACCTTAAAATACCACAGCCAGGCCTAGATTTTCTGCCTCGACTCCTTAGAAGCAGTCTGCCTCTAGTTGCTACCCAGTCCACACTGACCCAATTCTCTACTGACCTCTTGAGAGGCTGACCTTAGCTTAGTTGCCAAATTAATCTTTGAAGAAGATTAATAACTAAAATTCTGTACTCGTCACTGAAGGTGACTTATTATTTCAAAACAATTGGGAGATTATCTAGATACTTGAGCCAGGCTAATTACAATATTCAATAGCACTTGCAGTTTCACTACTTTACCTGAATTAACAAGCAAGCTAGTAGGTACATATTTTCCAAGTACCTGTAACTAGATACTGTACCATATTGTTACTGAAGTCAAATGCTTCTTTGATAACATACGAGGCTTATTCTTTATTCTAAACTGACGTTAATTTTAACATAAGTACTTAAACACGAGCAGATGATGAGTCACTATAACGTGGCTGAAAAATGTTGACCAGACCACACACTAGAAAATGAAGGGACGACAACGTTTCGGTCCTGGACCATTCTCAAGTCGATTGTGATTGACTTGAGACTGGTCACAATTGACTTGAGAATGGTCCAGGACAGACTGAAACATCGTCGTCCCTTCATTTTCTAGTGTGTGGTCCGGTCAACATCAATACTTAAACATGACTGATTCTTCCTACTATTTCTTTAATACATGAAGTATTAACCTAGTTTGATGACTCGACACAGGTCCGTGTGGCGCTACTGTTTTCAACACATGAGCTCTAATCCCGTGGGGGGGGGGATGACCCTTCCTAGCCTGTTCAGGTAAACTACCAACTCCATATTTTTACAAAGGGCATATCCTCCCTTCTAATGAATGCCAACTTTTAATGTTAGATCTATGGTCTTCTGTATTAACAGTCCTACTGTTACAACAGTGCATCCTGAAGGATTGGTGCAAACAGCTTCAAAAGGGCAGAAGATGCACGAGCAGCCAAGGCCAAGGTGCTAGGCCCAGGAACGGCCCCAAGTGCCTCTACATCCTCTGTAAGCCAATCCGAAGACAGCTCAAGGAGAGAAAAGAAGCGCAGGACTGAAGCCAACAAGTCCTCAGTCACAAGCGCTGCCGACAAGGAGGGAACCTGTACGTTAAGCTGAACCGCGCCAACATCCCACAGAAGTTCCGGAGTGAAAAGGCACTCATTGAAGTGTGCAAAGTCGCCCCCCAGGTAAAACTGGACCACAGTCAATGCCTCGCGCCACTCCAGAGTGCGGGTACAACAGAAGATGTCCCAAGCATCCAGCGAAAACAAAGGGCAGTCCGCCAGCCAGGACAACTCTGGAACCTCCTAACAAACCCAGTATGGAGACGAAGACCCAAACCTGAAGGAAGACGGATTCAATATAGAGGCATAATCCGGGTCGCGCAGGAGGTAAGCTGTAATGGCCGCCCGCACCTCAGGCGGAGAGATGCAGGAAGATGAAAACCTCTGGAAGGACTGAACCGAAGGACCCGCAGGGACACGGAACTGAACCCGGGAAGGAGCTGAACCCAAATCCAAGTCGTACGCAGAGGGGGAAAAGAAAACCCCACTCCTTGTAACAGCATGCCCTGCTCGGAGGGTTGGGGTCCAGCGGGGCCCAAGGCCCCCCAAGTCAGCTCCTCCCCAACCCCGGGAACCTCCATGTCAGGCCCCAGGACTGAGTTGTCCTCCAAAACCCCAGCCTCACAAGAAAAGGCTGGGGCAGCCGGAAAAGCAGGAAGAGGATGGGCCCACTGGTCGGACCCTGGAACTACGGCAGGAGGAACCGACTCAAATGCCTTATCCCATCAGCCGAGGAACTGGAGGTGTGTATCGCCAGCACAAGGGTCTGGGGCTCCCCCTTCCCCCTCCCGGGAAGGAGGGGAGCTGCGCAGATATGCGGCATGGCTCGTGTGACGTCATGCTTGTTTGCTTGTTTTTCCTTGGGGGAGTTCTGTCCATTTGTCTCATTAATTTCGTTGGTATTACCAGAATAGGGGTTTGTTTTGAGGCGCTTACTTTTTTAGGTGCCTGTCCCGGTCAATGGCAGATATAGAATGCTCCAAAATCACATGCGCATTTCTATAGGCCATTGCTCCTTATGCCTCTCTGAGGGGGCCAGTTTATGGCTGTGGTCCCCGGAAGGCCTAGAACTCCACCCACATCGACTGATGCCAAAAGTTAAGACTATTCCTATCAGCCTGGATAGCTCCAGGGAGCCATAGGGGCTCCCCCAGAAAATGAACAAAAAAATATTTGTGGCAACTCGTGCGCATGTTGAAGCTGGCGGGTGACTGGGTCTGGGAGTCTACGGCACGGGCGACCACCAAACCGTGACGTCACACACCATTTTCCGGACCCCATTGCGGCCAAAGTAAGTACAATTTAGAATTTTGTCTTACATATCTGTGATCAGGGAAGAGTATTTAAAATGCAAAAAAATTTTTTGCCAAGAATTTATTTCCTGCGCACAGGAATGGGGGGGTGCCATATTTGGAGCCCGAGCAGCACAGCGGTTAACCCTTAACATGCTCGGGGTCTAATATACTGCTATCCGCACAGGCGCATGTCATTTTGAAAAAAAAAAAAATTTTTTTTTTTTGCTAATCTGTTAAGTTTCGTTCACTGATCACGGGAAAAATAAAAAAAAATTCTATTGTACTTACTTTTGTTGCAATAGAGCCGTAAAGTTGCGTGGTGACGTCACACTCTGCATGTTCGCTCATGCAGTACACGCCCCGGAGGCGTTGCGCGGCATCCCGCAACAGCCAGAGTTGCCACAAATATATTTTCGCGCTATTTATTTACAATGTCTAGGCGCATTTTATCCATTTATTTTGCACTAAATATGTTTCAAATAATGTTTGAACATATTTTGTAAATATAATATGTCATTACAGTCTATTATATTGTATGTTCTGCTTATATTTCTATATATTTACACACACGCACACGGTAACTGCTTATATGTTTACATATTTACACACTCGCACATGCTGTACACACTTTGCAGCACACTTAGAAGTTTTCTAGACTGTGGTAGTCATTGAAGCACTTGACAGCACATAATGGGATACCACACGTTTCACACCATGTTTGTACAAGCTTCCGTTTCTTGTCTCTACGTGTCGTTATTTTACACACCAAGCAATCACGTTGGCCTATTGGACGCGTCTTAGCTGGTGGCAAATACTCGAGTCTGTGAGCTAGGAAGCCTTCAGTGTGAGCGAGGCGTGGAGTACCAGCATGCTGCAACAGTGGGTTTATGATGGGCCGCTGAATCCCTGGGACATCTTTCGCAAACTTTCCTAATAACTGTATTGCAGCATCAAATACAAAGTCACGGAAAGTGGGCTTACGTCCAGTCCTCACAAGGTACATGTTGAAACAGTTCAGCATGCTCATGTCCACAAGATGGAAGAACACTTTTTTCGTCCACCTACATGTCTTCCGCACACACTCTGCAGTGCCAATCATCATGTCTGATTTATCAATCAACCGCATGTTGATATTATAGTCTAAAACATAGTCTGGCTTATATAGTGGTGCGTTTGTTTTATGGCTCACTTTCCCACTGTTCACCATTGTTCCATCATGAATTGTTGTCAACAAGTTCACCTCTCGTTTGTCTTTCCACCGAACTGACAGAATGTTATCACATTTCCTTCTCTGACACTCACCAACTGCAATGTCGGTGTCAAACACAGGCATTTCCCTTCGTTGTGGCTTTACTGTACCAACCAATCCGGTTCTATTTTCTAGCAAGAACCGAGCTAGCAAGGGACTTGTATAGTAATTATCCGTGTATAAAATGTGTCCCTTGTTCATCCACGGAGCCATGATGGTCTTCACTACACTACCCGAGAATCCATGTTCGTCGTTACCGGGAATGTCTACATCACTAGCCGAGTACAAAATCATGTGTAACACGTATCCTGTCTCACAATCACAAAGAACAAAAAATTTCAGGCCAAATCGGTTTCGTTTTGAGGGAATGTACTGTTTGAATGGAACACGTCCCTTGAAAAGTACAAGAGATTCATCAACCACCAGCTTCTGTGCTGGTACGTAAAAATCTCTGAATTTTCCAATAACATCGTTCATGTAGTGCCTCACTCGCCACAGTCTATCATCAGGTGTTCGGTCCTGAACACTTCCAAAATGTAGACACCTGAGGAGTATCTGAAACCTGTCTCGTGACATATATTTACCGAATAAAGGTGTTGGCACTGTATGGTCCTTGCTCCAATAGTCACTTATTGCATGTTTGTGACAGTGCTTCATCAACAAACAGAGTGCCAAAAAACACGTACATTTCCGCAACTGTGGTATTTTTCCAACGCTGCAGTCGGGAAAATTCCGAGATTTCCCTCTCAATCAGGTAAGCAGCATGCAGGTTCGTTTGGTGTACAATGTATTCCATGAGTGGTTCATCATAGAATGCTGTAAAATATTCCATCTCAGCCATGTCCTCACCTTGATTAGGGAAAAGGTTTGTAATCCCTACATCTGTATCGTCAAAGTGAGGAATATTTGGAATAAAATCTTCACCATCACTCCACTCAAGTACACCAGGCGTCCTGCGAGATGCAGATGAAAGACGGCGAGGAAGCGATGCATACCGGCGACCAGGAGCTGAATACCGTCTGCGAGAAGCACGGCGGCTGCGTGCACGTGAGGTGGGTGCACGTAAGGTGGGTTCTGGTGAGGTGGATGCACGTGAGGTGGATGCAGGTGAGGTGGGTGCACGTGAGGTGGATGCACGTGAGGTGGGTGCACGTGAGGTGGGTGCACGTGAGGTGGATGCACGTGAGGTGGATGCACGTGAGGTGGATGCACGTGAACACGAGGGTCTTGGTCCCTCATGTGGTGCCATGCGGTAGCGCTTGGCTGGGCGAGATGCTGCTGACGCGACAATTTCTAGCCCAGTTACACCACTGGTACCAGCCACAGGCTCAATAAAACTGTGATCTGAGTCACTAAACCCAGAAAAGGAGTCACCTCCCTCTGACTCGTCACCCTCAAACAGATAATATCCACAGGAACTGTGAGGTCGTGGTAGAATTGGGGTAGAAACTGGGCGAGGAGGCATGGGTGAGCGTAGAGGCCTAGCCTTGGCATGGCGAGAATTCTCACTCTCACTGCTGCTGCTACTATCACCCGACAACAGTGTATAATCCTCGTCGTTGTCTGAATCATCAAACACACTTTCCTCACCTTCAGAAAATAATTCATGAGCTATTTGCTCTGGGGTGAGGGATTGAGTGGTGCGTGCCCATGAGGCGTTTGACCGTGCGCTCGCCATGGTGACTCTCGCTAAACTTGACTCTCGCTAAACTGAGGCCTCCCATGCCTTGGTTCGTGAGCGGGAATTTTTTTCAAAATGGCCGCTGTTTACTATAGCCCGTGGGCAGCGTATGGGAACCCCAGATACCCGGCGGGACATTCAAATCGTGCGCGGTACCCATACACTTCTTAAGAAGTGAAGCGCAGTTTACTGGTAAAACGCCTAGCACTTCATAGGAAGTGACGCGCACTTTAAGGGTTAAATAACATACATGAAATGTAAGTAAGAAGGAGGGAATGAATTTAAGAAATAGCCCCACCCTTACAATAATGTTGATTCAGCATTACAGTACTGTACTTGAGCAAGTTTTGCCCACTGTAAGAGAAAGCAGGAGTGAAAATGAAAGGGATAAAGGGAGAATGAGAGGGAATGAGGATGGGAGGGGAAAAGGGATAATGGTAGGAAGTAGGGGAAATGGGTGGAATGAAGGAAGAATGGAAGGTCTGGATTTTTGCTTCGTCTTGGCTGCAATTGTGTGCAATATCACTACTTTGCAATGGCTGATGACTTCAACAATAAATGCATAAGTCAACAGTGTTGTAAAGTAGTCATTAGTAATGCAAATACAGTATGAGATCCATATTCTAGCCAATGCTATTCCCTGATATATGTTAACATATACTTTATTCAACTGTACAATACTGTATACTAGTACTGTATATGCCATATCTTAATGTACTAAACAATCAATAAAAGCATTAGAAAAACATGAGAATAATTAAAATTATTATACTATTTTAAAATTTACATGAAGCTGCTTAGGTGAAGGATTTCTTCAGTAAAATTAAATTCCAAAAATAAAAATTACTAAAGAGCTAAAAGCACTTAGGTAACCTGGTGCACCCACATGAGGTGAGGATGTTCTTAACAGGAAGATGAGAAAAAGTAAAACATTAGTACAAGCAGTATTTCTTAATTGAAATTAAGGAGCAATGACAAAATGGACATACCTAAATCCGAATGGCACCATGGATCCTTTTCGGCCTCCATAGAGCTCTGGGTAGAATTCAAAGTACAAATCTGGAGCATCTAGGTCTCCAAAATATTGACACTCCACCTCTGCTAGTGAGAATCGCCGAAGCTTGATAAGTAGAGCAACTCTTGTAAACCACAACTGTTAGGATTCAGAATGGGCAAGTAGATGATCAAATTTGAAGTACACTAGCTATACTGTATTCAGTATACAATATTAACATTTACACAAATTTCAGTTATTCTTTGGGAAGATAAAAGAAATATGCGCAATGAGAAGAGAGATTTTCAAAACTCTATTAGACTAGCAACCTCAAGGATCCTTCTATAGGCATTCCTTGCACAACTGCATTTAAACATTAATTAACCTTGTATGAATTCCAACATGGGATGGAAGTGATGAGTGTTTCAAATACAATAACCTTATATTAAAGCACAATATCAAACAGAAATTTAACATTTCAATCACCATATCTGTATATTTACCACTAAATATTTGACTAATAATTTAGGAATACAGTGGCACCTCCCAAATCAGGGCATCCTTATGATAGATCCCTCTAAGCAATGGATCAAATTCACCCACTGGATTTAACCTCTGGAATTTGGATTTTTAAGCAAAATCTGGATACCAAATAGGGGTCATCGGTTCATCATGTTTTTATTTGTAAAATTATTTAGAATAATGCATTTATATTTTAGAAGTGGTTTATTAAGCTTGTACTGTACTAATAACTGCACAACAAGTTTGTGACATTTTTCTGAGGCATCTATACCTACTGTGATAGCACACATACTGACTGTATATTTACCTTGTGTGAGTGTGTAGTCTTTTTTTTTTTTGTGTTCAAATATTTTTCACTGATTTTTCTTCCAATATACCTTTTTCTGTGGAGAGCCCTTTCAGCTCCCCGGAGCTATAACGGGCTGATGTGTATATATTAGACCGTGGCAACAGTCAATCGAAGGAGTTCTAGGCCTACCGGGGACCAGAGTCAGAACCTGGCCCCCCCCCTCAAGAGAGGCATGAGGAGCAAATGGCCTAAAGATAACCCGTGTAATTGGAAGCAGTCATTATCTGCCATCTACTAGGTCAGGCACCCAGAAAAATAGGATTTTCCAAAACAAACTGCTGCTGGTCAAAAATTGCAAACAGAAATCCGAACTAGCAAGCATAACTCTCCAATTAAAAACAGGGATGATAGCATGACGTCACCACAACCGCCGCTCATCCATCTCCTCCTCCCCGGGAGGGGGACAGGGGGTCCCAGACCTCTCCACAGTTCAAGAAGCTGTTGTGTCGGTGGCAGTCGATCGACTCTGACTCCATCCTTTGAGCAGCGCTGCTTAGCGGTGTTGTTGTTCAGTGTTGGTGGTGTGTGAGCCAGGAGTAACACAAGAGTATTGGGGCTGCATGCACCTAGGGCCACCTTCTCTAGGTGCCCTGCAGCCTAGGATTACCTTCCCTGAGCCTTTCGGGAACTACCTCCACATGGTTCTGTTGCTGCTTGGTGATTGCCCGCCCTTGGGGGTTCAGCTGGGGTGGTTCTTACTCCTGTTTGGCCTTGGGTAGGAGGTAGTTTTGTCGCTGGCTGGGGTGCGAGGTACTGTGTTGCTGTCCGATATACACATAGCGATCGGTTCTGTTCACCTGGAGACGTGCTTTTGTGGGGTTTTACTTTTGGTTTGGTTTTGTTTTGCCTGGTGGAGGTCTGCCTGGTGTGGCAGTAGAACCACTTGTATCATTTTGGTGACCCTCCACTATTGTGGGAACCGACCTGTGAGATTTATATATATTTAATTTATATGAATTTATACAGAATTTATATTTACGTTAATTTATATATTTCGATAGCAATTAGTATGATGTTAAGTGGACTGTATTTCTGCAATAATCTCACAAATCGATCCATACACATTAGGGGGGGTTTATATTAAATTTATATATATATCTGCAGCCAATCAAACTACAGTATTAACTACACATATTAGTATACATTGAGGAGGTTCCTTATCTTATTGTACAGCAAGCTTAGTCCACCAGGTATAACTAGGATGTAGACACCAAATTATCCTCGTTTGAGGCTACGGCTGCCGTCACCCAGTAACTGATGTATTAAGTCTTGCTTCCTCTTCTTGTTCCTGTCAAAGGGCACTAGCGGTAACGCCAGAATCCTAATATATGACAGCTATATCAGAGAAAACACTGTATATTATATATGATAAGGACCAAGGCTTAATTACCTTTAGTATGAGGCAAGTTCTCATTCTAACTGGTTCGCCCAATATCTACCTAACATTAATGGCCAAAAATTATTAGATAAACGGGTTTCGGTAGAACACTTCCCTTGATTAGGTTGACAGCGTGTTGATGATGGCAGAACTTTGGTCTCCATAACACTTCGTCCAATAGAATTTATAGGAGCCGAATTTGCTCCCTGCGCCTCCGGTCTTAACAACAATGGCTGACCACTTCCTCCTCTGCTCCTGGCCTACTTTGTCAAGATATCAGTAACTGATAGAAGGGTCAAATTTACTTAATTTTGATACTGATAATTAAGTTAATTAAAATGAGATGTTTTTATGATATAAAAGTCCAAAGACTAATGTATTTAAGAATAATTCCCAACACAATAGTTGGTGAATTTATAATAGCATGTGGCAATGATATCCTGTTTTCTATTGACGGAAAACTCCACTACAAGCTACATTTTCTATGGGTTAACTTACGTATACAACACAGCAGCAATATTATCTGCCTGTTGAATGTAATATTATTAAATGGTGTCGGGTTTTCCGACAACTAGGTCCCCTTGCTTGCACATGTAACAGGGTTTCAGCTTTTAGTTTGTTTGCTTGGTAGCTCTGGGATAACTGGTTAGCAGTACCTCGCCTGTGCTACTCTTAGCAGTCAGCCCAAGGGCGCTGGAAACCCCCTTTGGGGCTCAGTGGTCAAATGGAGGAGACCTCTGAGTCTCACCTTGCTTGGTGCGAGTTTGAAGGTTGTTCTGTCCCCTTGATTCAGGGTGACACTCGCCGTCTTTGCCTCCGTCATGCTGCTTGTTGGGTCAGTGACACCTTTGACCCGGAGTCCTGTGAGTAATTAGCTAAGTGTAGTTACAGGATGAGAGCTATGCTCGTGGTGTCCCGTCTTCCCAGCACTCTTTGTCATATAACGCTTTGAAACTACTGACGGTCTTGGCCTCCACCACCTTCTCCCCTAACTTGTTCCAACCATCTACCACTCTGTTCGCGAAAGTGAATTTTCTTATATTTCTTCGGCATCTGTGTTTACCTAGTTTATATCTATGACCTCTTGTTCTTAAAGTTCCAGGTCTCAGGAAATCTTCCCTATCGATTTTATCAATTCCTGTTACTATTTTGTCTGTAGTGATCATATCACCTCTTTTTCTTCTGTCTTCTAGTTTTGGCATATTTAATGCCTCTAACCTCTCCTCGTAGCTCTTGCCCTTCAGTTCTGGGAGCCACTTAGTAGCATGTCTTTGCACCTTTTCCAGTTTGTTGATGTGCTTCTTAAGATATGGGCACCACACAACCGCTGCATATTCTAGCTTTGGCCTAACAAAAGTCGTGAACAATTTCTTTAGTATATTGCCATCCATGTATTTAAAAGCAATTCTGAAGTTAGAAAGCGTGGCATAGGCTCCTCGCACAATATTCTTTATGTGGTCCTCAGGTGATAGTTTTCTATCTAGAACCACCCCTAGATCTCTTTCTTTATCAGAATTCTTTAAAGATTTCTCACATAATATATAGGTTGTGTGGGGTCTGTGTTCTCCTATTCCACATTTCATAACATAGTATTTATTAACATTAAATTCCATTTGCCAAGTGGTGCTCCATATACTTATTTTGTCCAGGTCATCTTGAAGGGCATGACAATCATCTAAGTTTCTTATCCTTCCTATTATCTTAGCATCATCAGCAAACATGTTCATATAATTCTGTATACCAACTGGTAGATCATTTATGTAGACAATAAACTTCACTGGTGCAAGAACTGAACCCTGTGGTACTCCACTTGTGACATTTCTCCAGTCCGACACATTGCCTCTGATCACAGCCCCCATTTTCCTATCAGTCAGAAAATTTTTCATCATGTTAGAAGCGTACCTGTCACTCCTCCAATATTTTCCAGTTTCCAGAACAACCTCTTATGTGGAACTCTGTCGAAAGCCTTTTTTACGTCCAGACAGACGCAGTCAACCCAACCATCTCTTTCCTGTAATATCTCTGTTGCTCGATCATAGAAACTGAGTAAATTTGATACACAGGATCTTCCAGATCGAAAACCATACTGTCTGTCTGATATTATATCATTTCTCTCCAGGTGTTCTACCCATTTAGATTTAATTATTTTTTCCAGTATTTTGACTATTACACTTGTCAATGATACCGGTCTATAATTAAGGGGGTCTTCCCCGCTTCTACTTTTGTAGATTGGAACTATGTTAGCCTTTTTCCACACATCAGCTACAACTCCTGTAAACAGGGATGCCTGAAAAATCAGCTGAAGTGGAATGCTGAGCTCAGGTGCACATTCTCTCAGAACCCATGGTGAAACTCCATCTGGACCAACTGCTTTGTTCTTATTAAGCTCCTTGAGCATTTTTTCCACTTCGTCTCTAGACACCTCTATGTGCTCTATGTTGTTCTCTGGAATTCTTATTGTATCTGGTTCCCTGAAGATTTCATTCTGTACAAACACACTTTGGAACTTTTCATTTAATGTTTCACACATTTCCTTTTCATTTTCCATGAATCTATTTCCCATTTTCAACCTCTGAATATTATCCTTTACCTGCAATTTGTTGTTTATGAATTTATAGAATAGACCTGGTTCTGTTTTACATTTGTCTGCAATCCCTTTTTCAAAATTTCTTTCTGCCTCTCTCCTCACTGCCGTGTAGTTGTTTCTCGCATCTTTGTATCGCTGGTATGTTTGGGGGTTTGGCCTCTTCCTGTATTGATTCCATTTTTGTGTCTTTTGGTCTCTGGCCCTCTTGCACTTTCTGTTGAACCTATCCTGTTTCCTAGTTCTGCTTCTCTGTTTTGGTATAAATTTTTTTGTGCCTATATCATATATTTCACAAAACTTGACATACATCTCATTCACTTCCTTGCCTAGCAACAAGTCTGTCCAATTATACTCACTAAAAATTTTTCTAAGGTTGCCATAATGTCCTCTCCTAAAATCAGGTTTTTCAACTGCCTCGACCGTCATATTTTCTTCCAGATTATATCGCATTGCATAAGTTATTCCCAAAAATAAAGAAAAAATATAGAAAAAACAAAGAGAGGTGTTCCTTGCTTGTACTCCAATTCACTCAGTCCACTGAGATTGATATTCGGGTGCAAGCAGCTTCGGCATTCCACGAGCGGTTTAGATTGTTGCAACGTGTAAGGTTTCTTGCCTTTCTGGATGTCCCACAGCTGCCCCGCTTTGGTTACAGGGACTCAGACTTAGAGGTGTTAATCACCTTGACTTTGTTTTCATCTGCACCCCCTAGTCCTTCCCCTGCTGTGGTTCATCCTGCTTCCATTCCCCCCCCCCCTGCTCCCGGATCCCAAACGTCTGAGGGTTTGTCTAGTGGCGAGTTGTGTGGCTTCAGGGATTGCCCCTTCTGTATCGGCAACGGAGGCATTCGAGCCTATTCCTCGACGTATGCCAGCAGGCCCCCTTCATCCCTGCTTTTCCAGTGCATTCTGCTTTTTCTCCTAAGGCAGAGGGTTTGGAGGATGGCTCTGCCCTAGGTACTGACGTGGAGCATCCCGGGGCTGGGGAGGAGTTGACTTGGGGGGCTTGGGCCCTGTTTGACCCCGTTTGGGTGTTAGTACCCTTGGCACGAGGCTTGTTGTTATTGGGGGGGGGGTTTCCTACCCCCCCTCCCTGTACGATTTTGATATGAGTTCGACTCCTCCCCGGGTTTGGTTCCGAGTTCCCTCCTTCCAGAGGTTTTCGGCTTCCTGAATCACACCGAAGGTGGCGCGGGAGGCCCTTGCGCCTTACCTCTTGCGAGACCTGGATTACTCCTCAATAATGGATCCTTCTTCTTTTGAGTTTGGCCCCTTGTTTCCTTACTGGGTATGTTACGAGGAGTCTTCCTGGTTGGCAGACTGTCCTTTCTTTTTGTTGGGGATGTGGCATTCGTTCTGTCAGACCCACTCACTTGAATGGCGGGAGTTGACTACGGTCGTTCAGGTTTACCTAGGAGGTGAGTTTGAGCACCTCAATACGTGCTTGTTCACCCCCGTCCTTCCTCGTGATGTCGGCCAAGTGCAGCTTCACGTGCAGGTTCCTTCCCTTTCGGCATCCCTGGTAGCCGAGGAGTTACGTGCCCATGGGCATTTGGTGTTGGTCTTGTGCTTCTTTTCCCTGCTGGAACTGTCTTCGGACTGGCTCGGGGAGGATGTGGAGGAGCTGGGATCATGGCCGGTATGTTCGCTTCAGCAGCTCGGGTGTCGGCTGCCTTGTTGAAGTTGTTTGAGCCAATTCTAAAAGAGGTGGTGCCTCTGTTCTTTGCTTCTTGCCTCACGTGCCGACAGGTGGTGCTCGTCCACTCTTTGGAATTGGCTTGAGCCCTGGCTCTTAAATTTTTGTTCCCTTTTCATCCGTTGCTGTTTGCAGAGTCTGCAGTGGTGCATTTTCTGCAGGCGGCTTCGTCGAATTGCTGACCTATGTCGGACTTGTTGGTTCTCCGGGGTGGCCATGGTGGTCCTGCCTGGAAGGGTTGTGCCAGGTCTCGGGGTTCCTTCGATTGTCATAGCCAGTAGTGCCAGATTCAGAACCGGCCCTTCCTGTGAAGCCATCAGTGTCTGGTCGGCGCAGTGATTGCTCTGAGCTTTGGTTAAGCTCTTATAGGAGTTGTCAGCCCTTTCGCAGTTCGCCCCGTTGATGGGGCGATAGCGATAGGAGGAGGCTCGCACTATTTGCTCTTGCCTGGTCGCACGATTCGTGGGCATATTTGGTCGTTTCCTCTGGCTTGCGATGGCGTTGGGTTGTTTCTCCTCCTACCGGGGTAATTGGGCTGGCTGGGCAGGACTCTTTCCCTGCTTCTCTGTCGGGTCATCCTGGAGTGGGTTCACTCTGGTGTGGTCGAAACAACAGCGTGCCTCAGGTGGGTCTCCCGCCAGTTTTCAGATCCGAAATGGGACTGTGTGGGTCTGCGATTCGTACTAGACTTGTCCTGTCTGAACCCTTAGGTCTTTTGCCCCTACTTTCGAATGACCACTCTGTCTCAGGTCCAGCTGCTTTTGGCGCCGGGTGTCTGGATGGTGTGTCTTGACCTCCGGGACACGTATTAGCATGTCCCGATTCATCCATAGTTCAGGGACAGGCTCGGTTTTGTCGTGAGGCGACAGGCTTACCGCTTTTGTTGCCTTTCATTCTATTTGAATCTGGCACCACGCGTGTTCACACGCCTTACTTGGTTATCTTGAGATGATTTCGGGGCTTTAGTGTCCCGGCGGCCCGGTCCTCGACCAGGCCTCTACCCCCAGGAAGCAGCCTGTGACAGCTGACTAACACCCAGGTACCTATTTTACTGCTAGGTAACAGGGGCATAGGGTGAAAGAAACTCTGCCCAATGTTTCTCGCCGGCGCCTGGGATCGAACCCAGGACCACAGGATCACAAGTCCAGCGTGCTGTCCGCTCGGCCGACCGGCTCCACGGGCTGGCTTACCGGCTTACACGGGCTGTGGTGACCCGTCTGCGTCTGTTAGGGGTTCGGGTTCTGGCTTACCTCGATGATTGGTTGGTGTGGGCTCTCAGCCAATCCGCGTGTCTGCTCACCAGGGTTTAGTTCTTTCCTAGCTCGCCAGGTTCAGGTTCTTGGTGAACTGGAGGAAGTCCCATTTGGTTCCCTCTCAGGTTTGGGCCTGGCTGGGTCTTGTGAGGGACTCTCGGACTGCTTCCGTGTCTCGCCCTCCTACGGCATTTTTGAGGCTGCGGTCCCGACTACTACTGTTTTTGGAGGGCACCCAAGTCAAATGTCAGTTGATCGAGTGGCTGTGCAGAAGCCTGAACTTCGCCGTGCTGGACTACCCGTTGGGCCGGATCTGGCATCGGCGGCGTTCTGGTTTCTTCGGGCACATCCTCTCCGCCACTCTCGCGATTGCTGGGTTCGTATCCCGGGAGCCTTGCGTCGGCTGCTGTGTTGCCGGCTTCCTCTGCAGATTTTTCAGGGTTCTGTGTCGTGGCGCCTTCCCGAGCCCTCGCTCGATGAGTCCATGGATGTCTCGTCTCTCGGCTGGGTTTTGTGACCAGTGCTCACCAGGCCGGCCAAGTTCGGTGGGGTCCGTGCTTCCGTCAGGCTCACAGCACCATGTGGCATTCGCTTCAGAGGGTTGGCATCACTCGCGGAGCAACGATCCAGGTCCATTCGGACTGCCCCCCTGTGGTTCATTGTCTGAACCACAGGGGTTCGATGCAGTCCTTGGTTTTTTGGGGCTGGTCGCTTCGGGTGACTCGTCTGCCGAGTTCTCTGGGTGTGGCTCTTCTGGTGGTTCATGTTCAGGGGGGTGTCAAACATCCTGGCAAACGACCTGTCTCAGTTCATTCCCATAATCCACGGAATGGATGGTCAACGCCGACTCATTCAGTTGGGTCTGCTGGACGTACGGGCGCCCGAAGGTGGACCTCATCGCAATGGCATGGTCAAGGTGTCTTCCAGTGTATGTGGTGTACTTCCCAGACTGCGAGGCCGTCGGGGGTGATGCCTTTTGATTGAACTGGTAGAGATGAGGTTACCTGTACCTCTTCCCACCGGTTCGGTTGTTGTTCCGGGTCCTGGCTCGCTTGGAGACTACCAGGGAAGAGTAGTTCTCTTTAGCTCCTTGGTGGCTGGCCCAGTCCTGGTTTCAAGCACTTCTTGCTTGATGTCTGAACCCGAGGGTCTTCCCATATCTCTGCCTCTTTCAGCAGATCTGTCGGGTCAGGTACATGGCTGGTTTGATTTTCTCCTCCATTCTTCGTGTCTGGTCATTTTGACGCGGGTTTCTCACCACTTGTATGGTGAGGTCAGGTGGCTTCGTTGATGGTTGTCCCTCCTGCAAGTTTCGTTCTCGACGGCAGTATGAAATTTCCTGGCGGTTCTTTCAGTACTTTTTGTATCTAGTAGATGTCTTCCATTTCTGATTGGGTTATTTTGTCCTTTCTCACTCTTGTTGTTGTCAGGGGGGACCGTCATCTTTTGCCCAATACTGTTGCCTTGTATCATGGGCGCTGCTGGAGCCGCTGCAGTCTTGCATTTGGGGATGTCACTTCTGCTCTGTTCCGCAAGCTTTCTTGGGCTTGTTTCGTCACCTCCAGCCCTGCTCACTGCTACGCCTGAGCCCGTCCTGGTCGTTGACCGGGGTGCTCTCTTTTCTCTCTTCTCCTCGGTTGTGGTGGCGCCCCTCAGTTCAGGACGGCTTTTCTAAGGCTCTTTCTTCTTGCTAGCATTGGCCTCTGGTGGTCGGGTCAGGGAGCTTCATGTTCTCCTCCGGCGCAGGGGGTTTCTGCTCTTTCCAGTCCTGGTGTCGTTTTGTTCATTTGCAGCTATCTCCTCCTTTTTCTGGTAAAGATGAGGTGTGCTGCACTCCAAAGGGGTCCTTGGGTTTGTTGAAGCTTGGTGTGGTTCGGACGGAGGTGTATCATGTTTTGTGTCCGGTTGCGGCTCTCCGCCTGTTATTTGCCGCGCCACAGCCTCGTGTGGCAGGGCATGCCCATTGGGGTGGACCCGGTTTCCCTTCTTCCATGTTCCAGGGCGCGAAATCTCCCAGGTTGTCCGCAGGATTATATCAGTCCAGCCAGCTTGCGATCTATCCCCATGGCCACGGCATTCATAAGTTCAC
Source organism: Procambarus virginalis (assembly GCA_020271785.1). Lineage (NCBI taxonomy): Eukaryota > Metazoa > Arthropoda > Malacostraca > Decapoda > Cambaridae > Procambarus > Procambarus virginalis. Next base: position 3,915,710 of record WNGS01042707.1, read on the forward strand.
GGTTTTGGCTACTGTTTTTCGTAACATGTCCTTCGCCGACATTCAGGCAAGTG
>WNGS01042707.1:3915787-3931492 GCA_020271785.1 Procambarus virginalis
CGCTTCCCTCCGAGAGGGGGAAGGGGGGAACCCCAGACCTCCCCGCGCCGGCTACTCATTCATCCAGTTCGTTAGCTAATGTATTCTGGGGAGGACGCTTCTCTGGCCTCAAATTCCTTGGCGGTGTTTGCCTTTGTGGCGACTTCTACAGTGTATTGCGTGTGGTGGCAGGTGTTCCTCATCAGTGAGGGGCTGCATGCGCTTAGGGGCTTCCTTCCCTAGGCACCTGTGAGTACTGCCCTACGTATTAGGGTTCCCTTTCTTGGTGCGTTTGGGGATATCCATTCCGTGGGGGTTCTTGCTGCTCGCATTTACCCCATCCATGGGGCCAGCTGGGGTTTCGTGGCCCTTGTTTGGCTTTGGGTAAGGAGTGGTATCATGCTGGTTTGAGCATCAAGGTGTTGTGCAGCCTAATACCCTACGCGGCTGCCGGTATCTGTTTCAGCTGAAAACGTTGTACAGGTACTTTTGGGGGGCTTTTTTTTTCTCTTGTCTGGTGTGGCAATAGTTATAAGTACATATAAGTTATAGTCACATATAAGTACTTGCTATCCCTCTACTAGGCCCCCCCATGATTGTACACATCGCAGAGGTTTCAGTGTTTTACTCTCCCCTTGTAGCTTTAGGTCTAACCAGTTTGCATCACCATGCCCAGGCTTCATGTAACAGTCAGCCTACGGGCCCTGGAAAACTCTGTTGGGGCTCTGTGGACCTATGGATGCATCTTCCGAGTTCCAGCCCGCCTCGTGCAGGTTTGAAGGTTGCTGTGTGCTCTTGTCTCAGGGTGACAGTCATGACTTTTGCCTCTGTCGTACTGCTTGTTGGGACAACAACACCTTTGACCCGAAGTTTGCGAGTTGTGTTCTCTGCTTGTTCTCCAATACTATCCTGATGACATTACTGTTAGGGTACAGGCAGCATCCGCATTACATGCTAGGTTTAGGTTGCTGCAACGCACTAGGTTGGTTATCCCTCCCGGATGCCCCACAGTTGCCCTGCTTTGGTTATAGGGACCCGGACTTGGGGGCGTTAATCGCTTCGATTTTGATTCAGTCCGCGCTCCCTGGTTCTTTCCCTGTTGTTCATCCTGCACTTTCCACCCTGCTGCAGGCTCCCAAATGTCTGAGGGTTTTGGGGTTGGAGCAGGGTTTAGGTGGTAATGAGACTCGGGCAGCTTCAGGGGCTGCCCCATTCGGGTTGAGGACGGAGGCATTCGCACCATGCTAGATTTGATATTTACCAGGAAGGAGGAAGAAATATTTGACATTCAGTACCTTCCTCCCTTGGGTAAAAGTGACCATGTCTTTTTGGGAATAAGTATGCAATGCGTTATAATCTGGAAAAAAATACGAAGGTCGATGCAATTGAAAAACCTGACTTTAGGAGAGGACATTATGGCAACCTTAGAAAATTTTTAGTGAGTATAATTGGACAGACTTGTTGCTAGGCAAGGAAGTGAATGAGATGTATGTCAAGTTTTGTGAAATATATGATAAAGGCACAAAAAATTTATACCAAAACAGAGAAGCAGAACTAGGAAACAGGATAGGTTCAACAGAAAGTGCAAGAGGGCCAGAGACCAAAAGACACAAAAATGGAATCAATACAGGAAGAGGCCAAACCCCCAAACATACCAGCGATACAAAGATGCGAGAAACAACTACACGGCAGTGAGTAGAGAGGCAGAAAGAAATTTTGAAAAAGGGATTGCAGACAAATGTAAAACAGAACCAGGTCTATTCTATAAATTCATAAACAACAAATTGTAGGTAAAGGATAATATTCAGAGGTTGAAAATGGGAAATAGATTCACGGAAAATGAAAAAGAAATGTGTGAAACATTAAACGAAAAGTTCCAAAGTGTGTTTGTACAAAATGAAATCTTCAGGGAACCAGATACAATAAGAATTCCAGAGAACAACATAGAGCACATAGAGGTGTCTAGAGACGAAGTGGAAAAATGCTCAAGGAGCTAAATAAGAACAAAGCAGTTGGTCCAGATGGAGTTTCACCATGGGTTCTGAGAGAATGTACACCTGAGCTCAGCATTCCTCTTCAACTGATTTTTCAGGCATCCCTGTTTACAGGAGTTGTAGCTGATGTGTGGAAAAAGGCTAACATAGTTCCAATCTACAAAAGTGGAAGCAGGGAAGACCCCCTTAATTATAGACCGGTATCATTGACAAGTGTAATACTGTCTCCACTCGATCATCCGGACTATATGGGAAGGACCCCCAGCCGGATTATCACGTTTTTCGGATAATGGTACTTTTTCACCTACGAGTCCAAAACTAACCATTTCCAACTATTTTTATACTACAAACATATACAGTAATTTGAATTCCCATGCCACATATAATTATTAAATATTCAACTAGAAACCTCAACTTACCTTGTTGTTGTTCGTCTTCTTGATTGATGACACACATCTTGAAGTTAAAAATTCTTGACAATTTACGTAACTTACAGTAACACAACACTAAAATTAACACTTAAAATTACTGTACAGTTCATTAGGCAAGTTAGTTTTCACTGTCAGCTGAGGAAGCCTCACTAGTTGAAGGCACTTGGGTTGCGTGTGCCGCCTCACTTGTTGAAGGCGCTTGGGTTGCGTGTGCTGCCTCACTTGTTGGAAGCACTTGGTTTGATTTTCGTACCATGTGCTTCCAGAATCAAGTGTTGCTTGCCTTCTGTGTTCACTGGCCAGTTGTATGATCAGCTCTTTTGTTCACCTCAGGTACTGATACATGTTTCCAACTTCTGGATGAGCACAATTAGATGAAAAATTAATTAATCCGTCAACATAGGTCATGAGTACACTGTATTTCGTGGTCATTGGTGTTGGTTCTTCACTGTCTTCTTCATCCTCTTCGTCGACCTCACCAGTAACAGACTGGAGAATCTCGTCTTTACTCATCACACCATATCCTGGGTCATTGGCATCTTGTTCAAGCCAATCAACCACATCCTGTCTTTCTAAGTTTTCACCGGCATTTCTAAACATTCCATGGATTTCATCTGTAAATCCTTCAAAATCCATTTCTGCATCCTCCTCATTTCTGATCGTAGACATGAGGAGTTTTTTCCATGAATTTTTCAAAGTAGATTCCTTTAATTCACTCCACACCTTGGCCCAGTTATAGATGGCTTCCTTGACTGTATAGTTCTTCAAATTCTGAAGGTTTTTTTTAGCCCTGTTATCCACACCGAGTTCAATATCTTCCGGAAGAGGCAAAACCACCAAAACTTCGTTTAGCATCTTTTTTGTGTACAACCTCTTTGTGGCACAGATAACTCCCTGATCCATAGGCTGAATGAGAGAGGTTGTGTTAGGAGGTAGTGCCATACACGTTATCTTGCCATCATGTGAGGTTAATGTGTCAATTCTGGGGTGGGCAGGCGCATTATCAAGCAACAGTAAAGCCCGAACTTTGCTTGGCTTTACTTTGAGTTTCTTAATTTGATAGGCACGAACTTCCCTGCAGAACACGTCATGAAACCAGGAAAGAAAGATCTCCTGTGTAAACCATGCATTTTTTGAGTTATAATATTTCACTGGCAGTCTGTCCATGCAATGTTGCAAGGCTCTTGGTTTCTTAGATTTGCCAACAATTGCACACGTGATTCTGTCTGTGCCGTCGGCATTCGCACACATCATGGCTGAGAGCCTGTCCTTGCAAACCTTACGCCCTGGCACACAACCCTCACTCCTCATTGCAAGAGTTTTTTCTGGTAAACTCCTCCAATACAACCCAGTTTCATCTGCATTATAAATTTGATACGAATATATATTATTTGCCACAATATATTCTCGTAATTTATGTTTAAATGGTTCTACACTGCTTTCATCTGCACTCAATTTTTCACCGACAATTTTCCTCTTCACAATATTGTGCCTGCCCTTGAACCTTGCAACCCACCCTTCACTCGCTTCAAAATTCTTTATTCCAAGGCTTGCAGCAAACCTGCTTGCAGCATTTTGTATTTCTGGGCCGCGAATTGTCACGCCAGCTGTGCGGTGCTGAGCAAACCACTTGTACACAGCCTCATCCAACTGCACATGCGTCGAAGTTTTCATAGTTTTTCTAACACAACCTCTGCTAGTGCTTGCACCTTCACTTTCACAGGTTGAAATGAATTGCATAAGTTTCTCTTTTTGTTTCCTTATATCAGAAACAGTACTAGTGCCTATATTAAATTCCTTGGCAACACTTGAGGTCGACCGGCCATGTTCACAAAGTTGTATAACACGTAGCTTGTCCTTAAGTGTTAGGACAACCTTCTTCCTCTTACCACCTCCAGAACGATTCATGCTGCTAGCAGACATAGTCTTGGCCAAAAATGTTCAAAGTTACTATGAAAATAAAAAAGTTATTTAAAAAAATATTTCACTAATGGCGCGGCACTGTGGTGTAACACGAGGGTAGAGAGCACATGGGTTGACCAGGCCTGGACGGGTCCAGTCGGGGCAGGGAGGAGGCACGTTACGTAGGCCGCCAGGAGGAAAAAAAAAAATATTTTTGAAGGAAACTTCAGCCTGTGCAAATTGTTTTTAGGAAACTTGTATGGAATTTTTTATTACATAATTACTAGTATTTCTTTTGATTTTGGCTATGATGAATTGTACTAAAATTGATAGTAATTACTGTACTGTAGTGTATAGGCCGCTCCCCATCCCCCCCTTATCCCCCCAGGTGGTCCCTCCCAACGCTCCCCTCTCTCCCGACACCACCCACCCACCCCACCCCCTCCTACACCATGCGCCTCGAGTCACGGGCAGACGGGATTAATACCGTATGGCCCGCCTCATGTTTTCATATACGGACAAAGCCTCGATTATCCGGGCGACTGACCGGATAGTGTAATTTCGGCAGAAAATTAACCGGGCCCAAAAATTTTATCCGTCCAAACTATCGTTAATCCGGTTCCTGTGGCTATTTTGGCCGGATATTGTGATAACTTTATCCGATCCCGATTTTGGCCGTATAAGGGCGTTTTCCAGATGTTTGAATCCCGGATAATCGCGGGGTTACAGTAGTCAAAATATTGGAAAAAATAATTAAATCTAAATGGGTAGAACACCTGGAGAGAAATGATATAATATCAGACAGACAGTATGGTTTTCGATCTGGAAGATCCTGTGTATCGAATTTACTCAGTTTCTATGATCGAGCAACAGAGATATTACAGGAAAGAGATGGTTGGGTTGACTGCATCTACCTGGATCTAAGAAAGGCTTTCGACAGAGTTCCACATAAGAGGTTGTTCAAACTGGAAAATATTGGAGGAGTGACAGGTACGCTTCTAACATGGATGAAAAATTTTCTGACTGATAGAAAAATGAGGGCTGTGATCAGAGGCAATGTATCAGACTGGAGAAATGTCACAAGTGGAGTACCACAGGGTTCAGTTCTTGCACCAGTGATGTTTATTGTCTACATAAATGATCTACCAGTTGGTATACAGAATTATATGAACATGTTTGCTGATGATACTAAGATAATAGGAAGGATAAGAAACTTAGATGATTGTCATGCCCTTCAAGATGACCTGGACAAAATAAGTATATGGAGCACCACTTGGCAAATGGAATTTAATGTTAACCCTTTAACTGTGCAACGCGCCTGCAGGCTCGCGTTGTGCGTAGTATTGTGGAAGGAGGAAAGTTTGGTGAGGGAGGGAGGGCGAGAATTGAGGTAGCCTCATTGTGTGTGTGTGGCTGCCACTCTTGTTTTGCTCACCATAATAGCTTAGTGGTTCGCTATGGGCAACACATATGTACATGGGTATATATAGTGTGTGTATATAGTGTAAGAACAGTAACAGGAGAATGTTGAGAGGAGCTATTTTGGTGAGGGAGGTGACGTAATCGTAGCGTCGTCTGCTGTCTGCTGTGTGATTTTTCATGCAGTGTATGGTGGCCACTGTACTGTTTGGACACAATACCGGCTTACTTGCATAGTTCTGGTAAATAAAACATGTAGATAGGTATATAGAACATGTGTAATAAGAACTATAACAGTATGGTGGGAGGAGCAATATTGACGAGTAAGATGTTGGAGTGAGGGAGACTGGCTGGGTGTGGCTGCTCTCACTCGAGGTGTTCTGAGTGTGTTGATGGTGAATGTATATAGTGTGACAGTGTGTAGTGTGTAAATAGATTATATGTATACATAAATTAGCATGATACATAGTAAATATGTGCAGCATATGTGTACACAAGTACATGCAAGTGTCATGCACGTAACACAGTGTCTTCGGACAGTACGGTTGTTTTACTGCCATAATATAGTGTACGTGTTCACTATACATAGGATTAGTACGTAAAAACAAATAAAATGTATTCTGTACGTAAAAACAAATAAAATGTATTTGGAACTGTGCGAAAAAAATGAATGAAAATATATTCGCGGCAACTCGCGCGCCCCGCCCCGACCGCCCCACCCGCCCCGGGAGCTTACAGCACGGGCGCACGGGGAATCATGACGTCACGCCCCAACTTACGGACCCCATAGCAGCCAAAGTAAGTACAATTACGCCTTTTTTTTACATACCCATACTGAGGGAAGGGTTTTTGACACTTTAAAAAGAAAAAAGAATTTTTTCAGAGAATTTATTTCCTGCGCACCACGGGGGTGTCATATTTGGAGGCAACGCAGTTAAAGGGTTAATAAATGCCATATTATGGAATGTGGAATAGGAGAACACAGACCCCATACAACCTATGTGAGAAATTTTTACAGAATTCTGATAAAGAAAGAGAACTAGGGGTGGTTCTAGATAGAAAACTATCACCTGAGGACCACATAAAGAATATTGTGTGAGGAGCTTATGCCACGCTTTCAAACTTCAGAATTGCTTTTAAATACATGGATGGCAATATACTAAAGAAATTGTTCACGACTTTTGTTAGGCCAAAGCTAGAATATGCAGCGGTTGTGTGGTGCCCATATCTTAAGAAGCACATCAACAAACTGGAAAAGGTGCAAAGACATGCTACTAAGTGGCTCCCAGAACTGAAGGGCAAGAGCTACGAGGAGAGGTTAGAGGCATTAAATATGCTAAAACTAGAAGACAGAAGAAAAAGAGATGATATGATCACTATATACAAAATAGTAACAGGAATTGATAAAATCGATATGGAAGATTTCCTGAGACCTGGAACTTTAAGAACAAGAGGTCATAGATATAAACTAGCTAAACACAGATGCCGAAGAAATATAAGAAAATTCACTTTCGCAAACAGAGTGGTAGACAGTTGGAACAAGTTAGGGGAGAAGGTGGTGGAGGCCAAGACCGTCAGTAGTTTCAAAGCGTTATATGACAAAGAGTGCTGGGAAGACGGGACACCACGAGCGTAGCTCTCATCCTGTAACTACACTTAGGTAATTACACTCATTGAAACCAGTTCCTTCTGCCGAGGGCTTCTAGGTCCCACCAGCAGGCCCTCCTTCTTTTCAGCCTTTCCCCTGGACTCTGCCTTTTCTTCAGAGGTGGAGGGTATGGAGGATGGGTCCCTACTTGGGGGATCCCAGGGCTGCGGAGGAGTTGATCTGGGATCCTTGGGCCCCCTTTGACCCTGCTTGGGTGTTAGTGCCCTCTTCGCAGGGCTTGTTGCTGCAGGGGGGAGGTTTTTTTTTTACCCCCTTCCTTGTATGAGTATGATTTGTGGTCAGCTCCTCCCCGAGTTTGCGTAAGGATTCCCTTGGGTTCTTTGGCTCCGTCATTCCAGAGGTTTTCTGCCTCTCGAATATCACCTTAGGAGATTTGCAGTAACCACTCTGTTCATTGGGCGGCTTCTTGTAAGGGGCGTCGGCCCTTTCACAGTTCACCCTGCTGATAGGGCAATGCGGATCTACGGTTCATTCTGGACTTGTCCCATCTGATCCCTTGGATTTCTTGCCCCTCCTTTTAGATGACCACACTGTCCCAGTTCCGGCTTCCTTTGGACCCGGGTGCCTGGGTGGTGTCCCTGGACCTCAGGGATGCATATTGGCATGTTCCTATTCATCTGGGGTTTAAGGACCGGTTAGGTTTCGTGGTGGGACAGCAGGCTTATCGCTTTCGTTGCCTTTCTTTTGGCTTGAATCTGGCACCTCGTATATTCACGTGTCTTACCCAGGTCGTGGTGACCCGTCTACATCTGCTAGGGGTTCGGGTCCTGGCCTTCCTCAACGACTGGTTGGGATGGGCTCCCGGTCCATATGTTTACCTACTTGCCAGGGGTGTGGTTATTTTCCAGCTCGGCAGATTCGGGTTCCTGGTGAACTGGAGGAAGTCCCATCTGGATCCATTCCAGGTTCAGACCTAACTGGGTGTTGTTTGGGACTTGGATCACTTCCATGTCTCTCCCTCCGGAGACATTGCTGTCTGCATTCTCGCCTTCAGTTATTTCTGGGGTGTAGGGGGGTCCCGGGTCACTCGGCGGTTACTCGAGCAGTTGTTCAGGAGTCTGGACTTTGTCGCGCTGGTCTACCTGCTTGGTCGGGTTTGGTTTTGGTGTCTGTTCTGGTTCCTTTGGGGATGCTCCTTCCGCCTCTCTCGGGATCACTGGGTTCATCCTCCTGGGACTTTGCATCTGTTGCTGCATCGCCAGCTTCCTCTTCGGGTTTTTCAGGATTCAGTCCCTTGGCGCCTACCTGAGCCCTCGCTCGATGTGTTCAGGGACCTGTCGTCTCTCGGCTGGGGTTTTGTGACCGATGATCACCAGGCCGGCCAGGTGCGAAAGGGTCCCCTCTTTCCGTCGGGCTCACAGCGTGGTGCAGGAGTTTGCGGCAGTTTGGCTGTCGCTTCGGAGGGTTCGGGTCATTCGGAGTTCGACTATCGACCATTTTTTGAGTGAGCCCCCCTGATGCCCCCCTGGCAAACCTCCCTCCCTCCGGTTAGCGGTTTTCGCATTGTTTTGATACTTAGCCTCCGAACTGGAATGGTTTGGATGCCGGCGCGGTGTGTCTGGGGCTCCCCTCTTTCCCCTTATGTGTGGTGCGGACAAGTGACGCGGCATGGGTATGTGACGTTTGTTTGTTTCCTGGGGATTGAAGGGAGTTCTGCCTCTCTGTTCAGGTTTTGGTTGCAATTTTCTTACCATGTGGGATCTATTTGGTTACGCCTACCTTTCTGGGCACCTAATCCCGGTTGATGGCAGATAAGGAAACCCCCCCTCCCCCCCAACCACAGGAGGTTTTCCAGGGCTCTTGCTCCCTGTGCCTCTCTGAAGGGGCCAGGTTCTGGCTCATAGTCCCTGGTAGGTCAAACTCCATAGCTAATGCCCCAGTCTAATATATTACACATTAGCCTGATAGCTCCAGGAAGCCAAAGGGGCTCCCCACAGAAACCCCCCACGGAAATGGTTTTCCAAACACACCAGGAAAAAGAGAACCTTAGCACGCAAGGGTAGTACTCACTGGGCACTTAGAGAAGGTCGTCCAAAGCGCATGCAGCCCCGGTACACTTCAAGTACACCTGGCCACTACACCACGAAAAGCAGAGGACACCACTAAGGCAAACACTGCAGAGAAATCGAGGCCAGCAATGATGACCGTCCTGGATTGCATTAGCCATCGAACTGGAATGGCTAGGTTGCTGGCGTAGGGGGTCAGGGGCTCTCCCCTCCCTGTGCCTCTCTAAGGGGACAAGGTTCTGGCTCATGGTCCCCAGTAGGTTGAACTCCTATGATTAATGCCCTGGTCTAATGAATTGCATATTACCCCAGTAGCTCCAGGAAGCTGAAGGGGCTCCCCTCAGAAAAGCCAAATAGTTAAAACAATGACTTAAAATCATCTGTAAGCAAATGCCTACCTGAGCATTACCTATTTTGATATTCAAACACTCTTCTATCTTACTTGTATAGAGTGTGCAGTGTGTTTGCTTGGATGACCAGCTCTTCCTTCTCCCTGACCATACACTGTAAGAAGCTGTGTAGTTAAATTAACTGCTGCATGATAGCATCCTGAGGCAATTAACTGCCTAAGGCCACGGTCATCTTGAGTAACAGATGCTGCTGTTAAGACCACTCGCTTTGATGCATATTCTTCACCAAGGTAAGTTCTTACTAAGTTCTTCACTGGGTCACCCTGGAAATATATATAAAGTGAGACTTTAAATAATGATCAATACTTTAAAATCAAATAAAAGATAAATGTATTAAATTAATTCAACATATTTCTGGGGCGCCCCCATGGTGGCTACCTGTAGCTATCTCAATGAGAATGCTCGAAGTTATCAGTCACATAAGTTGCATGAGTTTATATGGCCTAATGGGGACCAAAGTCAAAACCTGGCCCTCTCACAAGAGGGGCAGGGAGCAATGACATTTTGCCATTTCTCCAGAAAAGCATCCAGAAAGTCAAATGAGCTTCACACAACTGCTGGGCTCACAAGATTCATTACCACTAAACTGATAAATACCTCCCCAAACAAATAAAAATATACAGAAGAAAATACACAAAACTAGCTAGAACTCATTAGTACTGAATGCCGCCACCAAGCAGCCCATAGCTTGGTCCATTATCAGCTGTTAGATCAGTTTGTCCACTGATGCATAGTTTAAAGCAATGTAGTAGTATTGTCGCATATCGCATGAGTCCTTTGACGCATATCTTGCAATGAGTCCCACAGCTTCTAAGTTACGTATCAACCATATTAGACTTGTTCTGTAGGGGCCATTTTTTTTATACCACAAACAACATAATTTGATTTGCCTTGCCACATATAATTATAAAATATTCCACTAGAAACCTCAACTTACCTTGTTGTTCGTCTTCTTGATTGATGCCACACATTTTGAAGTTAAGAATTCTTGACAATTTACATAACCTATTCCAACACAACACTAAAATTACACTTAAAATTACTGTACAGTTCATGAGGCAAATTTAGTTTTGACTGCCAGCTGCTGAAGCCTCACTAGTTGAAGGCACTTGGGTTGCCTGTGAGGGCCTCACTGGGTTGAAGGCGCTAGGCTTGCTTGTGACGGCCTCACTGGTGAAAGCGCTGGCTTGCCTGTGACGGCTCACTGGATGAAGGCGTTGCTTGCGCCTCATGGTAGCGTGGTTGCCGACGCCTCACTGGATTGAAGGCGCTTGGCTTGCCTGTGACGCCTCACTGGTTGAAGGCGCTTGGCTTGCCTGTGACGCCTCACTGGTGAAGGTGCTTTGTGATATTTCTTGCAAAATGAATGAATCACAGGTTTAGCTTTCCTCTCCTGTTTCATTGGCCTCATTTATGATCAGCTCTTTGGTTCTCCTCAGGTATTGATACACGTTTCCAACGTCTGGATTAGCACAGTTGGATGGAAAATTAATTAATCCATCAACACAAGGACATGAGAACACTGTATTTCATGGTCTGTGGTGTTGGTTTCCTCATGCCTTCTTCATCCTCCGCCTCTTCGTCGACCTCATCAGTAATAGACTGGAGAATCTCATCCTCACTCATCACACCATATCCAGGGTCATTAGCATCTCTTAAAGCCAATCAACCACATTCTGTCTTTCTATTTTCCAGCATTTCTAACATTCCATGGATCTCATCTGTAAATCCTTCAAATTCCATTTCTCATCTCCTCATTGCTGGCGTAGACTTGAGGAGTTTTACAAAGAATTCTTCAAAGTCTGATCCCTTTACTTCACTCCACACTTGGCCCAGTTATAGATGGCTTCCTTAAGGGAATAGTTCTTCAAATCTTGAAGGGTTTTTTAGCCCTGTTATCAACCTCGAGTTCCACATCTTCCTCAAGAGGCACACCACCAAAACTTTGTTCAGCATTGTTTTGGTGTACAACCTCTTTGTGGCCCTGATCCATAGGCTGGATGAGAGAGGTTGTATTAGAGGCAGTGCCATACACATTATCTTGCCATCATGTGAGGTTAACATGACAATTCTGGGGTGGGCAGGCGCATTATCAAGCAACAGTAAAGCCGAACTTCGCTTGGTCTCACTTTGAGTTTCTTAGCATGATGGTCACGAACTTCCCTGCTGAACAGTCATGAAACCAAGAAAGATCTCCTGTGTAAACCATGTATTCTTTGAGTTATAATATTTCACAGGCAGTCTGTCCAAGCAATGTTGCAAGGCTCTTGGTTTCTTAATTTGTCAACAATTGCACACGTGATTCTGTCTGTGCCGTCGGCATTCGCACACATCATGGCCGAGAGCCTGTCCTTGTTGACCTTATGGCCTGGCACACAACCCTCACTCCTCATTGCTAGAGTTTTTTTCTGGTAAACTCTTCCAATACAACCCAGTTTCATCTGCATTATAAATTTGATAAGAATATAAATTATTTGACAAAATGTATGCTCTTAATTTATGTTTAAATGGTTCTGCACTGCTTGTATCTGCACTCAATTTTTTACCAACCATTTTCTCTTCACAATATTGTGCCTCCCTTTGAACCTTGCAACCCACCCCCTCACTTGTTTGGAAATCCTTTATTTCAAGGCTTGCTGCAAACCTGCTTGCAGCATTTCTTATTTCTGGGCCACGAATTGTCACGCCAGCTGTGCGATGCTGAGCAAACCACTTGTACACAGCCTCGTCCAACTGTACATGCTTTGAATGTTCAAAGTTCTTCTACCACACCCTCTGCTGGTGCTTGCACCTTCACTCTCACGGTTGAAATGTATTTCAGTATTGCTCTTTTTGTTTCCTTATATCAGAAACGGTACCAGTGCCTATATTAAAGTCCTTGGCAACACGAAGTCGACTGGCCATCTTCACAAAGTTGTATAACACATAACTGGTCTTTAATTGTTAGGGTAACCTTCTTCCTCTTAACACCTCCAGAACGATTGATGCTGCTACCATAGTCTTGGCCAAAAATGTTCAACAATACTATGAAAAAAAAAGTTATTTAAAAAAATATTTCACTAATGGCGCAGCACTGTGGTATAACGCAAGGGATGAGAGCACATGGTTGACCAGGCCTGGACGGGGTCCACTTGGGGCAGGCACGTTACTAGGCCCCAGGGGGAAAAAACTAAATTTTTTAACCCTCAAACCGCGCATATCATTATATAAATGATATCAGTGACAAAACCGATATAGCGCACATCATTTATATATGAATTCGTGTCTAGCACTATAATTTAAACACCCTGCCTGGGATAGGGGGCAGCTATAGTACACCGACAACTGATAGTTGCCAGATCCCACCTAGAAAAAAAACCCAGTCCAACATTCTTGGGAGTGAGAGCGTCAGTATTGCGCCAGCCACCAAAACTGGCGCACGCAGCACGAGCTCACAGCACCGCTGTTCAGCTTGTGACCACAGCACAGCATCGCCTACAAATGCCAAAATATAAGTGATACTGCTATTATTTAGCAGTGATAGTATTTATGAAGACCCCTGAATTTTGATAAAATTGACCAGGATTCTGATAACAGCTTGATTGTGGAGATATTTAGCGCTGTGCTCGATGGAGGGAGGAGTACGCTGTGAGGAGGATTGTGGCGTTGTCTTCTGACTGTGTGTGGCCACCGTGTATTGACTGCACTCACCATACCAGCTTAGTGGTTCGCTATGCTGAACAAATGTAGATACAGAGCACCACTTCGTTTCCGACTTTAGTTATCCGAAACTTTCCAGTTTCCCGATGGGGTTGGGGAGTCCATGCTACACGAACAAAGTTCGGGTAGGAAGCGGTCTGCCAAGCCTCGCGCCGGCCCGTGGTGATGGGTGGGAGATGGTCCAGTTTGCCCACTGACCGTGTTGGGCGCCACTAATCTAGAGTGCCTTCTACCCTGTGATTTCACAGATTCACGGCCTATTATTCCTGTTTGATTTGTCATGAGGCTGGAGAGTTCAATCTGCACAATTAAGAAACATCTGTTCACCATGTCGGCTCCAAATGCACGCATTGCGTCAATGATTGCTGACTGGTGGGTAGATGGATGGGAGCTTAGGTGGGAGGCAGTATGAGAGAGAGGGAGAATTAGTGAGAAAGGGAGGGGGGAGGTAGGCAGGAAGGAAGTAGTGAGGGGGGCGGATGGGAAAATTAGGGAGGGAGGGAAAGGCAGGCAGGCAGAGAGGGCGGGCAGACAGAGAGGCAGGCAGGCAGAGACGCAGAGAGGTAGGCAGGCATGCCTGGCAGAGAGGCAGGCAGGCCGGCAGAGAGGCAGGCAGGCCGGCAGAGAGGCAGGCAGGCCGGCAGAGAGGCAGGCAGGCCGGCAGAGAGGCCGGCATGCAGGCAGAGAGGCAGGCAGGCAGAGAGGCAGGCAGGCAGAGAGAGAGGCAGGCAGGCAGAGAGAGAGGCAGGCAGGCAGAGAGAGAGGCAGGCAAGCAGAGAGAGAGGCAGAGAGAAAGGCAGGCAGAGAGAGGGCAGAGAGGCAGGCAGCCTGCCTTTCCCTCCCTCCCTAATTCTCCCATTCTCCCTCACTACTTTCCTCCTAGCATCTCTCCCTACCTTCCCCTCCCTCCCTCCCTTTCTCACTACTCCTCCCCCTCTCCCACTATTTCTCCTATCTCACTAATTCTTAACCTCCCCCCCCCACCCTCTGTTGGTGGAATGGTGAGGACGGCAGTAAAGAAAGATTTGCTGACCAGGTGATTGATGCCAAACTTCTCAGTCATATTGTATTACAAATTTTATTCTTAGCTGTAAAATATTTATGCCAAAATGTTAATTTTCATATATTAATATACATTATTAATCATTAACATGTTATATTATTTCCTATTTATTAATTAAACAAATATAGTTTTATTTATGAATTATTCACAGTTGGCATCTGTGAGCTGGCGCTGACAGACATGTCCGCCTCTACACAGCCTCCACCCGTTAGTAGTTCCCGACCCTGTTAGTAGCTCCCCCTCCTCTATAGCCTGCTGTTCTCATGTTATGAGGAAGGCAGTGAGGGAGGGATGGCAGGCATTGAGGGGGAGAGGCAGTGAGGGGGAGAAAGGCAGTGAGGGGGAGAGGCAATGAGGAGAGGCAGTGAGGGGGGGAAGGCAGTGAGGGGAAGAAGCAATGAGGGGGAAGAGGCAGAGAGGGGGGGAGAGGCAGTAAGGGGGGAGGCAGAGAGGGGGAGATGCAGTGAGAGATAGAAACAGTGAGGGAGGGAAGGCAGGCAGGCAGGCTGGCAGGCTGGCAGGCAAGCTGGCAGGCTGGCAGGCAAGCTGGCAGGCAGGCAGGCTGGCAGGCAGGCTGGCAGGCAAGCTGGCAGGCAGGCAGGCTGGCAGGCAGGCTGGCAGGCAAGCTGGCAGGCAGGCTGGCAGGCAGGCAAGCTGGCAGGCAGGCAAGCTGGCAGGCAGGCTGGCAGGATGTTCCTGCAGGCTGGTAGGAAGTTCCTGCAGGCTGGCAGGCTGGCAGGCAAGCTGGCAGGCTGGCAGGCAAGCTGGCAGGCAGGCAGGCTGGCAGGCAGGCTGGCAGGCTGGCAGGCAAGCTGGCAGGCAGGCAGGCTGGCAGGCAAGCTGGCAGGCAGGCAGGCTGGCAGGCAGGCTGGCAGGCCAAGCTGGCAGGCAGGCTGGCAGGCAGGCAAGCTGGCAGGCAGGCTGGCAGGATGTTCCTGCAGGCTGGCAGGATGTTCCTGCAGGCTGGTAGGAAGTTCCTGCAGGCTGGCAGGCTGGCAGGCAAGCTGGCAGGCAGGCAGGCTGGCAGGCAGGCTGGCAGGCTGGCAGGCAAGCTGGCAGGCTGGGCAGGCTGGCAGGCAAGCTGGCAGGCAGGCAGGCTGGCAGGCAAGCTGGCAGGCAGGCAGGCTGGCAGG
>WNGS01042707.1:3931517-3951908 GCA_020271785.1 Procambarus virginalis
TTGTGGACCTGCGTAGGCTTTTGACACTGTCAACCACCAAAACCTTCATCTTAAATACATCATTATGGAGTCAGAGGACACTCCCTGCAATATCTCAAATCTTACCTTACTGACAGGCTCCAGTATGTTTCTGTGAATAATTCAATTTCTCCCACCCTACCATCAACATCGGTGTTCCTCAGGGCAGCATACTTGGCCCTCTCCTCTTTCTCATCTACATTAATGACCTTCCAAATGCCTCCCAACACCTCAAACCAATTCTTTTTGCTGACGACACAACCTTCATTTACTCCAGTCCTGACCCCCTTGCTCTAAATGCCACAGTAAATACTGAGCTAAATAAAGTCCATCTTTGGCTAACTGCCAACAAACTCACCCTTAACATTGACAAAACTTTCTATATTCTGTTGGCAATAAATCCTCTAATCAAATAAATCTCAAAATTAACAATACCCAAATTTGTAACAAATTAGATGGTAAGTTCCTTGGCGTTCTCATTGACCACAAGCTGAACTTCCAGGGACACATTCTAAGCATATCAAAAAATTTTTCAAAAACTGTTGGCATTCTCTCTAAGATCAGATATTATGTACCCCGACCTGCCCTGGTGACTCTCTATTACTCCCTCATCTATCCATATCTCAACTATGGTATTTGTGCTTGGGGTTCCACTACCCAAAATCATTTACGTCCTCTAATTACTCAACACAAAGCTGCTATTAGGACAATATCCAACTCTGGCCCCAGACATCACTCGGTACCCCTACTCAAATCTCTGAATATGTTAGATATTAAGTCACTGCACATTCTCTCATGTGTATCATACATATATAAAACGCTGAACTGTAATGCCAATCCTGAACTCAAAAGCTTCATTGAAGGTTGTAACAGAACCCATGAGCACCACACCAGAAATAAATACAGTTTTGATATTCCAAGAGTACGGCTTAATCAAACTAGAAATGCTCTACAAATCAAGGGACCCAGAATGTGGAATGACCTCCCCATCCATGTTAAAGACTGTACCTCTCTCAACCAGTTTAAGAAAAAACTAAACACTACCTTATAAATTCCCTGTAACCTACCTTACCCCTCTAGTTCAACCCATGTCCGTTATTTTTTAATCAACGCTGTTTGTCAACCTTTTGTATTTGTGCTGCTTTTTCAGTCATGTTCCCCCTTTTTTTTTATCTTTATTTGTATTTGTTCTCAACACATTTTATTCTTTATGCCCTATTAGTATTAAGTTCTAGATATTAATGTTCTTCCTGCCCGAAACGCATTGCGTAATAGTGGCTTTAGGCATTGTATGTACTAGCTCTACCTATAATTCGATCCATTAATGTAACCTCACTTGTATGTATATACCTTACCTGAATAAACATTTATTATTTTTATTTTTATTATGTTCATCAAGCAGTGAACATATACTTTGTCGGTTATTACACTACTGTAACCCCGCGATTATCCAGGATTCGAACATCCGGAAAACGCCCTTATACAGCCAAAATCGTGATCGAATAAAGTTATCACAATATCCGGCCAAAATGGCCACAGGAACCGGATTAAAGCTGGTATGGCAGGATGAACATTCGGCCATACCGTATTAATTTCATCTGTGGCTCTAGACGCATGGTGGAGGAGGGGGTGGGGTGAGTGGGTGGTGTCGGGAGGGTGGGAGGAGAGCGTCGGGAGGGACCACCTGGGTACAGGAATTACCATTAATTTTAGAACAATTAATCATAGCCAAAAACAAATGAAATAAGTACTAGTAATTATGTAATAACAAATAAATAAGTTTTCTAAAAGCAATGTGCACAGGCTGAAGTTTCCTTAAAAAATATTGAGTTTTTTCTCCTGGCAGCCTACGTAAGGTGCTATAGCTGCCCCACCCCAAGTGGACCCGTAAAACACTGGTCAACCTATGTGCGTCCGTCCCTCGTGTTATACACAGTGCTGCGCCATTAGTGAAATATTTTTTTAAATAACTTTTTTATTTTCATAGTAACTTTGAACATTTTTGGCCAAGACTATGTCTGGTAGCAGCATCAATCGTTCTGGAGGTGTTAAGAGGAAGAAGGTTGTCCTGGCAGTTGAAGACAAGTTACGTGTTGTTCAACCAGTGAGGCGTCACAGGCAGCTAAATGCCTTCAACAAGTGAGGCACCACAGGCAAGCCAAGCGCCTTCAACAAGTGAGGTGCCACAGGCAAGCCAAGCGCCTTCAACAAGTGAGGTGCCACAGGCAAGCCAAGCGCCTTCAACAAGTGAGGCGTCACAGGCAAGCCAAGCGCCTTCAACAAGTGAGGGCATGCAAGCGCTTCAACAAGTGAGGCGCAACCAAGCGCCTTTAACAAGTGAGGCGCCACAGGCAAGCCATGCACCTTCAACAAGTGAGGGCATGCAAGCGCCTTTAACAAGTGAGGCCTCACAGGCAAGCCAAGCGCCTTCAACCAGTGAGGCTTCAGCAGCTGGCAGTCAAAACTAACTTTGCTTAATGAACTGTACAGTAATTTTAAGTGTTAATGTTAGTGTTGTGTTAGTATAGATTACGTAAATTGTTAACAATTCTTAACTTCAAGATGTGTGGCATCAATCAAGAAGACGAACACCAACAAGGTAAGTTGAGGTTTCTAGTTGAATATCTAATAATTATATGTGGCAAGGCAATTCAAATTATGTTGTTTGTAGTATAAAAATTGTTGGAAATGGTCACTTTTGGACTCGTAGGTGAAAAAGTACCATTATCCGAAAAACGTGATAATCCGGCTGGGGGTCCTTCCCATATAGTCCGGATGATCGAGTGGAGACAGTATACACACAGGTTATATATAATTATCTGCATGTTTTGTTCACCATAACGAACCACTAAGTTACTATTATGAGTCAAAAAGCAACGAGGAGTGACCGCCACACACCAGCCAGCCACTCACTGCCAATCACTCCCTCAATACCTCACTCGCCCACATTCTCCTCTCACCATACTGTTTTTGCTTTTATTCACTATATACAGACGTTATATATAAGTATCCACATTTGTGTTCACCATAACGAACCACTAAGTTGGTATGCTGAGTGGCAGTGGCAGCCCGCTTCCTCCCTCCCTCACCTCACCTGACTCGCCACCATTCTCCTCCCACAATATTGTTTTTGCTCTTATATACAGACGTTATACGTAAGTGTCTGCATGTTTTGTTTACCATAGCGAACAACTAAGCTGGTATAGTGAGTCCAGACAGTAAAAGGTGGTCACACAGAGTCAGCAGACAATGCTACCTCCCTCCCCACCAAGATTGCGCCTCACACTACAGTGCTAATTATCACAACAATCCTGCTATTATCAGAGTCCTGGTCATTTTTATCACAGTCAGGGGTCTTCTGTAATAATATCATCGCTAAATAATAGCATGAACATGTATATTATGGCATTTTTAGGCGATGCTGTGGTCACAAGCTGAACAGCAGTGCTGTGAGCTCATGCTGCATGCATCAGGCTTGGTAGCTCACTCAATACTGAGGCCCCTCACACCCGAGAATTTGGCCCACAATTTAAAAAAAAAATGGCGTCTGTTTACAAGAGCCCTGATGAAGGTGTGGTGAACCCCGTGTATCCGCGGGCCGTTTAACCCTTACCATGCTAGGGGTCTAGTATCCTTTGTTCCCCACAGGCGCACGTAATTTTGAAAAAAAAAAAAAAAAAAAAAAATTCTTGCTAATCTGTTGTGTTGTGTTCACTGATCACGGGAAAAATAAAATAAAAATTCTATTGTACTTACTTTTGTTGCAATAGAGCCGGGAAGATCAGTGATGACGTCACAATCTGCATGTTCGCTCATGCAGTACACGCCCCCGAGGCGTTGCGCGCGGTCCTCAAGCAGCCAGAGTTGCCACAAATATAATTTTGCGCTATTTATTTACAATGTTTAAGTGCATGTTATCCACATTTTTTTCACTAATTGTGTTCCATATAATGTTTTAACATACCTTATATCAATAATTGTTGCATATTTGAGTGTACACAGGTGCACACAAATGGTTTCAATTACGGCAATATAATATGTCATTACAGTCTATTATATTGTATGTTCTGCTTATATTTCTAGATATTTACACACACGCTATACACACTTTGAAGCACACTTAGAAGTTTTCTAGACTGTGGTAGTCATTGAAGCAGTCGACAGCACATAATGGGATACCACACGTTTCACACCATGTTTGCACAAGCTTCCGTTTCTGATCTCTACGTGTCGTTTTACACACCAAGCAATCACATTGGCCTATTGCACGCTTCCCAGCTGGTGGGAAATACTTGAGTCTGTGTGCTAGGAAGCCTTCAGTGTGAGCGAGCCGTGGAGTACCAGCATGCTGCAACAGTGGGTTTATGATGGGCCGCTGAATCCCTGGGACATCTTTTGCAAACTTTCCTAATAACTATATTGCGGCATCAAATACAAAGGCACGTAAAGTGGGCTTACGTCCAGTTCTCACAAGGTACATGTTGAAACTGTTCAGCATGCTCATGTCCACAAGATGGAAGAACACTTTTTTGGTTCACCTACATGTTTTCCGCACACACTCTGCAATGCCAATCATCATGTCTGATTTACCAATCAACCGCATGTTGATATTATAGTCTAAAACACAGTCTGGCTTATTTAGTGGTGCGTTTGTTTTATGGTTCACTTTCCCACTGTTCACCATTGTTCCATCATGAATTGTTGTCAACAAGTTCACCTCTCTTTTGACTTTCCACCGAACTGACAATGTTATCACTTTTCCTTCTCTGACACTCACCAACTGCAATGTTGTTGTCACAGGCATTTCCCTTTGTTGTGGCTTGACTGTACCAACCAATCCGGTTCTATTTTCTAGCAAGAACCGAGCTAGCAAGGGACTTGTATAGTAATTATCCGTGTATAAAATGTGTCCCTTGTTCATCCACGGAGCCATTATGGACTTCACTACACTTCCCGAGAATCCATGTTCGTCGTTACTGGGAATGTCTACATCACTAGCTGAGTACAGAATCATGTGTAACATGTATCCTGTCTCACAATCACAAAGAACAAAAAATTTCAGGCCAAATTGGTTTCGTTTTGAGGGAATGTACTGCTTGAATGGAACATGTCCCTTGAAAAGTACGAGAGATTCATCAACCACCAGCTTCTGTGCTGGTATGTAAAAGTCTCTGAATTTTCCAATAACATCGTTCATGTAGTGCCTCACTCGCCACAGTCTATCATCATCTGTTCGGTCCTGAACACTTCCAAAATGTAGACACCTGAAGAGTATCTGAAACCTGTCTCGTGACATATATTTCCCGAATAAAGGTGTTGGCACTGTATGGTCCTTGCTCCAATAGTCACTTATTGCATGTTTGTGACAGTACTTCATCAACATCAACAAACAGAGTGCCAAAAACACATACATTTCCGCAACTGGTATTTTTCCAACGTTGCAGTCGTGAAAATTCTGTGATTTGCCTCTCAATCAGATAAGCAGCATGTAGGTTCGTTTGGTGTACAATATATTCCATGAGTGGTTCATCATAGAATGCTGTAAAATATTCCATCTCAGCCATGTCCTCACCTTGATTAGGGAAAAGGTCTGTAATCCCTACATCTTTATCGTCAAAGTGAGGAATATTAGGAATAAAATCGTCACCATCACTCCACTCAAGTACACCAGGCGTCCTGCGAGATGCAGAGGAAAGACGGCGAGGAAGCAATGCATACCAGCGACCAGGAGCTGAATACCGTCTGCGAGAAGCATGGCAGCTACGTGCACGTGACGTGGGTGCACGAGAGGTGGGTTCGGGTGAGGTGGGTGCACGTGAGGTGGATGCACGTGAGGTGGGTGCACGTGAGGTGGGTGCACGTGAGGTGGGCACGTGAGGTGGTGCACGTGAGGTGGGTGCACGTGAGGTGGGTGCACGTGAACAAGAGGGTCTTGGTCCCTCATGTAGTACCATGCGGTGGCGCTTGGCTGGGTGAGATGCTGCTGACGCGACAATTTCTCGCCCAGTTACACCACTGGTACCAGCCACAGGCTCAATAAAACTATGATCTGAGTCACTAAACCCAGAAAAGGAGTCACCTCCCTCTGACTCGTCACCCTCAAACAGTAAATATCCACAGGAACTGTGAGGTCGTGGTAGAATTGGGGTAGAAACTGGGCGACGAGGCATGGGTGGGCATAGAGGCCTCACCATGGCACGCCGGTCATTGTCACTGTCACTGCTGCTGCTACTATCACCCGACAACTGTGTATAATCCTCATCGTTGTCTGAATCATCAATCACCTTCAGAGAATAATTCGTGGGCTATTTGATCTGGGGTGAGGGATTGCGAGGTGCGTGCCCGAGAGGCGTTTGACCGTGCGCTCGCCATGGTGACTCTCGCTAAACTGAGGCCTCCCATGCCTTCGGTTCGTGAGCAGGAATTTTTTTCAAAATGGCCGCTGTTTACTATAGCCCGTGGGCAGCGTATGGGAACCCCAGCTACACCGCGGGACATTCAAATCGTGCGCGGTACCCATACACATCATATGACGTGACGAGCAGTTGACTGGAACAACTTGCAACATGTCATGTGACGTGATGCGCACTTTAGCTCGGGCATGACGCAGCATTGCGTCATCCGTTTACTGGCAGTGCTGCCGGGCATGACACAGCATTGCGTCATCCACTTTAAATAATCGCCAAAAATCAGGTTTTTATCAGATTTTTTGGGGACTGGTTTTAAAATGCGCGCCTATGTCTTCCCTACACGCCTATGTCATGTTCAACACGCAATAGTACTAAACATTTGTGGGCAGGAATTGGGAGTTTAGCTGGAAGGCGTCTGGGCGCTCACTCGTGGCTAACGTGGCCCGTCTTCAACTCGTCGGCTGTTGAAGCGTGACCAGGTTTTTTATTTTATATGCTAATGCTCCTCTAGAGAATTCTATTGCAAACCTATTGATATCAAAATGAAAGACCTAGGACGAAAATTGAGGTGACCAGAGTGAAAATAGTGAACACATTTTATCGCTTTTGCGCGCTCCTGGGTAACTCGTTCGCACTTTCTCTGTTTTCTGCGGGTAATTAGCCAGGCTTTTGGAGTTTATATGCATTTAGTGCTGTAGAGAATTCTATTGCGAACACAATGATACCAAATTTAATCTTGTAGGACGAGAATTAAGGTGAAAGTTGAAGAGAGTATACACTGTTCAGAAGTAACGTGCGCTCCCGTGAAACCCTGGTACCCAAATCGCACAGTTGAAGGGTGGCGCGGGGGGCACGCCAAAGTGTTAAGGGTTAAATCTTGCGTAGTACTCCAATACATCATATGATGTGGAGCGTAAGTTACTGCAAGTCACTGAACACATCATATGATGTGTTGCGCACTTAATTGCTTTTAAATACATGGATGGCGATATACAGTACTAAAGAAATTGTTTACGACTTTTGTTAGGCCAAAGCTAGAATATGCAGCGGTTGTGTGGTGCCCATACCTTAAGAAGCACATCAACAAACTGGAAAAGGTGCAAAGACATGCTACTAAGTGGCTCCCAGAACTGAAGGGCAAGAGCTACGAGAAGAGGGTAGAGGCATTAAATATGCCAAAACTAGAAGACAGAAGAAAAAGAGGTGATATGATCACTACATACAAAATAGTAACAGGAATTGATAAAATCGACAGGGAAGATTTCCTGAGACCTGGAACTTTAAGAACAAGAGGTCATAGATATAAACTAGCTAAACACAGATGCCGAAGAAATATAAGAAAATTCACTTTCGCGAAGAGAGTGGTAGACGGTTGGAACAAGTTAGGGGAGAAGGTGGTCAGTAGTTTCAAGACCGTCAGTAGTTTCAAAGCGTTATATGACAAAGAGTGCTGGGAAGACGGGACACCACGAGCGTAGCTCTCATCCTGTAACTACACTTAGGTAATTACAGTTCCATGGAACATTATGAACGTTCTACTGTATACATATTGTAGAACACAAATATGCATAATATATGATAAAAATAAATAAATAAAATAAAACCGCATTGGAAATACATAGAACAAATATTTGAAAATATATTTGTGGCAACTCGCAGTATTGAATGGCCCGCGCGACCGCCTCTCAGAGCTTCACGCACGAGCAACCAGCACGTGACGCCTCTTTCTCCATATCCCCACAGCCAAAGTAAGTAGATTTTTTTTTATATGTGTGTTCAGGGAAGGGAATTTATCATTTTACAAAGAATAAAATATTTTTTGAGAACACTTGATTTTATGCATACGGGAATGTCACAATATACTCGGCGCATCACAGTGGTTGAGGACATGCCCAAAATGCTATTCTTGTTAGTGGCTTTGCAAGAATAATATAAAAATACCAATCTTATGTAATATCACAAACCCATTGTACCTTCTTGTAAATAAGAATTATTTTTCTTATTATTACTGTATTATTATTTGATAGGAGTGCACCCCCAAAGGTTAAAGAACTAATGAGAATGAATTCTGATATATGCTAAGATATGCAGTAGTTACATTATTAAAAATTGACATTTTGTACTTAAATATTATACTTACAAAATCTTCTTTTACTGCAATTCCTGGCATAGTCAGTAGCTCTTTTTCTGGAAAGTATGTGCCAGGGGGACTCGTTGACATTGCTATCAAGGCTTGTCTAGTAGTTTCAGAAGGGATCCATGCATCATGTCTTCTGTCAGCATCACTTGAGAGAAGACTAGCAGTGAAGACATCTTGTTCTGTTGCTGGAGTCAAAAAGGAATCAGGAGATGGAATGGCATTGCTAATGTTGAAGTTATCTGTTGGTGACATATAAACAGGGTTTATCATTGCTGAATCACTGTTATTTCCTGAAGATTGACTTCCAATGCTTTCAAATGGGTTCGTAGTTTTAGTAGCATTGAAGTATTTAAATAGCTTGGATTCATTTTGTTTAGACTTGTCAGATGAAGATTCTTGTGAGGGGTTTATGTTTGTAGGAGGCTTCGGGTTAGAAACAAGATTTTTCTGCTGGCTTGGTGCTGGTGATGCAGAAAGGTTTGCTGATGTTGGGTTTGAAACTGATATGCTACCCAAAGAAACATTACTTGAGTTTGTTAAATTAGTATGTGATATATTGCTAATATCTGCATCATTGTCAAGGCTAGCTTGCTGAAACTTTACAATTGTTGCTTCTACATCCATGCTGGCATTGGGAGAAGTATTGGTAACCAGCATTGAGGTCGTCATGCTCATCATCATTGCAGATTGAACTGGGGTTAACCGAGTTGGCACTGCAAATTGGTTTATTGAAATATTTTTTTGTGGCTCTGGAGTTTGACCTTGTGTTGCAAAGGATGATTCTTGCACAGATGGGTTGTAATGTGGTGTTAATGGAATGTTATAAGGTGTAGCTGGTGTACTCTGAGGTGTCAAATGGCTTATCTGTTGAGAGGTAGGATAACTCTGAGGTGTAACTGGCCTCTCTGGCTGGGAGGCTAAAGAATAATTTGGGGTTCCTTGCTGGTATGTTGGATTAATGGGTTGTACCAGAGTTAGTTGTTGACTGGTAGCATCAATTTCTGGCGTCGATATAATAGCGTGTTGACTGACTAGAGGAATGGTTTGTGAAGGAAATGGAGAGAAATGACCTAATGTAAGACTGGCAGGTGTTGTAGATGAAGTATGAGGACTGGCTGCAGTGTTCATTGGCACTGCCATGCCTGATTGCTGGCTGGCAAGCTCTGGATTAACATCTTGAGGTACTGAAGATAGCTGATCAAAGAAGCTGCTACTGTTTTCATTTAAGTAATCACATGATGAATTTTCAGAGTGTCCATCTAGGTAACCAGACATATCCTAATTTTGATGACTAGCCCTGAAATAAAAAAAACATAATTAATAATTTATGCTTTTATAATTTGCACAAAGCTGAAAAGATATCATATATATCCCCCTTGCCAATAGAGAGGTGTTACTGAACTGACAATTTGGGATAACCAGTTTTTTATTAAGTTGTAAAAATTTACCATTAATACCATCCTATCACCTGAGGACCACATACAAAACATTGTACGAGGAGCTTATGCTATGCTTTCCAATTTCAGAATTTTTTTAAATATACGGATGGTGAAATAATAAAGAAATTGTTCACGACAAAAGCTGGAATATGCAGCTCTTGTATGGTACCCATATCTTAAGAAGCACATAAAAACTGTTAAAGTTGCAAAGACATGCAACTAAATAGCTCTCGGAACTGAAAGACAAGCACTACGAGGAGAATTAGAGGCATTAAATATGCCAAAACTAGAAGACAGAAGCAAAACCAACACTGAATATAATAAATGCCATTTTCTGGGCGAGACCTGGAGGCTTCCTGGAACTATCCGGGCTGATACGAATGTATTAGACCCTGGCATCAGTCAAAGCAAGATGCCAGAACCACAAACCAGAACCTGACTCCCTCAGAGAGGCACGAGGAGCAATGGCCTATAGAAACCCCCGTGTGGTTGGAAGCATTCTATGTCTGCAATCGACCGGGTAAGGCACCCAGAAAGGTAGGCACCGCAAAACAAACTACTGTAACCCCGCGATTATCCGGGATTCGAACATCCGAAAAACGCCTTTATACGGCCAAAATCGCAATCGGATAAAGTTATCACAATATCCGGCCAAAATAGCCACAGGAACCGGATTAACGAGAGTTTGGACGGATAAAATTTTGGGGCCCGGTTAATGTCCTGCCAAAATTACACTATCCGGTCAGTTGCCCGGATGATCGAGTCTTTTTCCGTATATGAAAACATGAGGCGGGCCATACGGTATTAATCCCGTCTGCCCGTGACTCGAGGCACATGGTGTAGGAGGGGGTGGGGTGGGTGGGTGGTTTCGGGAGGGTGGGAGGAGAGCGTCGGGAGGGACCACCTGGGTACAGGAATTACCATTAATTTTAGAACAATTAACCCTTAACATGCTCGGGGTCTAATATCCTGCTATCCGCACAGGCGCATGTCATTTTGAAAAAAAAAAAATATTTTTTCTTCCTAACCTGTTAATTAACACTTTCGCATGCCAAGGACTCTCCCGCGAGTCCTGTTTCGTCTACCCGCTCATGCACACAGGACTCAAATTTATGTCTTCGTAAAAAATATTTGTATAAAATTAAATTTTTATCCGATTTACTTCTGGTTTGTTTCAAACTGAGCGCCATGAAGTTCTCTTTCTCACTGCTAGGGCGCATGGCGCGTCGGCCTACCTGGTCACGTGACAGGCCCAATGTTTTCTCGTCACGTTTCGTGAGTCGATCACGTTTCCCTCGCGCGCCAAACTCGAACGGTTTTCTGCATTTATACCCGTTTCCGTGTGTTTTATACCCAATACATTCATCAACAATGGATCCAGGTCAAGGCCCAAGCCGTTCTACGCCCAAGGAAGTGTCCAAGTCCTCGAAAGAGGACAGAATAACTATGATTTATCAAAAGTTCAAGGGAATGAAACTCACACCCACGAAAATTCCTGAAGTTGTGGCAGCTTTATCAGAAGCTGAGTATGATGCAGGTGATGTTGAAGGACTTGAAGATGATTTGGATGACTACAACGATTATAGTGGCGTCCAAAGAGGGAATGATACAGCAACGAGTGATGAGAAGACCGAGCACCTCACAGAGGAGGATGAGGCACCGCTACTCCCTCCTCCTCCTCCATCTAGGCGCACACGTGGTGTATGTAAACCACCTAGAAAACTACCAGAAATGTTTCTCGACGTAGGATTACACGACCAACTGTGCCAAGTGATTCTAGCAGTGAAACTGCACTACAACTCGGTAAACCTAACAGAAAAATTGAGAGAACTTGGGGTGTACACATGTGGCACAATTAGACTGCTATGCGGCGCCCCAAAGGAATTGTAAACTATAGCCAAGGCTAAATTTCCACTGGATACCACCATATACCGCCACAAAGATAACACCTTCATTCTACTGTGGAAAGACAAGCGAGTGGTCTCAATCATTACAAACATCCACAATGCAGACACTCGGCAATGTCAGCGAAGGAAACGATTGCGCAATCGCGACGGAACAACTCGACTACAACAGGTACCAGTGAACAAGCCTACTGCAATTTGTGAATACAATAAGTTCATGAAAGGTGTGGACCACTTCGATCAAATGGTGAAGTATTACCATTTTACCAGGAAAACTCACAAGTGGACCAAAAAGATCACGTTTTATTTTCTGCAAATGGCATTGCATAATGCCTTTGTTTTGTACAAATACTATACAACTGATCGAAAAAAGCTAACATTGCTATAATTCTACGAGGTGGCAATTTGGGCCCTATTGCACTGGGACACGGAAGATTGGTCTGAAATAGCAACAGTATCTCATCACTTGCAGCATGCTCCAGACATAAATGATGACACAGGTCCTGCCTATGCTGACGCCGTGCAAACTCCTGAACCATCTGGTGTGAGGCAGCCTTTATTTACTTCAACACCTCAAGCTGACGCAGGAACGGACTCAGAACCCGAGATGTCTGGCACACTGCCATTTGACGAGCCGGTTTTGTCAGATGACTCTGACTCAAATGCTCAACCAACACCGAGAAGACGTGGCCCTATTGTTGATTCTGAACATCGCCTGAACTACAAACTGAAACATGAACTTTACAAACTGCCAAAACGTCTCAAGTGTCATGTCTGTGCACGGTCCGGTAAAAGGAAGGACACCAACATAGGATGCAAGACCTGTAACGTTGCACTCTGTGTTATTCCCTGCTACACCAGTTACCACGGAAAAGAGTGTATTGGGCGGTGAAGAAGTAACCACCCGCAACAGCTTCACTCCACCTACAAAACATCTGTTGAGCAACTTCAGGAATGTTGACCTGAAGAAGGTGGAGTGAAGAAAAGATGCTCAACTTACTCTTCCACAACCAGTTTTTCTTGGTAAGTACACCTATTTTGTCCAATTTCTTGTAGTATAACTTATAGGGAGTATTTTGATACCAGAATGAACACTGTATCCCATAAACTGCCGTAAGTAGACTCGNTCTAATTCCTCAACACAAAGCTGCTATTAGGACAATATCTAACTCTGGCCCCAGACATCACTCGTACCCTACTCAAATTTCTGAATATGTTGATATTAAGTCACTGCACATTCTCTCATGTGTATCATACATATATAAATGCTGAACTGTAATGCCCATCCTGAACTCAAAAGCTTCATTGAAGGTTGTAACAGAACCCATGAGCACCACAACAGAAATAAATACAGTTTTGATATTCCAAGAGTACGACTTAATCAAACTAGAAATGCTCTACAAATCAAGGGACCTAGAATGTGAATGACCTTCCCAACCATGTTAAAGACTGTACCTCTCTCAACCAGTTTAAGATTAAACTAAACACTACCTAATAAATTCCCTGTAACCTACTTTACCCCTCTATTGTCAACCAATGTCTGTTATTTTTTTTAACCCTTTAACTGCGCAACGCACCTGCAGGCTCGCGTCTGGTTTGCGCAACGCGCCTCTGGGTATTTGTATTTTTCACGTTCGATTCAAAACTCCCGCGGCTACATGGGGTTCACATCAGCTTCCTCAGGGCTCTTGTAAACAGACGCCATCTTTAAAAAAAATCGTGGTCCACATTCCCGGGTGTGGGAGCCTCAGTAGTGAGTGAGCAACCAAGGCTGGCGCTCGCAGCATAAGCGCACAGCACTGCTGTTCAGCGTGTGACCACAGCATCGCCTAATAATGTCAAAATATATAACTTGTATTATTTAGCCATGATAGCATTATAGAAGAGCCTGAGTGTGATAATGACTGGGTACAATGTTCAAATATCAGTGATTCAATGCTGTTCACGATGTTCACAGCGCTTGCCACAGCACCACAGCATTATTTCGTCCATCTAGGAATCTTCAAACAATTTCTTAGGTTCCTTTTCAAAATAAACGTATGGTCAATTATTCATTTACAGGAATTAGTGACCAGGATTGTGGTTATAATTAGCGTTGTGCATAGTATTGTGGAAGGAGGAATTTTGGTGAGGGAGGGAGGGCGAAAATTGAGGTAGCCTCATTGTGTGTGTGTGTAATTACCTAAGTGTAATTACCTAAGTGTAGTTACAGGATGAGAGCTACGCTCGTGGTGTCCCGTCTTCCCAGCACTCTTTGTCATATAACGCTTTGAAACTACCGACGGTTTTGGCCTCCACCACCTTCTCACTTAACTTGTTCCAACCGTCTACCACTCTTTTTGCGAAGGTGAATTTTCTTACGTTTCTTCGGCATCTGTGTTTAGCTAGTTTAAATCTATGACCTTTTGTTCTTGAAGTTCCAGGTCTCAGGAAATCTTCCCTATCGATTTTATCAATTCCTGTTACTATTTTGTACGTAGTGATCATATCGCCTCTTTTTCTTCTATCTTCTAGTTTTTGCATATTTAATGCCTCTAACCTCTCCTCATAGCTCTTGTCCTTCATTTCTGGGAGCCACTTAGTGGCATGTCGTTGCACCTTTTCCAGTTTGTTGATGTGCTTCTTAAGATAAGGGCACCATACAACCGCTGCATATTCCAGCTTTGGTCTAATAAAAGTCGTGAACAATTTCTTTAGTATTTCTCCATCCATGTATTTAAAAGCAATTCTTAGGTTAGAAAGTGTAGAAAGTGTTAGAAAGTGAGAAAGTGTGTGTGTGTGTGTGTGTGTGGCTGCCACTCTTGTTTTGCTCACCATACTAGCTTAGTGGTTCGCTATGGGCAAAACATGTGTACATAGGTATATATAGTGTGTATATAGTGTAAGAACAGCAACAGGAGAATGTTGAGAGGAGCTATTTTGGTGAGGGATGTGACGTAATCGTAGCGTCGTCTGCTGTGTGATTTTTCATGCAGTGTATGGTGGCCACTGTACTGTTTGGACACAATACCGGCTTACTTGCAATGTTGGCGAGTAAGATGTTGGAGTGAGGGAGACTGGCTGGGTGTGGCTGCTCTCACTCGAGGTGTTCTGAATGTGTTCATGGCCAAATGCTCCTACTGGCCCATACGAGGCAGCTGCTATTGGCATATACGAGGCAGCTGCTATTGGCCCATATGAGGCAGCTCCTATTGGCCCACATGAGGCAGCTCCTATTGGCCCACATGAGGCAGCTCCTATTGGCCCATACGAGGCAGCTCCTATTGGCGAAGCAGCTGCTATGCGATGTTCTGAATGTGTTGATGGTAAATGTATATGGTGTGTAACAATGTATAGTGTGTACATATGTTGTAAATATACATAAATGAACATGAAACATTGGTGTGAATAACTGTATGATGGGAGGGGGCAAAGTTGGCGAATACAATGTTGGAGAAGTGAGGGAGGGCTGGCTGGGTGTGGCAGCTCTCACTCGCGGTGTTCTGAGTGTGTTGATGGTGAATGTATATAGTGTGTGACAGTGTATAGTGTGTAAATAGACTGTATATATACATAAATTAGCATGATACATAGTAAATATGTGCTGCAAATGTGTACACAAGTGTCATGCACGTAACACAGTGTCTTCGGACAGTACGGATGTTTTACATCCATAATATAGTGTACGTGTTCACTATACATAGGATTAGCACGTAAAAACAAATAAAATGTATTTGGAACTGTGCGAAAAAAATGAACGAAAATATATTCGCGGCAACTCGCGCGCCCCGCCCCGAGCACCCCACCCGCCCCGGGAGCATACGGCACGGGAGCACGGGGAATGATGACGTCACGCCCCAACTTACGGACCCCATAGCAGCCAAAGTAAGTACAATTTCGACCTTTTTTTTACATAGCCATACTGAGGAAAGGGTTTTTGACACTTTAAAAAGAAAAAAGAATTTTTTCCAGAGAATTTATTTCCTGCGCACCACGGGGGTGTCATATTTGGAGGCAACGCAGTTAAAGGGTTAATCAACGCTGTTTGTCAACCTTTTGTATTTGTGCTGCTTTTTCAGTCATGTTCCCCCCCTTTTTTTTATCTTTATTTGTATTTGTTCTCAACACATTTTATTCTTTATGCTCAATTAGTATTAAGTTCTAGATATTAATGTTTTTCCTGCCCGAAACGCATTGCGTAATAGCGGCTTTAGGCATTGTATGTACTGGCTCTATCTATAAATCAATCCATTAATGTAACATTACTTGTATGTATGTACCTTACCTGAATAAACATATTTATTTTATTTTTATTATTTTATTCAGGAATTCGATAGAGCAAGGATTGTTAGAATAAGGATGCACTGTTATATCTATAACTGTTATATCTGAAGTAAGTTCAACTTACTTCAGTATCCCAAAATCTAGTTTCTGACCGATTCTCACCATTTTTACATATAGTGTGCACAGCAATCTGTTCTACAATCCCTATAGAATTGATTTTTCATAAATCCTAAACATTTGGAGTTATAAATTTTTGTTGTCTAAATTTGCGCATACAGGTACTGTACTGTATTTCAAATGCCATATTGATGATTTTTTTTACAGTAAACTATACTGAAAACCTATATTCTAAATATATGAAAATGAAGATCATATGCTATTCTGAGAGCATAATAACACCAAATGAACATTTGATATTTTATATTTTTGCAGATGATTTCAAAATTTGAAGTTTTCAAATTCAATTTTATAATTATTTTTTATTTTCTTGTTTTTCAAGTTACGTTGGTATCATTTAGACAAAGGCTATTTACATTTACCTGATTTATCTGAAGGCCACTAACCCAAGTGGCCTCAACGAGGACAGGAAGCCGGCGGCTTCTCGAAGATCCCCCCCATTTGCCTTGATCTTTTCTAGGTTTATTTTGAAACTCAGCACAGTTTTGGCAGTTAAGGCTTTGACGGGTAGGCAGTTCCACGGGTTAATAACCCTGTGGGTGAAAAAGCTTCTCCTGTTCTTAGTCTTACATTGTGGCTTGTTGAGCTTGAAACCCTTGCTCCTTGTTTGTGTTACATCTAACCTTCTGAAGAAAATATCTGGATCAACATCCTATAACTTGTTCAGAATTTTAAAAGTTTAAATGAAATCTGTCCTGTCATGCCTGGTTTGCAGTGTTATTAACCCAGTGGTATTCAAACGTTCCTGATGCAAGAGATGACTCGGCTCTGGAATGACTTTTGTTGCCCAGTGTTGCACCTTTTCCAGAGCAACTCTGTCCTTCTGAAAAATGAGGTCTCCATGCTTGGCTACAGTAATTCAAATGGGGGAATACCAGAGATTTATACAGCTGAACCATTACCTTCTTTTCCTTACAGTCATAAGTACGCTTCATTGTTCCAAGAGCTTGGTTAGCTTTTCTGACTGCTGCTCCTATCTGTTATGAAACTTTTAATGAGTAGAGGAATTTTACTCCAAGGTACTTTTCTTCATTAATCTGCTGTAAAGTAATACAGTACTATTAATTTCAAAGTCATGGCATGGGTTGTTATGCAACCCATGCATGGTCTTTCATTTGTCGATATTAAAAAGCATTTGCCAGTCTTCTAACCATTTGTGGAGTTCATGTAGATCTCTTTGAAAGGCTTCAATATCATTATCATTTCCCACTTTACCATAAATCTTTGTGTTGTCTGCAAATTTGATGATGTAGCATGTAATATTCTCATGTATGTCATTGATGTATGTGACAAAAATGGTAGGTTCCAAAATGGACCCTTATGGCACCCCATTTCTCACATTTCTCCATTCAGATTTGTGTACATGTTCAAAACATGTACATTTGTGTATATGAACAAAACCTAGTTCCTAAATGCTAATCTTGATCTGAAACTTTTCTTTGATAGGAAAAGTGTTTCTTTTCCTAAACAGGAAAAGTCAAAATCTGTTGTTCTGGTAAGCACCACACCAGGAATCAACATCTCTTTGATATCCCTAGAGTCAAACTAAATCTGTGCAAAAACACAGTGCAAATAAAAGGACCCAGTCTATGGAACACGCTCCCTCATGAATTAAAAATTGTCCAACCTATGCCTTATTAAAAAGTAAAACCAGAAAGTACCTAATTTCATCCTCATAGTTTCCTACCTTGTGCTTAAAACTCACACTGTATCTTGTACTTCCCCAATATTAGTATTCAAGAAATATATTTTCATCAGTATAATTACCTCTGTCAATTGATATTGTAGTTATATGTTGACATAAAATTTTGCTATAATGTACCCTTTCATCTTACCTGATATGTTAGATTAACCACTGTGCTGCGCTAACCAAGAAAACTCAGTCAGTGGGAAACTGTGCCAACCAAGAAAACACCTTTTGAATATTTCGTACCCATTCAAAACGCTTGCACGGTAGGTTGTGTACAATATAGACTCTTGGAACCTCCAGTGAGAGGCAGCCATCTTGGAAAAAACTCATAGAATGGCGTAGGGCTGCTGGCAGGGTGAGCAATTGAGTGAGCAACCATAGGTGGCGCACGCGCCTCTGGCTCCCAAAAATCTGTCCGATGCAATGTTGAAATACCGCTCTCTGTCGGTGAAATTCAGACCTTATAGTTTGAAGAACATAAGGGCCATGATGTTGATGAAGCTAGGCACAATAAGGACCTAATACAAAGGTCGGATGCAAGTGATACAGCACCGATGAAGACGATACAGCAAGGGCACCCAGTTGTAGCTCTGAGCGCCACCCTTGCCATCTCCAATTTTTATAGATGATACATAGATGAATCATTTTCTAGGTTTAGTGATGATGCATCTGATACAAGTAGCATAGATGAACAGTGTTAGTGGCTTCCATGGTGGTGTTTTCCATAGATATTTTCAAGAATAGCTGAATCTCTTCCAGAATGGCTGAATCTCTTTCCGATTGACTGAATCGCTTCCAGAATGACTGAATCTCTTCCAGTGAGGGACCTTACAAAGCAATCTTTTCAAGACTACCTTACAAATTTATCTTTTCCTATAATCTATTCAAGACCACTCTTATGCTTTACAATTTTGGCTACATACCACCTACAGATACTAAAGTGAAGGGTGTACATGAGCGCATTATTTGAAAGCACACACAACAAAGAAACGAAGTGAAAATCTACCTGTACCTGGTGCAACAAGAACAAGAAGTCGCGCTGTGTACCATGGACTGCTTCATTGATTATCACTCACTTCCAAAGTACTAAGTGTGTAATACAGTGTGTTACTGTGTAAATAGTGTGTGGAACTGTACATATTGTAATTTTAGTGAATTGTTAACCCTTGTGTGGCTCTGGGCTATTTAGCATTTGTCACCCACAGACGCATACCAAAAAAAAAATATATATATATGTTATTTTTTCTTCTAAACCTGTTAATTTGTGTTCTCTGATCATGGGAAAAATAATAAAAAAATCGTAAGTGGCATATATTACCCACTATAGGATGGGGAAGTCTGGCAAAAAACGCTGACTCAGCGTACGTCCCAGACAGTCTCTTGCTTGCCAGCTGTCAGGCAGGAGTGGCCACAAAGATATAATTACCTAAATATTTCAATGTCCCTGATTGATTTTTCGTAGTTTTTTGCTGTAATATTATTCAATAGTGTGTAGTGTGATATATTTATTTAATAAAATGAGTGAATCATCGCTGTACTCAAAAATATGGTGTGCATATTGTTGATTCAATTATTAAAAAACATTAAAACTTAAGCATTAAGCAACATTAAAAAAACTTGGAGCACAATCTCACAAATATTGGGATCAAAGAAGATTTTTAATAACAAACCAACACTCCTGTCCAGTAACGATGGTCAGCTTTCAGCCTCTGATTCTGCTATTGAGTTTAATAGGTTCTTCTCTTCCATTGGGTCATCCCTTGCAAATGATATTCCAACTTCCTGTACTGATGTTAAGGACTATCTTACAAGTAACTATCCACAGTCTCTGTACCTAAAGCCTGCTAATTCCACTGACGTCAATGAGATAATCCTTTCCCTTAAAACCAAGTCTAGTGCCCTTGATGAGATACCAACTTTAATTTACAAAAAAGCCTCCAGATCTTTAGCCCCTGCTATTGCATTGCTCTTCAACAAGTCACTTGAACTCCAAACCTTTCCAGATATTCTAAAGAAAGCGAGAGTAACCCTGTCCACAAATGTGGTGATCTCACAGATGTTAACAACTACAGACCTATATCAATCCTGCCTAACTTGTCAAAAATATTGAAAAACTAATCTACAAGCAGCTTACTCTTATCTAGCCAACACAATATACTTAGCTCTTTCAATATGGCTTCAGACCCAAAAAAAGCACTAACGATGCACTTATTAGTATGATTAACTTGATTCATGCAGCTCTTGATAAAAAATGAGTTCCCTGTTGGGTTATTTGTGACCTGCGTAAGGCTTTTGACACTGTCAACCACCAAAACCTTCATCTTAAATTACATCATTATGGCGTCAGAGG
>WNGS01042707.1:3977068-3995089 GCA_020271785.1 Procambarus virginalis
GGAAAAGACCAACATCCCGAGAAAGCACGGAGCGAATAAACACGCATTAGGTGCTCAAACTCGCCCCCAAGTAAACCTGCAGAAAACTAGCAGTTTCTCGCCAATCAAGCGTGCGGGTCCGACAGAACCCGGCCACGCCCCCAACGAAAGAGAGGGCAGTCTGCTAGCCAGGAAGACTCCGGAACCTCCAAACGCACCAAAAACGGGAAGAAGAAACCGAACTCAAACGAGGACGGATCCATTGGGGAGGCATAATCCGGGTCTCGGCAGAGGTATGCAGCAAGAGCTTCCCGAGCCACCTTCGCGGAGAGCCGGGAAGGGAAGTAGCAAACCCCTGAAAAGACGGATCCGAAGTACCCAAAGGCACCCGGAACCGAACCCGGGGAGGAGCCGAACCCAAATCATACTCATACAGGGAAGGGGGGTAAGAAAACCCCTCCCCCTGCAACAGTAAGCCCCGCGGGGAAGGCAAAAGCACCCAAGCAGGGTCACAAGGAGCCCAAGGCCCCAGGTCGACTCCTCCCCAGCCCCAGGATCCCCCACATCGGGACCCGGGGCGGAGCCGTCCTCCAAACCTCCACCCCTGAAGAAAAGGCAGAGTCCAAGGGAAAGGCTGACAAGAAGGGGGTCTGCTGGTGGGACCCAGAAGCCTCGGTAGGAGGTATCGGCTCAAATGCCTCCGTCCCCCACCCGGATGGGGCAGCCCCCGAAGCAGCCCGAGTCTCACCACCAATGAAACCCTGCGCCGACGCCGAAACCTTCCGACGCTTAGGAGCCGGACACAGGGGGGGAGGCTCAGGAAGAACCACAGGGGAAGGACCAGAGGGCGCGGCTGGAGTCAGAGCCATAGCGACCAACGCCCCAGGTCAGGGTCCCGAAAACCAAAACGGGGCAGCCTCGGGGCATCCAGGTGGGAAACTAACCTAGCGCGTTGCAATAACCTAAACCTAACATGCAACGCTGATGCTGCCTGTACCCTAACGGGGATATCCTCAGAGTAAAACTGGAGCACAAGCAGAGAACACGACTCGCAAGACTCTGGGTCAAAGGTGTCATTGACCCAACAGGCAGCATGACGGAGGCAAAACAGGTGACTGTCACCCTGAGACAAGGGCACATCGCAACCTTCAAACCCGCACAAGGCAGGCTGGAACTCGGGAGACGCATCCATGGGTCCCCGAGCCCCGACAGGGGTTTCCAGGGCCCGTAGGTTAGCAACTACGGGAAGCCCGGGCAAGGTGTTGCGTAACCGGTGAAGAAACCCAAAAACAAGGGTAAAGATTAATACTGAAAACCCCTGGGACGTGTACAAGCACGGGGGCCTAGCAGAGGGCCACCAAAACAATACCAGGGGAACTATGGGCCCACAAGGCAGAGCCTCCACCAGGCAAAGTAAAACAAAACAAAAGAAAAACCCCGCAAAAGTACACCGTCCCCAGAGGCAACAGGCACCGGTCGCCGCGTAGGTGGCAGGCAGCGCAACACCTTGGCGCCCTAACCAGCACAACACCACTCCCTACCCAAGGCCAAACAAGAGCCCCAAGCCCCAGCTGGCCCCAAGGGCGAGGCAAATGCCGAGCAGCAAGAACCTCTACGGGAGCGGTTCCCGAACGCCCCAGAGAAGATAACCCTGACACGCAAGGGCAGTACTCACAGGGCGCCTAGGGAAGGAAACCCCTAGACGCATGCAGCCCCGGCACTGATGAAGTACTCCTGGCCACCGCAAACCACAAAAACAGCAGAGAACGCCACACGAGGCAAAAACCGCCAAGGAAATTGAGGCCAGAGAAGCGTGTATCCCGGTTGACACTAGCTTGCGAACTGACGGCAGCCGGCGCGGTGAGGTCCGGGGCCCCCCCCTCCCCCTCCCGGGGAGGGGAGGGCTGCGCGGACAACCGGCGCGGCAGTAAAGTGATTGTTTGATTGTTTTCCTTGTGATTGTAGGGAGTTTTTCTACCTTTCTGTTCGGTTTGTTGTAGTTTTCTACCATGTGGGGTTTGTTTTGTTACGCCTACCTTTCTGGGTGCCTAACCCCGGTCGATGGCAGATAAGGAAAACCCCCAACTATATGGGGTTTTCCAGGGCCATTGCTCCCTGAAACCTCTCTGAAGGGGCCAGGTTCTGGCGCTGGTCCCTGGTAGGTCTGAACTCCATAGCTAGTGTCCCGGTCTAACATAACATACATTAGCCCGATAAGCTCCAGGGAGCCGTAGGGGCTCCCCACAGAAATGGAATCAATACAGGAAGAGGCCAAACCCCCAAACATACAAACGATACAAAGATGCAAGAAACAACTACACAGCAGTGAGGAGAGAGGCAGAAAGAAATTTTGAAAAAGGGATTGCAGACA
This sequence comes from Procambarus virginalis, assembly GCA_020271785.1. Taxonomy (NCBI): domain Eukaryota; kingdom Metazoa; phylum Arthropoda; class Malacostraca; order Decapoda; family Cambaridae; genus Procambarus; species Procambarus virginalis. Next base: position 3,979,419 of record WNGS01042707.1, read on the forward strand.
AATGTAAAACAGAACCAGGTCTATTCTATAAATTCATAAACAACAAATTGCAGGTAAAGGATAATATTCAGAGGTTGATAATGGGAAATAGATTCACGGAAAATGAAAAGGAAATGTGTGAAACACTAAACGAAAAGTTCCAAAGTGTGTTTGTACAAAATGAAATCTTTAGGGAACCAGACACAATAAGAATTCCAGAGAACAACATAGAGCACATAGAGGTGACTAGAGACGAAGTGGAAAAAATGCTCAAGGAGCTAAGTAAGAACAAGGCAGTTGGTCCAGATGGAGTTTCACCATGGGTTCTGAGAGAGTGTGCACCTGAGCTCAGCATTCCACTTCAGCTGATTTTTCAGGCATCCCTGTTTACAGGAGTTGTAGCTGATGTGTGGAAAAAGGCTAACATAGTTCCAATCTACAAAAGTGGAAGCAGGGAAGACCCCCTTAATTATAGACCTGTATCATTGACAAGTGTAATAGTCAAAATATTGGAAAAAATAATTAAAACTAAATGGGTAGAACACCTGGAGAGAAATGATATAATATCAGACCGACAGTATGGTTTTCGATCTGGAAGATCCTGTGTAATGAACTTACTCAGTTTTTATGATCGAGCAACAGAGATTTTACAGGAAAGAGATGGTTGGGTTGACTGCATCTATCTGGACCTAAAAAAGGCTTTCGACAGAGTTCCCCATAAGAGGTTGTTCTGGAAACTGGAACATATTGGAGGGGTGACGGGTAAGCTACTAACATGGATGAAAAATTTCCTAACTGACAGAAAAATGAGGGCCGTAATCAGAGGCAAGGTATCGGATTGGAGGAATGTCACGAGTGGAGTACCACAGGGTTCAGTTCTTGCACCGGTAATGTTCATTGTCTACATAAACGATCTACCAGAGGGATTACAGAATTACATGAACATGTTTGCTGATGATGCTAAGATAATAGGGAAGATAAGAAACCTAGATGATTGTCATGCCCTTCAAGAAGACCTGGACAAAATAAGTATTTGGAGCAACACTTGGCAAATGGAATTTAATGTGAATAAATGCCATGTTATGGAATGTGGAATTGGTGAACATAGACCCCACACAACCTATAAATTATGTGAGAAATCTTTAAAGAATTCTGATAAAGAAAGGGATCTAGGGGTGGTTTTAGATAGAAAACTGTCACCTGAGGACCACATCAAGAACATTGTGCGAGGAGCCTATGCTACACTTTCTAACCTAAGAATTGCTTTTAAATACATGGATGGAGAAATACTAAAGAAATTGTTCACGACTTTTATTAGACCAAAGCTGGAATATGCAGCGGTTGTATGGTGCCCTTATCTTAAGAAGCACATCAACAAACTGGAAAAGGTGCAACGACATGCCACTAAGTGGCTCCCAGAAATGAAGGACAAGAGCTATGAGGAGAGGTTAGAGGCATTAAATATGCAAAAACTAGAAGATAGAAGAAAAAGAGGCGATATGATCACTACATACAAAATAGTAACAGGAATTGATAAAATCGACAGGGAAGATTTCCTGAGACCTGGAACTTCAAGAACAAGAGGTCATAGATTTAAACTAGCTAAACACAGATGCCGAAGAAACGTAAGAAAATTCACCTTCGCAAATAGAGTGGTAGACGGTTGGAACAAGTTAAGTGAGAAGGTGGTGGAGGCCAAACCGTCAGTAGTTTCAAAGCGTTATATGACAAAGAGTGCTGGGAAGACGGGACACCACGAGCGTAGCTCTCATCCTGTAACTACACTTAGGTAATTAAAAAAAATCACTTAGGTAATTACACACATGTCTAAGAAGCACATCAGCAAACTGGAAAAGGTGCAAAGACATGCTACTAAGTGGCTCCCAGAACTGAAGGGCAAGAGCTACGAGGAGAGGTTAGAGGCATTAAATATGCCAAAACTAGACGACAGAAGAAAAAGAGGTGATATGATCACTACATACAAAATAGTAACAGGAATTGATAAAATCGATAGGGACGATTTCCTGAGACCTGGAACTTTAAGAACAAGAGGTAATAGATATAAACTAGCTAAACACAGATGCCGAAGAAATATAAGAAAGTTCACTTTCGCAGAGTGGTAGATGGTTGGAACAAGTTAGGGGAGAAGGTGGTGGAGGCCAAGACCGTCAGTAGTTTTAAAGCATTATATGACAAAGAGTGCTGGGAAGACGGGACACCACAAGCGTTGCTCTCATCCTGTAACTACACTTAGGTAATTACACACACACACGTTGTCGTCAAGACTGGAAGGTCGGACCCAGTGTTTGCGCGATCACCAGTTCGAACCTTTTTTTTTTTTTTTTTTTTTTTTTTTTTTTTTTTTTTTTTTTTTTTTTTGGAGAAGGTAGTGGAGGGCAAGACCGTCAGTAGTTTTCAAAGCGTTATATGACAAAAGAGTGCTGGGAAGACGGGACACCACGAGGTAGCTCTCGTCCTGTAACTACACTTAGGTAATTACTCACTCACTCACACACACTCTCACTCACTCACACTCTCTCACTCACACTCTCTCACTCACACTCTCTCACTCACACTCACTCACTGGGGCCTCGACTTGCGATGCTAATCCGTTCCCAGAGATGGATCGTAAGTCGAAGTGATTTTTCCCATAAGAAATAAAGGGAATTGAATTAATCCATTCCCCACCCTCCAAAATGTTAACATACAAATACATTTTATACTGAATACAATGTTTTTTCTAACTACAATACAGTACCTAAGTTTCTCTTACCTTTATGGAGGGCTCTTGATGGCTTATGGAAGATGGTGATGAGGGGGGAGGAGGAGAGTTGTTACTGTTTGGAAGGGGAGTCCCCTTCCATTATCACATCAGGCAGTAATGTTTTCTCTGGGGTATTCTCTGTCCTACATTTTGCCTGAACACCACTAGGACCTGGTTGTGGTTCAGTGCTTGTTTGTCTCGCTACAAATTTGTCAACAGACATTTGCTTTTCCCTTCGTTTTAACATTTGTCTATAAAGATGCATCACAGTGTCATTGAATAGGTTAAGGCAACGACCTACTGCAGCTTGATTTGGGCGAGTCGTTTCAGCAAAGGTTTGCAATTCTTCCCATGCTGCACACATTTTCTTAATTGTTGAGGAAGAGACATTCTGTATTCTTGTTTCTGCTCTACGGTCATCCTTACATGGGTTTTCATATGTTGAGTCTTACCAATGACTTTTCTGGGACTCATGGCGTGATATATAATACTGTCTCCACTCGATCATCCGGACTATATGGGAAGGACCCCCAGCCAGATTATCAACATTTTTCGGATAATGGTACTTTTTCACCTACGAGTCGAAAAGTGACCATTTCCAACTATTTTTATACTACAAACAACATAATTTGAATTGCCTTGCCACATATAATATTCAATATTCAACTAGAAACCTCAACTTACCTTGTTGGTGTTCATCTTCTTGATTGATGCCACACATCTTGAAGTTAAGAATTCTTAACAATTTACGTAACCTATACTAACACAACACTAAAATTAACACTTAAAATTGTGTTAATGTCACAATCGAATGGTCCAGGACAGACCGAAACGTCGTCATCCCTTCACCTTCTAGTGTGTGGTCTGGTCAACATACTTTAGCCACGTTATTGTGACTCATCGCCTGCACTTAAAATTACTGTACAGTCCATTAAGCAAAGTTTGTTTTGACTGCCAGCTGCTGAAGCCTCACTGGTTAAAGGCATTTGGGTTGCCTGTGAGGCCTCACTTGTTGAAGGCGCTTGCTTGCGCCTCACTTGTTGAAGCGCTTGCATGCCCTCACTTGTTGAAGGCGCTTGGCTTGCCTGTGGCGCCTCACTTGTTGAAGGCGCTTGGCTTGCCTGTGGCGCCTCACTTGTTTAAAGTGCTTGGCTTGTCTGTAACGCCTCACTTGTTGAAGGCGCTTGCTTGCGCCTCACTTGTTGAAGGCATTTGGCTGCCTGTGACGCCTCACTGGTTGAACAACACGTAACTTGTCTTTAATTGCTAGGACAACCTTCTTCCTCTTAACACCTCCAGAACGATTTATGCTGCTACCAGACATAGTCTTGGCCAAAAATGTTTAAAGTTACTATGCAAATAAAAAAGTTATTTAAAAAAATATTTCACTAATGGCGCAGCACTGTGTATAACACGAGGGACGGACGCACATGGGTTGACCAGTGTTGGACGGGTCCACTTGGGTGGGGCAGCTATAGCACGTTATGTAGGCCGCCGGGAGGAAGAAACTCAATATTTTTTATAGAAACTTCGGCCTGTGCACATTGCTTTTAAGAAACTTATTTATTTGTTATTACATAATTACTAGTACTTATTGCACATGTTTTTGGCTATGATTAATTGTTCTAAAATTAATGGTAATTCCTGTACCCAGGTAGTCTCTCCCGACGCTCCCCTCCCACCCTCCCGACACCACCCACCCACCCCACCCCCTCCTCTACCATGCGTCTAGAGCCACAGACGGGATTAATACGGTATGGCCGAATTTTCATCCGGCCAAACCAGCTTTTATCCGGTTCCTGTGGCCATTTTGGCCGGATATTGTGATAACTTTATCCGATCACGATTTTGGCCGTATAAGGGCATTTTTCCGGATGTTTGAATCCCGGATAATCGCGGGGTTACAGTAATTACTTTAATGTTCAAAATGCAAAAAATCACCCCGAAAGCGGAATTTCTTATAGGCGCAATCATCACTAAGCGGGCAGCTGTAGTAAACCGAGGCAGATCGGCCGCGTGAACGGGAACCACGCGCTCGGTCGACCCGAACGTGTACCAACAAATATCGGAAGTCGACGACACCGTCGGATGTCGAGTCGCATTTTCGATGAAATTTACATCGTAACTCAAAATTATCGTAAGTAGGGGCAATTGTATGTGTAGGTGCCACTGTAGTCAAGAAATGGTAATTTCCCGATTATTCTTCCACCGGTGGGTAAATACTGTACGTCAATTGCAGACAAAGCTAAGGGCACTGGGTGCATACTGTACGAACGCAGACTAGGTCTATGCGTACACCCTACAGTAGGCTGGTGTTTAAGCCAGATCCAGTAACATAAATTTCTCCCAAATATTCAATTTACATCAAATTATATATTTTGTAGTTATACAATGGGGCCTCGACTTAAGATGCTAATCCGTTCCCAGAGACGGATCATAAGTCGAAACGGTTTTTCCCATAAGAAATAAAGGGATTTGAATTAATCCGTTCCCCACTCTTCAAAATATTAACATACAAATACATTTTATACTGAACACAACGTTTTTTTGTAGCTACAATACAGTACTGAAGTTTATCTTGCCTTTATGGAGGGCTCTTGATGGCATATGGAAGATGGTGATGAGGGGGGAGGAGGAGAGTTGTTACTGTTTGGAAGGGGAGTCCCTTTCCATTATCACATCAGGCAGTGATGTTTTCTCTGGAGTACTCACTCTCCTACATTTTGCCTGAATATCACTAGGACCTGGTTGTGGTTCAGTGCTTGTTTGTCTCACTACAAATTTCTCAAGAGACATTTGTTTTTCCCTTCGTTTTAACATTTGTCTGTAATGATGCATCACTTTAGTACCCATAATGTCCTTTTTCTTAGCTAGTATGGTGGATATCGTTGACTGAGATTTGTTGTACTGCCTAGCCAGTCCAACAACCCACACACCATCTTCATATTCACGAATGATTTCTTGTTTCTGCTCTATGGTCATCCTTACATGGGATCTCATATGTTGAGCCTTACCACTGACTTTCCTGGGACTCATGGCGTGATATATAATAATTACTTTAATGTTCAAAATGGAAAAAAAATCACCACAAAAGCGAAATTTTTTATAGGCGCGATCATCACTAAGCGGGCAACTGTAGTAAACTGAGGCAGGTCGGCCGTGTGACCGGGAACCACGTGGTCGATCGACCCGAATGTGTACCAACAAATATCGTAAGTCGATGACACCATCGGATGTCGAGTCGCATTTTTCGATGAAATTTACATCGTAACTTGAAAGTATCGTAAGTAGGGGCAATCGTAAGTTGAGGTGCCACTGTATATTTAGTTTAGCAACATTATTACAATAATAATAGGTATAAAAAAATACTTATTTTAGAACTCATTTAATTATTTTATTATTTTGAAGCCGTAGGTCACTGAACTGTGGCGACGAAATCAGACAAAACACGCATGGTGTTGTGTGCACACGGATTAGACTCGTCCACTCATGCTGGAGTTGTGCCGCCAATAACATGAATAATTTCTCAAATAATAGATATCTATCACATTACAGTATATTTTTGGTTTTATTTAGTTTAGTTTAATTAGGATAATAGAGTTATTAAAACACCAGTTTTAGAAATGATTTATTAATCTGAAATGTTCAAAGTCATAGGTCACTGAACTATGATGACACAGACAAAAGTGAGTGAAACCTCACTGTAAAGTGAAATTTACTGTACAGTATTCCCTTATCTCCACCCTCACTCATCTTGTTTCATCACAGAAAATGTATATAAGAAGATTTCAACACATTAGCTAGCTATTCACGCTTTAGCCTTTAAATTAATTTACAAAGATACTTGTGCCATAAATCAGTGAACGAAAATCATTGAAACTCAGTCGTTCACTTGTGTGGACCACTGGCTGGTGTTTGGTTCATATGGTTCACTTCTTGTATGGTGCCACTTGTGTGAACCAACTTGTCTTATGAAGTAATTATTAATTGTAATCTGTGATAGAATGAGACAGTTTTCCACCACTCTGTGAACTCTGTCCCAAAATCGTAAACTTGTGGGTCACTTGTGTACCACTTGTGTGGTCCACTTGCGTGATCGAACTTGTCATATGAGTGAATTATTAATTGTAATCTGTGATAGAATGGGAAAGTTTTCCACCAGTCTGTAAACTGTCCCGACATCGTAAACAAATCTGAACATCCCCTACTTCGGTGAACCATTGTTCGTCAAACCGGTGAGTAAATCCGGCCTGAAAAGTGTGCGAATTAACTGGAGATTCGTTGAATCAGGGTACGCTGAATCGAGGTTGTACTATACTGTGATGAAACTCCATTTTCTGGGTGAATCCCGGAGGCTCCCTGGCAACCCTCCCTCCCTCCGGTCGGCAGTTTTTCGTCTTTTTTAAATCCAGCCTCAGAACTGGGGTGTGGATCGCCGGTGCAAGGGTCCGGGTATCCCCCTTCCCCCTCCCAGGGAGGGGGGATCTGCACGGCTCGTGTGACGTCATGCTTGATTCCTCGTTTTCTTTTGGGGAGTTCTGTCCACTCGTTGGCGATTTTCGTTGATTTAACCAGAATAGGCGTTTGTTTTGTGGCGCTTACCTTTCTGGGTGCCTGTCCCAATCAATGGCTAATTTAGAATGCTCCAAATCGCATGTGCATATCTATGGCCATTGCTCCTCGTGCCTCTGTGAGGGGGGCCAGGTTCTGACTCGTGGTCCCCGGTAGGCCTAGAACTCTACCCTTATCGACTGATGCAAAATAGTTAGGGTATCCATATCAGCCTGGATAGCTCCAGGGAGCCTCCAGGACTCAGCCAGAAAATGGCGTTTCATTACATTTAACGCTGGGTTTTTCTAGGGGTGGGGGTGAGCCTCTTTGGCTTCCCGGAGCTATCCGGGCTGATATGAATGCATTAGACCCTGGCAACAGTCAGAGTGAAGGCCTTAGGCCTTCCAGGGACCACGAGACAGAACCTGGCCCCCTCAGAGAGGCAAGAGGATCAATGGCCTATAGAAACCCCCATGCGGTTGGAAGCAATCTATGTCTGCCATCGACCGGATCAGGCACCCAGAAAGGTAGGCGCACCAAAACAAACCCCTATCTGATTAACAAATTGCTACAGAAAGCCAAACTGTTGGCCAGAACTCTCCAGATGAAAACAAGCAAATGAGCATGACGTCGTCACCACCGTCACTTCGCCGCCGTCTGCGCAGCTTCTTCCTCCCTGAGAAGGGAAAGAGGAAGCCCCAGACCCCTGTGCTGGCTATCTACACCCCAGTTCTGTGGTTGATGTGAGACTAGGCGGTTGTGCAACTCTGGCTCCAGCTTCTATTCAGTGCTGTGCCTCGTGTGTGGTCCTATCCTGTCGTGTTGTGCAAAGAGTAATTTCTACAGTACTTGGGCTGCATGCGCCTAGGGTTACCTTCCCTAGGTGCCCTGTAAGTACTACCCTTGTTGCTAAAGGTTCTCTTCTACAAGTGGCTTGGGGGCTACCTCCACTGAGGTCTTATGCTGCTTGGTGATTGCCCACCCTTGGAGTCAGCTGGGGTGTTTCATGTGCCTCTGTTTGCCTCTGGGTAGGAAGTAGTTTCGTCACTGGTAGGGGGTACAAGGTACTGAGGAGCTGTTCTTCACCTGATAGTGGCCTGTTCTGTTCCGCCGCTATCGTTCCGTACCATACGGTACAACGTACTCGTACGGGGATTTTTGTTTGTTTTTGTTTTCTGTCTGTTAGAGGGATCTGCCCTTGGTTTTTTTCACTCATATTTCTTGTTTTCTTGGTGGTCCTCTACTAGGTCCCTGTGTGTGTACACTTCCCGTGGGTTCAGCTTTAGTTGTTTGTTAGTTTGGGGTGCCATTTTGCAGTACCTTGCCGGGGCTTCCCTTAGGAACACTCCTCGGGGCTCAGGAAACCCCCACTGAGGTTCAGTGGTCCAATAGATCCGTCCACTGGGTCTGATCTTGCCTCGTGTGAGTTTGAAGGTTGCTCTGTCCCCTTGTCTCAGGGTAACAATCACCTGTTCTGCCTCTTTCATGCTGCCCATTGGGTCGGTGACACCATCGACCCAGAGTCCTGCGAGTGGTGTTGCTTGCTTGCTTGTTTTCCAGATCACCCAGTCCATTGATATTGATCTTTGGGTGCAGGCAGCTTCAGCGTTGCATGCACGTTACAGGCTTCTGCAGCATGCTAGGTTGGTTGCTCATGTGGATGCCCTGCGATTACCCCATTTTGGTTGTAGGGACCCAGACTTGGGAGTGTTAGTTGCTTCGACTTTGGTTTCCTCCACGCCCATGGGTCCTTAACCTACTATTGTTCATCCTGTTCCTCCCTCCCGTGCTTCCAGCTCCAAAGCGTCTGAGGGTTTCAGAGTCGGGGCAGGGTTTAGTTGGTGGTGAGACTTGGGTAGTTTTGGGGTTTCGTCACCCCATCTGGTTTAGTAAAGGAGGCATTCGAGCCTGTTCCTCCAGCTGGTGCCTCTGACCAGCGGGCTCTCCTTCAGTTTGACTTTTTTGGCTTTTTCAGCGTCTTTTGCTTTTTCATTTGAGGCAGAGGTTTTGAAGGACATCTCGGTCCCGGATCCTGATCAGGAGGTTCCCAGGGCAGGGGAGGGGTTGACTTGGTGGGGCTTGGGCTCCGTTTAACCCCACCTGGGTTTTGGTACTTTCTGAGTGGGGGTTTGTTGTTGCAAGTGGGTGCGGTTTTCTTACCCCGCCCTCCACGAGTTTGATATTGCGTCAACCCCTACCCTGGATTCGGTTCCGGGTTCCCCTGAGTACTTCGGTTCCTTCTTTCGGAGGTTTTCGGCCTCTCGCATCCCGCCGCATGAGATGCAGGAGGCCCTGGCGGCTTACCTCTTGCACGACCCAGATTACACCTCGTTAATGGATCCTGCCTCTTTCGAATTCGGTTCTTCTCTTCCTTACTGGGTTTATTACGAGGTTCCAAAATCATCCTGGTTAGCAGACTGTCCTATCTTTTTGTTGGGGATGTCGGATATGTTCTGTCTGTCCCGCACGCTTGAGTGGCGAGAGGCCCTTACGGTTGTACAGGTTTACCTGTTAGGGCAAGTTTGAGTGCCTCAATGCATTTTTGTTCGCCCATGCTCTTCCTTGGGATGTCGGCCTTGTACAACTTCATGTGCAGGTTGCCTCTCTTTTGGCTGCCCTGGTTGCTGAGGACTTGCGTGCCCGTGGCCATTTGGCTTTGGTTTTGCATTTCTTTTCCCTTCTCGAGCTGTCTTTGGACTGTCTTGAGGAGGATATGGAGGCACTTGCAGCTGATCCTGGGTCCGGTTTCGGCGGTATGGCATCAGCTGCGCTGTTGAAGCTGTTTGCGCAGATCCTGCGGGAGGCAAGGTCTCTGTTCTTTGCGTCTCATCTCGCGTGCTGGCTCGAGTAGCTTTCCTTGCCATTTACATTCGAGGGGTGTCCAACGTCCTGGCAGACAGCCTGTCTCAGTTCATTTCCCTGTCCATGGAATGGACGATCAACACCAAATCATTTCAGTTGGCTCTGCCGGATGTACGGTCTCCAGGAGGTGGACCTCTTCGCATCGGCGTGGTCAGGGCATCTCCCGTTGTATTTGCGCTCTTCCCCAACTGCAAGGTCGTCGGGATTGATGCTTTAAGGCAGGACTGGTCGAGGTGGGGTTACCTGTACCTCTTCCCCCCGGTTCCGCTGTTGCTCCAGGTCCTAACTCACTTGGAGACTTTCCAAGGGAGAGTAGCCTCTTGGCCCCTTGGTGGCTGGCCTAGCCTTGGTTTCAGGCACTGCTTGCTTGATGTCCGAATCCAGGGTTTTTTCCTGCGGATCTGCCTCTTTCAGCAGATCGGGTCAGGCCGCTACGAATTGTGTTCTATCTTCTTAAGTCTTTGCGTCTGGTTTTTCTGACACGGGTCTATCACCAATTGTATGGTGCGCAGTTGTCTTTGTTGTTGGTGTCGCACCTGCGTGTGTCTTCTCGGCGGCAGTATGAAGTTTCCTGGCAGTCCTTCCATTATTTCTTGTCCCTTCGTATGTTTTCTTGAGTTTCGGATCGGGTTGTCTTGTCCTTCCTTTCGTGGTTGTTCCAGAACCGTCATCTTATGCTGAATACTGTCGCCTTGTATCGTACGGCACTGGTGGAGCCGCTTCAGCTTGTATTCGGGGTGGATGTTAATTCTGCTCTGTTTTGCAAGCTTTTCTCATGCGTTGTTTCACCACGTCTGCTCATGCGCCGCCTAAGCCATCTTGATCGTTGGACCGGGTGCTCTCTTTTCTCTCTCTTCCCCTCAGTTTGTTGTGTCCCCTTCGGTTCGGGATTGTTTTGTGAAAGCTCTTTACTTGTTGACACTGGACTATGGGGATCAGGTTGGGGAGCTTCATGCTCTCCTCCAGCTCAGGGGTTTCTGCTCTTTGGTCCAGGTGGTAGGTTTGTTCGTTTGCAGCTGTCTCCTTCTTTTCTGGAGAAGAATGAGACTGTTGCTTTCCTTAGATCCTTGGGTTGTTGATGCTTGGTTGTTCGGCCGGGGTGTTTTGTGTTATGTCCCGGTTTGCGCTCTTCGCCGTTACCTGCATGCCAGGCCTTGGTGGCCAGGGATGTTCTTTGTGTTGATCCCGATTTCCCCTTCTTCCCTGTTTCATGGCTCAGGTCTCCCAGTTTGTTCACAGGATTATTCGGTCCAACCAGCTGTAGTCTATCCTCGTACCCATGACGTTCGCAAGTTTGCTGCATGGGCTGCTGTCTTTGGTAACATTTTTTGGGCTGACATTCGGGCGCGGGTTTTTGGAGTTGACCAACCCACACACTAGAAAATGAATGACGACGACGTTTTGTCCGTCCTGACCATTCTCAAGTCAACTCTTTTTTTGGGGGGGGGGAGATCGAACAGGGTCCTGACCGCTCGCTACCTTGTCAATGTTCCTGGCCCTAGTTGGGCACGTGTCGCATTGGGTCGGTGGTAGCAGCAGTTGTCTCGACTTCAAGTTGAGGAGCAAGTGGGCGACTTCCTCCTGGTAAGTCCCTCTTCTTTTTTATCTTTGTTAAGTAGCTCTGGGGGAGCTGACGGGGCTCCCCCCAGATAACCAGTGTTGAATGCAATGAAATACGATTTTCTGGGTGAGACCCGGAGGTGCCCTGGCGACCCTCATTCCGTTCTGCGGTTTTTTTGTGTAATTTGACATCCAGCCTCAGAACTGGGGTGTGGATAGCCGGCGCGGTGGTCTGGGGCTCCCCCTTCCCCCTCCGAGGGGGGGGAGCTGCGCAGATAGCGGCGCGTTGACAGTGGTGACGCTATGCTCGTTTGCTCGTTTTCGTTTGAGGAGTTCTGGCCAACAGTTTGGCTTTCTGTAGCAATTTGTTAACCAGATAGTACTGTCTCCACTCGATCATCCGGACTATATGGGAAGGACCCCCAACCGGATTATCACGTTTTTCGGATAATGGTACTTTTTCACCTACGAGTCCGAAGTGACCATTTCCAACAATTTTTTATACTACAAACAACATAATTTGAATTGCCTTGCCACATATAATTATTAGATATTCAACTAGAAACCTCAACTTACCTTGTTGGTTTCGTCTTCTTGATTGATGCCACACATTTGAAGTTAAGAATTGTTAACAATTACGTAACCTATACTAACACAACACTAAAATTAACACTTAAAATTACTGTACAGTTCATTAAGCAAAGTTAGTTTTGACTGCCAGCTGCTGGAACCTCACTGTTGAAGGTGCTTGCTTGCCTGTGGCGCCTCACTTGTTGAAGGCGCTTGGCTTGCCTGTGGCACCTCACTTGTTGAAGGCGCTTGCTTGCCTGTGCGGCTCACTTGTTGAAGGCACTGGCTTGCCTGTGGCGCCTCACTGTTGAAGGCGCTTGGCTTGCCTGTGGCCTCACTTGTTAAAGGCGCTTGGCTAGCCCTGTGGCGCCTCACTTGTTGAAGGCGCTTGCTTGCCTGTGGCGCCTCACTTGTTGAAGGCATTTGGCTGCCTGTGACGCCTCACTGGTTGAACAACACGTAACTTGTCTTTAATGCCAGGACAACCTTCTTCCTCTTAACACCTCCAACGATTGATGCTGCTACCAGACATAGTCTGGCCAAAAATGTTTAAAGTTACTATGAAAATAAAAAGATATTTAAAAAAATATTTCACTAATGGCGCAGCACTGTGACGCCTCACTCGTTGAGGTGTATAACAGTAACTTGTCTTTAATTGTTAGGACATTTCTTCCTCTTAACACCTACAGAACGATTGATGCTGCTACCAGACATAGTCTTGGCCAAAAATGTTCAAAGTTACTCTGAAAATAAAAAAGTTATTTAAAAAATATTTCACTAATGGCACAGCACTGTATAACACGAGGGACAGACACACATGGGTTGACCAGTGTTGGACGGGTCCACTTGGTGTGGGGCAGCTATAGCACCTTACGTAGGCTGCCAGGAGAATATTTTTTAAGGAAACTTCAGCCTGTGCACATTGCTTTTAGAAAACTTATTTATGTGTTTACATAATTACTAGTACTTATTCATTTGTTTTTGGCTATGATTAACCCTTAAAGTGCGCATCACATCATATGACGTGCTAGGCGTTTCACCAGTCAACTGCTCTTCACGTCATATGAGGTGTTGGAGTACTACGCAAGATTTAAACGGCCCGCGGATACACGGGGTTCACCACACTTCATCAGGGCTCTTGTAAACAGACGCCATTATTAAAAAACCGTGGGCCAACTCCCGGGTGTTAGGGGCCTCAGTATCGCGTAAGCTACCAAGCCTGACGCACGCAGCATGAGCTCACAGCACTGCTGTTCAGCTTGTGACCACAGCATCTCCTAAAAATGCCAAAATATACTTGTTCATGCTATTATGTAGCGATGATATTATTACAGAGGACCCCTGACTGTGATAAAAAGTGACCAGGGTTCTGATAATAGCAGGATTGCGATGATATTTAGCGCTGTGTGCCATGGAGGGAGGAGTAATGCTGTGGGAGGGAGGGGGGTGGATTTTTCTGACTGTGTGTGGCCACCTTTTATTGACTGCACTCAGCATACCAGCTTAGTGGTTCGCTATAGTGAACACAAATGTAGATACTTATATATAACGTGTGTATAGAGGGTATAAACAGCAAGAGAAGGTTTGGAGCCGCCATTTTGGTGAGGGCGGTGGCGTCGCTGCACGACGCCACCGTGCACGACGTACGTGTTGTTTACTGGATACCACGATCGTCTTTGGGCACCATACCAGTTTATTTGTACAAAGTATGGGTGAATAAAACAGGTAGATATTTATTTATAATGTGTGTATATAGCATAATAACATCACACAGTATTGTTGGAGGAGAAATATTAGTGCGTGTGGCCTTGAGGGAGGCAGCCATCAGCGACTGTGTAGGTCCTATGTCTTGTGTGCATTTTACTCACCATACAAGCTTAGATGTACAATTATGGTGAACAAAACCTGTAGATACTATATATACCATCTGTATATAGTGAATTATACAAAAACAGTATTGTGGGAGGAGAATGTGGGCGAGTCAGATGACTGGAGTGAGGGCGGGAGTGGCGGCTGGTACACGGCGGTCACTCCTCGTTACTTTTTGACTCATGAATAGCTACTTAGTGGTTCGTTATAGTGAACAAAACATGCAGATACTTATATATAACCTGTGCTTATAGTGTAATAACTGACAAAGTATTTGTTCACTGATTGATGAACATAACTGAATCAACAATATGCACACCATATTTTTGAGTACAGCAATGATTCACTCATTTTATTATATAAATACTATCAAACTGCACACTATTGAATAATATTACAGCAAAAAAACAATGAAACATCAATCCGAGACATTGAAATAATTAGGTAATTATCTCTTTGTGGCAACTCTGGCCTGACAGCTGGGGAGCAATAGACCGCCTGGGACGCATGCTGAGTCAGCGACTTTTTTGCCATACTTCCCCGCCCTATAGCGGGCAATATATGGCACTTACAATTTTTTTTATTTTTCCCGTGATCAGTAAACACAAATTAACACTTTCAGCGGCCCGGCGAACGAGGGACAGAAAACCGTATGTGCGCGCGGCATTTTTGTCGCTTAAGCGGCCAAACAAAATTGTGTATACTCTTTTTACTCTTCTGACGTTAGTTCTCGAGCTACGTATTTCATTTTGGTACCAATGTGTTCGCAATAAAATTATCTAGAAGAACATCAGTAAAAACGGTCACTAAAAGTATAGGGAGACCAGCACCAAATAAAGAACTACGTAGATGACTCGCCGGGAGCGCAAAACGGCAACAAAATGTTTCTACTCTTGGGATTGTTGTCAACTCCACACTTGTCCTACAGCGTTAATTTTGGTATCAATGGATTCGCAATGAAATTCCCAACACAGTGATATGAATATAAACGTAGAATCATAGTCGCGGCCCACCCGCAAGAGTGTGGGAAGTGGTAGAACTGTTACCCGGTATCGGTGACGCAACGACACATGCGCGATACAGTGCTTCGAAAGTTTATACTTATTTGACTGTCCTGACATTATTTTTGTATGTACGTCATTCATTTTTGTGTCAATGTGTTCGCAATAGAATGTTCTATAAGCACGTAGGTAAAAAAGATCAACAAAGCGTAAGTTAGAATAGCCCCAAATATAAAACAACGCTGGAACATATCAGTGAGCGTCAAATACACACGAAATGTTTATACTATTGTTATGTTTTTCAAGTTTATACTTGTTGCACACAGTTATTTTTGGTTGTACATGGATCAGAATAAAATTCCCTAAACAGACATATGCATATAATAAATTATAAGGTGTAAACATGCCCAGTATAAACGGCTAAAGTCACCCACCTGCAACCCGTTTGGGACACTCTTGCAGACACGCAACACCCCGAAAAAAATCTATGAAGTTTCGAGTCTACTTACGGCAGT
>WNGS01042707.1:4052692-4067546 GCA_020271785.1 Procambarus virginalis
TACAGAGAATGTTCTGTTTCAAGAGCTATATATTTACAGTAAGTAATTATACATTAATGGTAGGTCAAATCGCTAATACATAATTGTTTGAGCAATTGAGATATTAGTCATTGGGGAGCTGCTGTTTATTATTAGTCTTCACAGTACACTACTTATTTCATAATCTCATATGTTGTTTATCTACTGGGAGCGAAATATGGATACAGTGCAAGGATTTCGGGTATTTTATCCTTGGTAATAAAATTGGTTGCCATATCATACAGCTTGAGCTTAAATTTATCTCTAAATGGCTCAATTTTACTACAGTCCAAGATATAGTGTTCGAGTGTGTGTCGCTGTCTTTGTCAACACGTTTTACTTCATCTAGATCCCTATACAAGCCGAACTGCCAGAGATACTTGTATCCAAGTCTTATACGAGCTGTGACGTCTGATGGTCTACTGACTTTGTTACTTGCCCCGTACACATGTTTTACTTCACACATTTCGTTGTGATAAATGAAATGGACCTGCTAGTTCCAGTTTGCACTGTTCTACTTTCTTCAAATTCATCCAGGAGTTCTCGTCTAATGACACTTTTAAGGGACGTATTTGATAACTCAAGATTCCGTTCAATACTGCCTTTATTTACTGCATCCTTTGCAAGAGCGTCAACTTTGTCATGTTCCAGCAGGCCAATGTGAGAAGGAATCCACAACGTTTTTATATTTACCCTCTTGCTAAGTATGCTTATATATCTATGGCTTCTGAGACAAGCACGTTATTTCTTGATTGCAAACTGTTTATTTCTAGTAGTGAGGAAAGAGAGTCGGAAATAATTAAGCTGTCTACTTCAATGTTGTCAATAATTTCGAGTGCTAACAGTATTGCTACCAACTCGGCTTGCATTGTGGATATCCAGTTACTAATTCTGATATTCCTTTGAATGTGGGTTCGGTCTTGTGATGTCGAATCCTGTTGTAAAGGGGGATTAATTATTTACATTTTGTCTATACGCAGTAAAGTTATTTTATCGTGAGATATAATAATGAGTTAAATCTTATTGCATGCCTTATGTAAGTCTTTATATAATACAGTGATCTGCCTCTTATGAAGCACTAGACTGAACTACACTCAATATTATGAATCACATGATTTGCTTGTTTCTAATTAAATATTTATTCTACGCATTCGAAACTGTAAATTTTCAGCCCTAAAAAGAACCAAACAAGTCGAAATTAAAAAGTTAATTGGACTGCAAATATGGAGTGATTTTCAACTAACAATACATTTGTCAAAAAAGACTATATTAGTCATTTTACTGCAATAGTCTGAACACTGTTCATGATGACTACGTCGGCTACTCTTATTCAAGATCCGAAAAAGCCAGTTTGATCAAAGTTTAAATGAGAAAACTGTAAGGATGATGAACTGCAGAATTATACAGGGGACTTGACTCCTAATTCAACAAGAAATAAATAAATAAAAGAACTAAATAAATTTGTTTGAGAGACAGACATGAAGATTTTGACAAAAGAATTACGGTAATATCTTTTGAAAGATACTAACCAAAAAACCTTTAATAACTCTGAGTGCAATCATTTAATATACATGAACCAAGTAACCTAAACATTAACCATGTCTTATTATAATGAACAGGATTCATCTTAATCATTCTGGGGTCATCTACATACCAAAGTACAGTGCATACTGAACAACACTGATACCAGTAATCTAATGTAAGGAAGGAGAGCCTTGTGTGGTCCAGCAAGTTGAGAAATGTATGGAAATGAAGACATATTTAGGGCAAGCCTCAGCACTTTGTGTTGTTGAATGAACTCAATGTTGGTGCCATTTATCTAGAGGTTATCTTGAAATGATTTCGGGACTTAGTGTCCCCGCGGCCCGGTCCTCGACCAGCTGCCTCCTTTTTGTTACACACCCCCCAGGAAGCAGCCCGTAGCAGCTGTCTAACTCCCAGGTACCTATTTACTGCTAGGTGAACAGGTAAACATGATACTATCTTCGGAAAATATTAAAAACGAGAGTCGTTTAAATTCTGCATATAACATGTTATATAAATTATTCAGTGACCAAAAACAAGTCATATAACAGAGAAATAAAAAAGAAATGTCAAATGTCATCTGCTAAAATGTAGATATGACAACCCGAAAGCACACAGGAAAATGTACAACTTTCGCTAGATCGTATACAGTCGGGACCCAAGAACTGAAGTTCAACACTGAATCCACAAAGCGATGAAGACAACTTGGTAAATGAACTTTGCCGACACATCCACAGAGTATCTCGCATACGACATTAAATCACAACCAAGAATTGTAATAAAATAAGTTGCATATATATAAACAACGAAATTTACATGAAAATTACATTATAATTTTGGGGCTTATTTGGAACTAGCTCTTCAAATTGCATTAGAGTGACTGTCTTTGACATTACAAAGAAAATCATACTACATAATTACAGCCAGTCGCAGGCAAATTATAAACTTAATACAATTAATATTCTATTCGAGGACAACTGCAGAATAATTATCAAAATTATTTTAATACGTTTGTGAACTTCATTAATAATTTAGTGACAATATACATATAATTTGTTTATATTAAACAAAATGAAATTTTAGTGTAATTTTCTTAGAGAGAACATAAACAGATAAAAGAACAAATAGTAAGAATATATTCTCCCGTCTGCACAAAAATAATTAAAAACGAAACAGATTCTTCAACCACAGAAATCTTGATATGTTGCTGCTGTTGTCTCTATTTTTATTACGATTTTGTGGCGGAAAAATTAAAGAAAATCTCTTGGACATCAATCTTTTTTGTTGAAGCTGCTTTGACAACAGAATTCCTGCAACTAGACTATTCTGTACAGGCTGGACAACTATTAGAAAAATAAACAACTTTTAAACGAATTTTAGGATACCGGAACAGTATGAAGCAAGTATTGGGAACTCTGAGTTTCTTAACAATAACGGAATCATTTGGCGTCCAAAGGTACAGAGAAAACTGAAACAAGGCACAGAAAAATGGCCCAGGATTTTCATCAATGACTTTCATATATTCACTACTAATCATTATTTTCCGAAGCTGACTTTCTAGAGAGATTCATCAAGTAGAGTAAAACGCTGTGTGGAGAAAAGTATATCATGGTAAACAACATCTCGTAATGAGGGTAAAAAAATTATGTAATTTGCTGAGAAGTTAATCTCACGAATTTGGGCAGTAATTAAAAATAGTAACACTGCTCTGTAATTACCAGCCACTGTAGACTGGAACTACCTCTGCCTTCTTCCAATGGAAGGCTATTTTTTTTTACTAAGACTCGGGCCGTCACAGTACAGTACAGTATATAAGGGCACAGTACCTAGTGAAACTGCAAGCAAGAGCTGTTATCCCACGTCAGCTCATCTGAAGCTTGCTCCTAGAGACTCACTTATTTCAGGAGAATGTACTTTGAAACTATCATATAGGGAACTATCATTAAGGAACTGTCATATATGGAACCTGGTGAAACTGCAAGCAAGAGCTGTAATCCTGCCTCAGCTAAGTTGAAACCTACTCCTA
Source organism: Procambarus virginalis (assembly GCA_020271785.1). NCBI lineage: Eukaryota > Metazoa > Arthropoda > Malacostraca > Decapoda > Cambaridae > Procambarus > Procambarus virginalis. The sequence continues at coordinate 4,056,261 of WNGS01042707.1, forward strand.
GAGTAATTCATGAACCTGTTATACGCTTCAGTAGGAATAGCCTTTATTCATTAACAACATTCGGTAACAATCATATAACGAATAAGATGAGCCTGTAGCCAACTGTGTGCCAGAGCCTTCATGTGATCAGTTGACCTGATCTCCCGTGTCTCAACCTGTTTAGCAAACAAGTTCCAGATGCGAGTCAGCCAAGGAGTGAATGATCGCTGATGGACTGATGTTCTTGATGAAAGCACTTCCAGCAGGAGACTATTGGTGGTTGAGAGCCTAGTGCTATGGGTGGTAATTACTGGTAGTCCACGGAGTTGGGCCAGGTGCGGAACTTTGAGAATGTTGGCCTTGTACATAACAGTAAGACCAACAACGTCACGACGGTGTTGCAGGCTCTGATGTTCACATTGTTCCCAGCAGACTTGGTCAAGACTAGAGACGAGCCTTCCTGCCCATCTCTCCACTTTGTTCAACAGTCTGATGAATGATGGAGGGGGAGGAGGGCAGGCGATCCAGGAAAGTGATGCATACCATAGAAGAGTGTGAACTTGTGCTTCATATAAGGTTTTGCAGCCTTTGCTGTCAAGGTGCGAGATGCGCCATTGGAATGTAAGTTTCCCGGCTGCCTTTTGAGCTAGGTTAAGCACGTGGCTCTTCATTGTAATTGAAGAGTCGAACTTCATTCCCAATATGTCAATTTCATCTGTGAACTCTAGGGTTATGCCACCCATTTGCAAGCCTGTCCGGTTTGCTATGTGCAGTCTAGTTATCATCATAGTTCGTGCCTTCTCAGCCGCAAACGTGACCTGCCATCTCCTACCCCAGATAGAAATCGCTGAAAGTTGGTTCTCTTTTTTTTGAGATAGAATTTCTCTCTCCTTATCTATCTCATTCTCTGTGTCTCTCTCTGTCTCTCTCTGTCTCTGTCTGTCTGTCTGTCTGTAACTAACACTAATGTTCATCAGGGCTGTCAAGTGAAGTACCTAGTGAACCTGCGAGCAAGATCTGTTATCCTGCCTCAGCTCATCTGAAGCCTGTCCCTAGATTTTTTATTTAAATAATCTTTATTTAAATCTAAGTGACAGTCATATATGAAACAGGATGAGCCAGTAGCCAACTGTGTGCCAGAGCTTTGATGTGATCGGTTGATCTGATCTCTCGTGTCTCGACCTGATAATCGAACAAGTTCCAGATGCGAGTCAGCCTAAGATCTGATCTGATGCTGGAACTGATGGAGTGATGGCAGTTCCAGCATGAAGCTGTTGATAGCTGAAACTCTCGTGTCACGGGTGGCAGCTACTGGTTGTCCACGAGGATGAGTCAGGTGCGGACCTTTGCGAATGGTGGCTTTGTAGAAAACAAATCCACCAACATCACGACGGTCCTGGAGACCTTGATGTTAAGACCATTCCCGCCAGACCTAGTCAAGACCAGAGAACCACTTTGTCTCTTTCTCACTTTCTCAACTCTCTAAACGAAAGCATGTCATAAACGCTTGGGACATAGGTTAAGATCAAAGGATATTGGAGCATGGGTAAAGAATGGGGAGATTGGATGGGATGCGAGAGAGAGATGGAGCGTGGGAAAGTGTGTAGGAGGATCGTAGGACAGAGAAGAGAGTGGGAGAGAGCAGGGAGTGGATAGACAGCACTATGGAGAGCTTGAGAGAGGACCTGGAAGAACTGAGAGAAGAAAGTAAGAAGCGAAATATGCAGCGAGGTAATTAGGGAAGGCTGACGGGAAGTTGGTGGGAGACAGTTGGTGGGAGACAGTTGGAGTTGGAGACAGTTGAGTTGGAGACAGTTGAGTTGGAGACAGTTGGAGTTGGAGACAGTTGGAGTTGGAGACAGTTGGAGTTGGAGACAGTTGGAGTTGGAGACAGTTGGAGTTGGAGACAGTTGGAGTTGGAGACAGTTGGAGTTGGAGACAGTTGGAGTTGGAGACAGTTGGAGTTGGAGACAGTTGGAGTTGGAGACAGTTGGAGTTGGAGACAGTTGGAGTTGGAGACAGTTGGAGTTGGAGACAGTTGGAGTTGGAGACAGTTGGAGTTGGAGACAGTTGGAGTTGGAGACAGTTGGAGTTGGAGACAGTTGGAGTTGGAGACAGTTGGAGTTGGAGACAGTTGGAGTTGGAGACAGTTGGAGTTGGAGACAGTTGGAGTTGGAGACAGTTGGAGTTGGAGACAGTTGGAGTTGGAGACAGTTGGAGTTGGAGACAGTTGGAGTTGGAGACAGTTGGAGTTGGAGACAGTTGGAGTTGGAGACAGTTGGAGTTGGAGACAGTTGGAGTTGGAGACAGTTGGAGTTGGAGACAGTTGGAGTTGGAGACAGTTGGAGTTGGAGACAGTTGGAGTTGGAGACAGTTGGAGTTGGAGACAGTTGGAGTTGGAGACAGTTGGAGTTGGAGACAGTTGGAGTTGGAGACAGTTGGAGTTGGAGACAGTTGGAGTTGGAGACAGTTGGAGTTGGAGACAGTTGGAGTTGGAGACAGTTGGAGTTGGAGACAGTTGGAGTTGGAGACAGTTGGAGTTGGAGACAGTTGGAGTTGGAGACAGTTGGAGTTGGAGACAGTTGGCGGGAGACAGTTGGTGGGAGACAGTTGGTGGGAGACAGTTGGAATGGAAACCGTTTTGGGGGGCAGAGTTGGAGAGACAGTAATAGGGGAGATAGTTATAGGGGAGACAATTGAGGAGGCATTGGAGGGAGACAGGTGAAAAGAGACATTTTGGAGGAGAAAGTTGAGGTAGACAAAAGTAGGAGGAAACAATTGGGTATACGGTTAGGAAAGATTGCTGGGGAGAGTATCCATGGTCGAGGACGGACACGACATAAAAGATAATTAAGTATTCAGGTGAGCATTTTCACAGAGACAAACAGACACAGAGATCAACATACATCATTATAAATAGCCGAGGAAGTCTGAGAAGTGGCGGGAAGTGTGTGTGTTGTATCATAACTACGGTATCTGCATAACAAGGGGTGTTATATCTGAGTCAGCCTGTGCTAAGGAACACAACGGAACACATCCCCCAAGTGTTCCATCTCAGCAGAAGACGTGTGGCAGGCGATGTAAGCTCCCGCCAACAAAACACATCTTTCACATGTCGGGAAAAATACACAGATCAGATCAGGAAAAATGAATAATTGTTCCAGTAACACAGATGAGCTTGATCCCCTCAAGGCATGGCACAATCTGCTAACCATCAGTAATGCTTGCCTAGCCGTGGCATTAAGGAAGAGGAAGTTACTAGCCTCATCGGGGATCAGTACAAGTGATTTCCCCAGAGCCGACGGCATATTACGTCTCCACCACCAACACACGCGCCACTGAACCACGTTGAATAAGAACTCCAGCGACAGTACGAAATTAGGAACGCTAGTTAGCAAAAAATCGAAGAAGACAATAATGCTGGAGCACTCACGATAATCACTTGGGGGATTTGTTGTACCCTTCAGACTCTGCGCTGTTACACTGGAGTAAGACCTCAACTTCTCAAGGAAATGATTAACTCAGCTCTTGGCGCAGTTACAGAGCATCTCCTGTATAAGATAACATTTGGCAACAACTGACCGACTGGCCTAATTCTTGACATTATTAAACCATATTTCATAGTCACCATCAGGACCCCAAAAATATGGATGCAGGTGCAGACGAGGAATCACAATAAAGTGGCTGAAATACGTTGACCAAACCACACACTAGAAAGTGAAGGGACGACGACGTTTCAGTCCGCCCTGGACCATTCTCAAGTCGATTGTGAGAATGGTCCAATCGAATGAGTCACAGTCGACTTGGTTACTTCTGACTCGTTTCGGTCCAGGGCGGACCGAAACGTCGTCGTCCCTTCACTTTCTAGTGTGTGGTTTAGTCAACAAGGATGCAGGGATTCGACTCCAATGTCTTGGACCCTCCGCCCCCTCGTTGCCAGGGCAGCTGCAGAAGTATCTGCACGGAAGCTGCCGCCAGCCTCCATTCTGATCATCTAGGGTTTAGGGTCCCCAGAAGGCAGTGAAACAATCTCATGACCACATGTAGGCCTGTACTGAAAACCTCCCCGCAGATACGACAGTTGTCAAAATACAATTAGAATGCATTTACATTGGTTAAAAAAGTAGCATTTCTATTAAAGAACAGTTTCTAAGCCTTCTTCCCTTTGTGTCAGCAGGGTACAGCATAGACTTGATAGTTGGCAGGCATGAAATAAACTCAACCAAAAGAGTGCAACAGGCGGACCCATTGCATCCTTCTGTTTTGTATAGGTGTTTGAAAGATCACGAGCAGATTGACCAATGAACTGGAAGTTGGTTTATGGATGACCGATCGCTGGCAGTTACACGAGTCTTTGTCATTACATCTATGTCAGGTAAAGACCCAAAATGATATTTTCGTTCTCGTCTTTAACCCATCGAAATGAATTAAATTTTCTCGCGGTGAACCAGTGATCAATGCAGTGAGAGAGATGTTACCCGAAGTCTCAACGAGTTTACCCATTGGTAACACACTTCTTGAAGCACCTCACAAGTAGGTTAGCATATTTCTTCTTAAGATGTGCATCTACTTTCAATAGTATGCATCTAAGGTAATTCGACGAGCTCCTAAAATCACACAGATACTTAACCCGCATGACAATCATTGGAACCAAGCAACTCTGCCAGCCTGAATAGCAGTGGACAGGAATATGTAAGTCATTGCAGACAGCCTCACTTGCATTCATATCCTCCTGCGTGTTGGCCATACTCGCTTAACTCACGGTCACTTAATGGAGCGCCGCCCTGCTCCTTATTTTCCACATTGCATTGTCCCTCTTACAGTTGTACATATCCTTGTTGAATGTCCTGACTTCCAGGACGAGCGTGTGTCTTGCTTTCCGACCGTCCCCCGCGGTCACTTGTCCCTCAATAGAATTCTTGGTGAATCGGATACTTTTGATATCGTTCGCCTTATGCGTTTCTGTTCTCGTATTGGCATCCTTGGTGATATTTAGCGCCCTCTGATTATCCCGCACATTTGATGGTGCTACATAGCCTTCCCGGATTAGTGTCTTCTTTTGATAATTACTTACTCATATCCTCCTGCATTTCTGCCAATGCGTTGGTAGAGAGGCTTCTACTAGATCACTCGGGAGAACCAAGTGGGATACACGGTTCTTAGTTTATTGAAGGAGTCAGCCGGTGAGAAAATATTTCTTGCACTTCACCGCGCTCATCATATAAGGATCAGGCGTCAAACTAACTAGGAATGCCATTTAACGAGAAAATGCATGTTAACAATGTTAAAAATGCTTCTGGAATTAATAGAGCTCCCTAATCTAGCACAGAATAGATAGCATGAGATCCCGATCCCAAGCTGGGATTGTTTATAAACCATTCTCAACACCGCCTTGAGAACTAATCAACACAGACTTGAGAGCTAATTTTTGACATTAAGATGTGTTGAGATGACGAACTACAACACCAGCTATTCACACTATTATAGTACATCTCACCACCATAATCCTCATCCAACACACAAACATCTGTAGCAATAGGGCAGAGGGAAAGAACGCAAGACACGAGGAAGTCAACATCATCAAAAAGAGCATCGTAATGGCAGATTGCCCAGCAGAATGAGAACCACAACTGTACAGCCCTATTTGTACTGAGAAGCNTCTCACCACAGTCCACCACATCTCACCACAGTCCACCATACAACATTAAATCACACCACACCTTATTAAAGCACACACCACACCTCAACAAACACCATCAAAACACACGAGAGACTACCAACAGAGCTCATGGCATTCCACAAAACACACCAGACTGCAGCCACGCTCACTACACCACCACGCCTCGCTGACACCCACCACACACTACCACAGCTCACTACACTTCACCACACCTCACTCCACCTGTGTGGTCGACCCCTGCAATAAACAAAGAAGTTTTCAGGCTGTTATTTGGGCCAAAAGGAGTAATTGTATCAAACGTTAAAATTCTCGTGTGGTTAGATTTTGTGTGGTCAGCTACAAGACACAGTGGTGGTGGTGGTCAGCCACAAGATATATCAAGATATAACAGATCTCCGGTGCATATATCCCACAGGAGAATCGGCAATGTTGGTGTAGTTTCTGAAGCTTGTATTCATATTAGAAAGTTTTGTTGCTACAATGGAACGCGTTGGGTTTGGAATATGTGGCAAGGTGCTAGCCTCGTCATTTTGGTTTTTTATTTGAGGTTTTCAAATTTTGATATTAATAGAGGTATTTTCCCTAACTATTGTAGAGAGCTGATTGTTAATCTGCTTCGGAGGGCGGTGCGAATCAAAACACTTTATTAACCCAGTTGTTGGTGGTTAAGTTAACGGCGCCGTTATTGGTGAGGCAACAACGAACCTCTTTTTCAGGGAAGGTAATTGGCCCCCATCTAGGGTCTGTGAGAGCCGGTTGTGCACGGAGACGGCCAGTTCATTGTCCACTGTTGTTACCTTATTAGACAGGTAGGGCAAGAGAAGGATCAAATCACGTGCTAAATATAAAATTAGACAATCATATAGACGATATATTTCAGTGTAAATTGTTAAAACTAACTCCTGTTGCCACATAATTAAGACAATTTTAATAATAATTTACTTATACAGCAGTTTTTTATATAATTTTCGTTTAGTATTTTTATTTATGTTTTGATACACATTATTCTTAACATGCACAATTATATTTATAAAAAAATTATTGACTATATAATTATTTTTAACAATGCATTTCACATTACTTCCCATTCCTTTCCAACTTTACTCCTTGTATCTCTCGCTCTTTTATACACTGTTATTCGTCTTGTTGTCAGTGTCACGTGACCCCTGATGTCCACTCACCAGGGTGTCCACTCACCAGGGTGTCCACTCACCATGGTGTCCACTCACCATGGTGTCCACTCACCATGGTGTCCACTCACCATGGTGTCCACTCACCATGGTGTCTACTCACCACGGTGTCCACTCACCATGGTGTCTACTCACCATGGTGTCCACTCACCATGGTGTCCACTCACCATGGTGTCCACTCACCATGTGTCTACTCACCACGGTGTCCACTCACCATGGTGTCTACTCACCAGGGTGTCCACTCACCAGGGTGTCCACTCACCAGGGTGTCCACTCACCATGGTGTCCACTCACCAGGGTGTCCACTCACCAGGGTGTCCACTCACCAGGGTGTCCACTCACCATGGTGTCCACTCACCAGGGTGTCCACTCCCCAGGTTGTCTACTCCTCAAGGTGTCCACTCCCCAGGGTGTCCACTCCCCAGGGTGTCCACTCACCAGGGCGTCCACTCACCATAGTGTCCACTCACCAGGGTGTCCACTCACCAGGTGTCCACTCACCATGGTGTCCACTCACCATGGTGTCCACTCACCAGGTGTCCACTCCCCATGGTGTCCACTCACCAGGGTGTCCACTCCCCATGGTGTCCACTCCCATGATGTCCACTCCCCATGATGTCCACTCACCAGGGTGTCCACTCACCATGGTGTCCACTCCCCAAGGCGTCCACTCACCATAGTGTCCACTCACCAGGGTGTCCACTCACCATGGTGTCCACTCACCAGGGTGTCCACTCACCAGGGTGTCCACTCCCCATGATGTCCACTCACCATGGTGTCCATTCCCCAGGTTGTCTACTCACCATGGTGTCCACTCACCAGGGTGTCCACTCACCTTGGTGTCCACTCATCATGGTGTCCACTCATCATGGTGTCCACTCACCATGGTGTCCACTCACCATGGTGTCCACTCATCATGGTGTCCACTCACCAGGTGTCCACTCACCATGGTGTCCACTCACCATGGTGTCTACTCATCATGGTGTCCACTCATCATGGTGTCCACTCACCATGGTGTCCACTCACCATGGTGTCCACTCACCATGGTGTCCACTCGTCATGGTGTCCACTCGTCATGGTGTCCACTCACCATGGTGTCCACTCATCATGGTGTCCACTCACCAGGGTGTCCACTCACCATGGTGTCCACTCACCATGGTGTCCACTCATGGTGTCCACTCACCAGGATGTCCACTCACCATGGTGTCCACTCATCATGGTGTCCACTCACCAGGGTGTCCACTCACAATGGTGTCCACTCACCATGGTGTCCATTCACCATGGTGTCCACTCACCAGGGTGTCCACTCACCATGGTGTCCACTCACCAGGGTGTCCACTCACCATGGTGTCCACTCACCAGGGTGTCCACTCCCCAGGGTGTCCACTCACCATGGTGTCCCCTCCCCAGGGTGTCCACTCCCCAGGGTGTCCACTCCCCAGGGTGTCCACTCACCATGGTGTCCACTCACCATGGTGTCCACTCACCATGGTGTCCACTCACCATGGTGTCCACTCCCCAGGGTGTCCACTCACCATGGTGTCCACTCACCAGGGTGTCCACTCACCAGGGTGTCCACTCACCAGGGTGTCCACTCACCAGGGTGTCCACTCACCAGGGTGTCCACTCACTATGGTGTCCACTCACCAGGGTGTCCACTCCCCAGGGTGTCCACTCACCAGGGTGTCCACTCACCAGGGTGTCCACTCACCAGGGTGTCCACTCACCAGGGTGTCCACTCACCAGGGTGTCCACTCACCAGGGTGTCCACTCACCAACTTCACTCAGGATATCTGATTACGCACCTGCAAATGTTGCAAAATCTATATAATGTAACTTGAAGCAGCACGACATACAAGGCGTGTGTGTGTATGTGCGCGCGTGTGTGTGTGTGTGTGTATGTATGTGCGCGTGTGTGTGTATGTGCGCGTGTGTGTATGTGCGCGTGTGTGTGTATGTGCGCGGTGTGTGTGTATGTGCGCGTGTGTGTGTGTATGTGCGCGTGTGTGTGGGTGTGTGTGTGTGCGCGTGTGTGTGTGTGTGTACTCACCTAGTTGTACTCACCTAGTTGTGCTTGCGGGGGTTGAGCTCTGGCTCTTTGGTCCCGCCTCTCAACCGTCAATCAACAGGTGTACAGTTTCCTGAGCCTAATGGGCTCTATCATATCTACACTTGAAACTGTGTATGGAGTCAGCCTCCACCACATCGCTTCCTAATGCATTCCATTTGTCAACCACTCTGACACTAAAAAAGTTCTTTCTAATATCTCTGTGGCTCATTTGGGCACTCAGTTTCCACCTGTGTCCCTAGTGCGTGTGCCCCTTGTGTTAAACAGCCTGTCTTTATCAACCCTGTCGATTCCCCTGAGAATCTTGAATGTGGTGATCATGTCCCCCCTAACTCTTCTGTCTTCCAACGAAGTGAGGTTTAATTCCTGCAGTCGCTCCTCGTAGCTCATACCTCTCAGCTCGGGTACTAGTCTGGTGGCAAACCTTTGAACCTTTTCCAGTTTAGTCTTATGCTTGACTAGATAGGGACTCCATGCTGGAGCCGCATACTCCAGGATTGGTCTGACATATGTGGTATATAATGTTCTGAAAGATTCCTTACACAAGTTTCTAAAGGCCGTTCTTATGTTAGCCAACCTGGCATATGCTGCTGATGTTATCCTCTTGATATGAGCTTCAGGGGACAGGTCTGGCGTGATATCAACCCCCAGGTCTTTCTCTCTCTGACTCTTGAAGTATTTCATCTCCCAAATGATACCTTGTATCTGGTCTCCTGCTTCCTACCCCTATCTTCATTACATTACATTTGCTTGGGTTAAACTCTAACAGCCATTTGTTCGACCATTCCTGCAGCTTGTCCAGGTCTTCTTGAAGTCTCAAGCTGTCCTCCTCTGTCTTAATCCTTCTCATAATTTTGGCGTCGTCAGCAAACATTGAGAGGAATGAGTCTATACCCTCTGGGAGATCATTTACGTATATCAGAAACAGGATAGGTCCAAGTACAGAGCCCTGTGGGACTCCACTGGTGACTTCACGCCAGTCTGAGGTCTCACCCCTCACTGTAACTCTCTGCTTCCTATTGCTTAGGTACTCCCTTATCCACTGGAGCGCCCTACCTGTTACTCCTGCCTGTTTCTCCAGCTTATGCATCAACCTTTTATGGGGTACTGTGTCAAAGGCTTTCCGACAGTCCAAAAAAATGCAGTCCGCCCACCCTTCTCTTTCTTGCTTAATTCTTGTCACCTGATCGTAGAATTCTATCAAGCCTGTAAGGCAAGATTTACCCTCCCTGAACCCATGTTGATGGGTTGTCACGAAGTCTCTTCTCTCCAGATGTGTTACTAGGTTTTTTCTCACAATCTTCTCCATCACCTTGCATGGTATACAAGTTAAGGACACTGGCCTGTAGTTCAGTGCCTCTTGTCTGTCACCCTTTTTGTATATTGGTACTACATTAGCAGTCTTCCATATTTCTGGTAGGTCCCCCGTTTCCAGTGACTTACTATACACTATGGAGAGTGGTAAGCAAAGTGCTCCTGCACACTCTTTCAATACCCATGGCGAGATTCCATCCGGCCCAACAGCTTTTCTCACATCCAGCTCCAATAGGTGCTTTTTGACCTCATCTCTTGTAATTTCGAACCTATCCAAGGTCACCTGGTTTGCTGCCACCTCTCCCAGCGCCGTGATATCTCCCTGTTCTATTGTAAAGACCTCCTGGAACCTTTTGTTGAGTTCTTCACACACCTCTTTGTCATTCTCTGTGTACCTGTCCTCGCCCACCCTAAGTTTAATCACCTGTTCCTTCACTGTTGTCTTCCTCCTGATGTGACTGTGTAGTAGCTTTGGTTCAGTCTTGGCTTTGTTAGCTATATCATTTTCATACCTTTTCTCAGCTGCTCTTCTCACACTGACATACTCGTTCCTGGTTCTCTGGTATCTCTCTCTACTTTCTGGTGTTCTGTTATTACGGAAGTTCCTCCATGCCCTTTTGTTCAGCTCCTTTGCTTTCATACATTCCCTATTAAACCACGGATTCTTCCTTTGCTTCTCTGTTTTTTCCTGTTGGGCTGGGACAAACCTGCTTACAGCCTCCTGACATTTTTGGGTGACATAGTCCATCATGTCTTGTACGGACTTGGTTCCGAGTTCTGTGTCCCAATGTATATCCCATAGGAATTTATTCATCTCCTCATAGTTTCCCTTTCTGTACGCCAGCCCTTTGGTTCCCAGTTCTTTTTTGGGGGTGATAATTCCTAGCTCAACCAGGTACTCAAAGCTCAATACACTATGATCACTCATTCCCAAGGGGGCTTCCAACTTAACTTCCCTTATATCCGACTCATTTAGGGTAAATATCAAATCCAGCAAGGCTGGTTCATCCCCTCCTCTCATTCTTGTCGGTCCCTTGACGTGTTGACTTAGAAAA
>WNGS01042707.1:4069254-4083611 GCA_020271785.1 Procambarus virginalis
GTGCCCTTCTTTCCCAGCCTTATCTCAGAAAATTTACCACTACGATTTTTTTACTAACACATTTAGGTACATCTGCATTTGTGCAGCTGCCCTGGTCTATGTGAAGGGGAGCACACAGTGTGTCAAAAACCTGGCAACGTGATGCTAAAAATCTGCATCACACAGAATGGTTAGTGTGATAGAACAATCTATCCTCCCACAAAGAACGTCGCTTTTCGATCGCATGCGTTCTCAAACGCATAGTCCAGCATCCCTGTAGTAAGGTGTCACAGTCCAGCCCTGTCTTTCCCTGTAGTAATTATCCGCAGGTTCCAAAGGAGATCATTTCGAAAGCTTTTATACTTCTCTGTACAAACAAGATTATTAACATTTCAACCTTGCATATACAAAGTGAGCATTCAAGTGATTGAAGATATGTTCCTGATATGAAAGATAAAGGAAAAACATTTCGTTTTCAAATTTTTCATAATAGTTATTGTGATATTCTCTGAGGATTAGAGAATATCTTATGATATCTTATTGGGATGTTTCTCTGAGTAACATTTCAATTTCAGCATGGAGTTCCGCATGCTTATCACGGCACTCCCAAGTTAAAGCCTGAATGTTAGAGTTAAAGTTTTCTCTTCCACTTCTGAGTGGAAGAGAGAGGCGATGTTTACACTCCCACATAAAAATCAACTCTCACAAGCTCAATTGTATGAGAACATGTAAGAGTTACAGAAACATGTAAGAGTTCATGAAATTCCTCATCACGATGGATGATCACAGGATGATTAAACTTTGTCTGACAATTGCCCGGATGAGCAGAGTAGCATAAGTTTAACATTTTGACCTACAGTATTATGCTCCTATGTATGAGAGAGAGAGAGAGAGAGAGAGAGAGAGAGAGAGAGAGAGAGAGAGAGAGAGAGAGAGAGAAGGAAAGATGGAGGGATACAGAATATACAAAATTACGGACTGTTGAAGTGAACGTGGGAGTAGGAGAGGAATAAGAAAGTGTCAGTGACGTGGAAGAGGAACATAAAGACGGTCCCGAGGCTTACAGAACGGAAATAAGGAATTGAATTTGACCGAGGGGCCTGACAGCTGAGTTGACAGCGCTTAGGATTCGTAGTCCTGAGGTTCCGGGTTCGATCCCCGTTAGAGGCAGAAACAAATGGGCAGAGTTTCTTTCACTCTGATGATCCTGTTACCTAGCAGTAAATAGGTGCCTGGGAGTTAGACAGCTGCTACGGCCTTCTTCCTAGGGGGGGGGGAATTACTAAAAGGAGGCCTGGTCGAGGACCGGGCCGGGGGACGCTAAGCCCCGAAAAATCTCAAGATAAGATGACCTACCTGAGATAGGTATCCCCATCTCTGCTGTCAAAACTCTATTGTTCCAAACACTCAGGTCTGATTGGAAAAATAATTACTGACTCCCAACGACCTCAAAACACTAGTATAAAGAGCTATGACTTGTTCAGATCTGAAACCTATGTTTATGGGCAGCACAAACACAGACTGTGCGACACAGTGGTTGCCAGGATCAGGTTGGGTTACCGTTACCTGTGGCAGGTGGCTACAGGTGAAGGATCTCCCAATCCTGAGCACTTCAGGTGCAAACTCTGTGAGCAGGAACTGCGGCATGATCTCCCACACTACATCACCGAATGCCCAGTTATTAGACCTTTCAGACCAGTTGGCATGAGGTACCTGGAGCTTTGTAATCACTTTATTCTTTCGTGTTCTTGAAGATATCGTCATATTGCACCCAAAATTTGCCATTGCAAGCTACTGAACATATGACCCTGTATGACTAACCATCCTGCGAAATGGTGACTTTTGTGTATCACTGCTACCTTATTCACTCTTGTGTTATTCATGATTCCCTCGTAATGCATCAAAAGTTTGCCAGTGCAGACTACTGATCACACATTCTGTATGATGGAGATTTTTTTAGCATCACGTAGCTAATTTTTGACACACTCTGTCCTCCCCTTCACATAGTCCAGGGCAGCTGCACAAATGTAGATGTACCTAAATGTGTTAAAAAATGACGAGCAGCTGACCAAGAAGCTGCGCTGCCGCTGCATGTTATAAAAGATCAAATGGCCAGAGTCAAGGAACAACTGATCAAGCACAGTATATGAGCAATACAGGAACAGCCAGTCAAGAACAAATAGGAACAGCCAGACAAGAACAATACAGGAACAGCCAGTCAAGAACAATATAGGAACAGCCAGACAAGAACAATATAGGAACAGCCAGACAAGAACAATATAGGAACAGCCAGACAAGAACAATATAGGAACAGCCAGACAAGAACAATCAGGAACAGCCAGTCAAGAACAATATAGGAACAGCCAGACAAGAACAATGCAGGAACAGCCAGTCAAGAACAATATAGGAACAGCCAGACAAGAACAATATAGGAACAGCCAGACAAGAACAATATAGGAACAGCCAGACAAGAACAATATAGGAACAGCAAGTCAAGAACAGCGAGGATGGCTAAAGAGTGAGAAACACATCTCAAGTTTTTAAAAGAAGAATAACAAAAAATAATGATGGAATGGGAAAGAGAAAAGGAAAAGAAGAGAACAGTTGTCAAGGATCTTCACCAGTACCCACGCCTGACAACTCGGTTAATTAACAACCACGTGAAATTAACGTAACGGTAAAAGGCTCATTTATTTCTGTTAAAAGTTCAACATAAGTACGTGCTATTAACACCATGTTTCCTGAAGAATTTTTTGAAAGTATGAGAACAAATTTGTAGGCTTCAAAAAGTATTTGGTAATTACGAGGCTCTATCAAAGATATTAATCAACAGCTGGTTTGCCTGGAGTTAGAAAAAGTGTAGTAGTAACATAATTAAGTGCAGACCCTACACGAGAATAGCGCATGTAAGTACTGGTTGGGCCATGTTTGTTTGTGTTTGTGAAGATAAGTGACTACTGTCTATAAGTGGCATTAGCCCCTTTATGGGACTCGTGCCGGAGGGTCGCAGAAGTGAAACAAATGTGGGAATAGAGAAACGTAAAGAGAAACAGGATGAACAACGAATAGGAGAATTGGAAGAGGGCCAAAATATGATGCTATGTGAAGATAAAATGTAAATTTGATAAAGTATCATTAAAATGGTGAAGCATACAAGAATCCTTAATATATTACAACTTGAAAACTCTTATTTGCTTCCTTAGAATGTGTGTCTCTCGTAGACATTAATTGCTACAACAATTGCACTTACAACTTTAGAATAGATCGTCTACTCCAGATACGAGATGACGTACGAGCTAAAGTGGAATTTGACAAAGAATTATGGCCTTTAATCTAATACCCATCCATTATTTTCACTCATTAAAAATATTCATCAAGATATCTATCGATCCCTCTATCTCTGTTCATACTGATCTGATCGTTAAGTATAAACAAAAATAGATCAGCTGATAGCGGCAAAAAGAGTTTCCAAACTCATTAGTCAAATTATATGCAACATTTGGCATGATTCGCTTCTCCTAAGCCATTAGTCTCCACACTTATCACTTCAAGATTTACATCAACTCCGGCCGCTGTGTGCGGTAGGGGGGAGGGGTAGGGGGGAGGGGTAGGGGGGAGGGGTAGGGGGGAGGGGTAGGGGGGAGGGCGGGGAGTGATCAATGGAATGGATAAAAAACATGATATATGGGAGGGAAAATATATCCTTGGTAATGTAGGAGGAGGAAGAGGAAGATGGGCTAACAAGGAGAGGAGAGAGAGAGAGAGAGAGAGAGAGAGAGAAGAGAGAGAGAGAGAATAATTGGGATATGTTGTCCAAACCACACACTAGAAAGTGAAGGTACGACGACGTTTCGGTCCGTCCTGGACCATTCTCAAGTCGATTCTCACAATCGACTAGAGAATGGTCCAGGACGGACCGAAACGACGTCGTCCCTTCACTTTCTAGTGTGTGGTCTGGTCAACATATTTCAGCCACGTTATTGTGACTCCTCGTCTGCTCATGGGGATATATTAATGTCAGATCATTATGAAGAGACAAAGGTAAATATTAAAATGTGACCCATAATATTTTGTCCTACGATGTTCTATTCTGTTTCTAAGGTAGGAACGTACTCTTGTAATTAAATACAAATTTAGTATTTGATCTCACTATTATGTTAATTAGTTTTCTTCATTTTTACCCCCTCCCCCCCCCCCCCACCTAAAACTTTCATTAAATATTTTGATATACTGTTTTCGCTCTACTTCTTCGTTCAGTATGCGTCAGTAATTGTATACGTCAGAGGACTGTACAAATGTTTGTTAAATATAAGTGTAATTCAATTCTATATTTGTGTGTCTTTGTTGCAGCTGTCCACTCAGCTGTGAGGCCACCAGACACTACTGTAAATGATCACCACCACCAGATAGAGACCGATGTAAATGGTCAATATAACTACGTAGAGTTCACGGTAAGTTATCAACAGCACAAGGTACAGACAGCAGTAAATGATCAACATCACAAGGTACTGCTCACAGTAAATGATCAACATCACTAGGTACTGCTCACAGTAAATGATCAACATCACTAGGTACTGCTCACAGTAAATGATCAACATCACTAGGTACTGCTCACAGTAAATGATTAACATCACTAGGTACTGCTCACAGTAAATGATCAACATCACTAGGTACTGCTCACAGTAAATGATCAACATCAATAGGTACTGCTCACAGTAAATGATCAACATCACTAGGTACTGCTCACAGTAAATGATCACATCACTAGGTACTGCTCACAGTAAATGATCAACATCACTAGGTACTGCTCACAGTAAATGATCAACATCACTAGGTACTGCTCACAGTAAATGATCAACATCACTAGGTACTGCTCACAGTAAATGATCAACATCACTAGGTACTGCTCACAGTAAATGATCAACATCACTAGGTACTGCTCACAGTAAATGATCAACATCACTAGGTACTGCTCACAGTAAATGATCAACATCACTAGGTACTGCTCACAGTAAATGATCAACATCACTAGGTACTGCTCACAGTAAATGATCAACATCACTAGGTACTGCTCACAGTAATGATCAACATCACTAGGTACTGCTCACAGTAAATTATCAACATCACTAGGTACTGCTCACAGTAAATGATCAACATCACTAGGTACTGCTCACAGTAAATGATCAACATCACTAGGTACTCCCAGCAGTAAATGATCAACATCAATAGGTACTGCTCACAGTAAATGATCAACATCACAAGGTACTGCTCACAGTAAATGATCAACATCACAAGGTACTGCTCACAGTAAATGATCAACATCACTAGGTATGCTCACAGTAAATTATCAACATCACTAGGTACTGCTCACAGTAAATGATCAACATCACTAGGTACTGCTCACAGTAAATGATCAACATCACTAGGTACTGCTCACAGTAAATGATCAACATCACTAGGTACTGCTCACAGTAAATGATCAACATCACTAGGTACTGCTCACAGTAAATGATCAACATCACATCAACATCAACATCAAAAATATATATTTAATAATTTTCAAACTGGAACAAGTATTTTTACCAATTTGTAAAGATTTTTAAACAAATGTATGTGATTTATAAATTTTAATGCGAGTGAGTGAGTGAGTGAGTGAGTGAGTGAGTGAGTGAGTGAGTGAGTGAGTGAGTGAGTGAGTGAGTGAAAGACAAACAGCACAGTTCTTCAACACAATATATATTCCTATTGGAACTACATTCTTCTGATATTCCCTCACATGCCCCCCCCCCCCCAAAAAAAAAAAAAAAATAAAATTTTGGAGACTCGCTTTTGTTTGCAAATTGTTTGTAACGGATAAGGTTGGAAGGGGCTGGGATGGGATGAGAGGGAAGCAAAAATTGGAAAGCGGATCAAAGACGACTCATACGAGTCATACGAGTGAAAAGGATGTATAACATCATGAAGGAGCTAAGGAAATTATTAAGGATAGACGTCCTCCAAATGGAGTGGTCGATAATGGTAAAAAAAAAGAACATAAGTATCCAAACGACAAAATTTGTGAACTGTGAATATTTGGCTTACAAACTATAAGATACACTTAGTGCTATCTTGTTTCTCACATACCCACATACAGCTTGTATTGGACAATACCAGTTCTCTTTTGTACAACCATTCAGTGTTGTCCACTACCAATACCTCCTCTCTCATACAGTACTTTCTCGATGTTTTACCAACGTCCAATTCTTGCCTAATACGGAAAGCTGCTTTCATTAGCCATAGTTATCACAATATTCAAAAGATATACATCCCCAGGATGCAGCCCGTATCAGCTGTCTGCTTCTCAGGAATCTAGCTAATGTTAGTGAACAGAGGCATGAGGCATAAATCCTACCTTTTTGTTTCTGCATGGATGGGGAATCAATTTCGGGCCCGTTGGACTACTCACTCACATGTACTCACCTAGTTGTGCTTGCGGGGGTTGAGCTCTGGCTTTTTGGTCCCGCCTCTCAACTGTCAATCACTGGTGTACAGGTTCCTGAGCCTACTGGGCTCTATCATATCTACATTTGAAACTGTGTATGGAGTCAGCCTCCACCACATCACCACCTAGTGCATTCCATTTGTTAGCTACTCTGACACNTTTGACCACTTTATTAAGAAGAAATAGATGTGAAAGAACACGGAAACGTTCAGAATTTTCGTTTGATTTTCCTAGTAGATATTTATTCATATATATAGCAGAAAATTGTAGTTGTGAGAACATCACAAAAAAAAAAGAAATTTAGTTAGACACTAAATCACCAGTGGATTTCATAAGCAAATCAACAGTGAATCAGATGAGTGCATGACGAAAGTAACTCATGGGTGTACCTCAGAGGACCATGTGATCACATCACAAGAGGGCAGTGTGTAAGAACATTTCCTAGAACGCGCTTGTGAGGGAAATTACTTTTCTAGCGTCAACAAATGGTCGCTTGCACGTTGTTGATAGTGTTCAGTGATATATAGATTTTTCCTTGGAAGGTCCTCGTGGTGAATCAAAACACAGACGTTCTCACCCAGTGGGAGAGTAGTAGTAGTAGAACTTAGTAGAAATTTATATATAGATAACCACAGGCAATACATCAGATGCTCACAGCTCATAAAATAGCAATTAGAACTGAATTTAATATTGCTAAAGTCATATTATCTTTGTGTAAGTCGAGAGGCAACAAACTTGAAATATTTGAAGATCCAGTTTCCCTTTCAAAAAAAGAATGTTTACGTGGGAAAGTCAGCCAGTTGATGGTTGACAGGAAACAGAAGAGGAAACTGCCACAGAGATATTAATCGCTGCTCTCCGTCACCAGCTGCACCAACAAAGTTGGCTCTTAAAACATCACAGCTCTGATGACTCACATTTTTCACAATAATGACTGTCTCTATATGAGTTTTCTTTTTCTCTAGCCTTAAGAATGGACCGTTATAAAGAGCCTAATGACGAAGCCTAGGGACAGTTCCTGACGGACAAAGCCTAGTGACAGTCCCTGACCGACGAAGCCTAGTGACAGTCCCATTCAGGGGGTTGTTCCTAATTAAAAAAGAAAAGAAAAGAAAAGAAAAGAAAAAGAAAACAGGAGTAGAAAAATTGTCCATGAGGAAGCAAGTTAAGAGGTGCAAGGAAGGGACAAGTGGAGCTGGCGGCATTTGGAACAAAGACACTAACTAAAGATAGATCCCTGGAAACACAAACCGAAACTGTCTCTATTTTCTGCTTATTACAACTTGTAATAAAGTTGTTACATCTTGGCTTAACGTGTTTATGACGTATTAGAACGTTGTTACAACTTGCTATATTGGTTGTTATAACTGGTTAGGAGGTGTTAAAACCTGCTCGAACGTTGTACCAACGTCGTAGTTTCGGTGTGTGTTTGGCGGGATAAGACCCCATTGGTCTCATTTTTGTTAGCCGTGAATGATTATATTTCATACCTTAGAGTGTAATTATTGCAGACTGCTGCCAACTATATTCGATATTAAACAAATTTTAGTTTTAATGTATTTTCATATTTTTAAATTAGTTTAAATTCTGGAATAAATGCTGATTTTTTATGTTTCCAACATTTTAAAGTTTTTTCCTAGCGAACTCAAAGAAAATCACAAATAATTTACAGTAATCATAGAACATAGTTTTATGTACTCACAGATGTAATTATTTTCATAAATATTTTTGAACTATGATGCCATATGCATAAAAAATAAAAAATAAATGACATATATTGATTATGGATTTATTAACGAAATCTTTCGTTAGGTATTACAAACTAGAGACATTTAAAGCTATGGTAATTAATAACATTTAGGATGGAAACTTAATTCCCATACGTTTCCATAGTAAAAAACGCCAATTGACATTAACCATATTGATCTTAGAAAACGTCAAATTACGTAGGCCGTTGTTTAAACAAAATCAGAATATTTTGAATTGGGTCAATCCCTAATTATCTCTTAGGAGTATTTTAAGTTTATTGACTGTTACATATATGAGTGGTTTTTAATCATTAAACAAAATGAGGATTTTCTCTAAACTTTTTTTTCCAGGGATATTTCTACACGGGCCCTAAGCTTCTGGCTGGCCCACTAAGTGTTGCTTGTTTCTGTTTTACTTGGACGGAACATGAGAATTTATGACTCATATGGTCACTTCAATAAGATTTTGCCCCATGTGTTTAACAACTACTTCTGCTCTGTTGAATCTAAGTTGAAATCTTTATGGGTTTGTAACTGCACTGTGTTAGATAATGTTCTAGTGGTCTGGCATTTCTCCACAGTGCTGACATTTCCGTCTCTGGTATCCGTTATGATCGTCATCTAATAACAGGCCTTTCCGGCCTCAAGAGTCATTTTTACCTATCTAGAAAGACCGCAGATGGCCCAAGCTGTAATTTAAGACGAAACTAATCTTATACACAATCTTGAGTAATATTTGGCTGTAAAGCGATAAATCGTGACAGATTTTGAAACAAAATGGCGCCCGAGCGGGCAGCGATGCATCCGGTACTTGATGGAACGTTGAGACACATGACTCGGGCTCACACAGCGAGAAAGGCAAGTGGTGGTGCCTCAGGTGTTCAGCGACGAGCTTTCTGTAACATCATTGGCGGGCACCGAGCTGAGCAGGGAGCAAAGTCCTGCCCACTGTTCAGCTACATTCCAGATAGGAAGGAGACCTTGGTGCTCTGGCAGAAATCTGCCAGATTGGGATCTTTAATGATGAGCACAGAGGATTGTAATAAGACTCTGACCACATCCTCATTTGAACCCAAGTAGGTCAATGCGAATGGACTGACCGACGAAGCCTAGTGACAGTCCCAACCAGTGAGTGTCGGAAATTGTTATGACCTGGTGTGTCAACCCACAAGGAGTAGCCATTGAAGAGGCTAGTGGAGACATGGCTGAGGTCACGGTAAGCAAGTGTGCTTTTGATTTTTGACTGTGAAAGAGGCAAGTGAAATTTTGACTGCGACCCTGGAAGTGGAGTGTTTTATGTAACGAAGAGCCTGTGGGCACTCGTGTGTTGATGTTAGGCAATCCTATAGTGACCAGTGGTGTGAGTGAGTGAAGCAGAAATCAATATCTTTGACCAGCTTATCAAGATAGTGAATACAATGAACAAACTATGACGGCTTGAAGCGACGATGGTCAGGGAGGATCTAGTGATGACACCAGAGGTAGACGCCCCACAGGACGCGTCCCTTCAGTACGTCGAAAGACTCGGCGCCACGGCTGTATTCACCTACTTGTTCATGCAGGGGTTGAACTTTGGTTCTTTGGTCCCCGCCGTTTAACTGGTGTACAGATTCTTGACCCTTACCGGCTCTATCATATCTACATTTGAAACTGTGTATGCAGTCTGCCACCATTATATCACTGCCTAATGCATTCCAATTATTAACTACTCTGACACTGAAAAGGTCTCTCTGTGGCTCATTTGGGTACCAAGTTTCCACCTGTGTCCCTTGTTCATGTTCCACCCGTGCTAGAGAGTTTGTCCAATGAAGGATGAGGACACATGTGACGATAGGGAACAGCCGAGGACGTGGTGACAAGACTTCAGTGAGCTGGTGACACATGGGAGTAGCTCCCATGTGTCACCAGCTGGAGAACTGCAATCTACCTTCCAGTATTACCACCACTACCAGTATTACCACCAGTAATCTGCCCTCCCCTTCCCCCTTTGTTGATTAGGCGTTCCCGAGGGAACTAATAGCAATTTTATTATTTAAGTATATACTGATGTGGTATAATGCATTAAGACTATATATGTGAATAGAGTAATGTTAGCATTATTAAGGTCGAGAGCGGCTGCTGGACAGATTTAATTGAGGCTGTACAAGATAAATTAATATTTATCTTTGTATTTCCTTTTCAGTATTTTTGTTTAAGTTTTTAATGCTGTGTTTATATGTACCTTCGTCTCGGTTATGTCGCGTCATAAATATGTGAAAGCCTAGTAGTGGAATACTAACCACTGAGTGTAGAAATAAAGATTAAATAAAATCGGGTAATGTAGCCTCATGTTCAAAAGGACTTGAGTCAAGAATTGAATTAATTTCCTCCTCGCTGAACGCAGGTGAAAACCCCGACAATCACAGGAGTAGCATGATAATCACGTGTCCGAGATAGACACCTGCTGCTCTATCTCCCGCTCTCTAGGGAACAGACGATAGCCTAGCGAGTCCCCTGAGGTGCTGGGAGGTCCCTGTGTTTTGGGGCTGATGTGCACAGGGGTTAAGCGCCGACTTCTTCACGAGGGAAAGTGAGCACGGAGGTAAGGGTACTGTAGAGAGAGTAGTGACGGAGTGTCACTGGTGGAGCTCGGCGAGGCTCTGCCCTTCATCTTCCCCCGTGACACAGGTGACAGGTAAAATATGTCCTTATAATTTATAGTTCTGGGATATTGAATTATCTTCCTAGAACTTCAACAAAAAATAATTTTTAAGTTTTTGTGACAAAGTTTGTAAAGTAAAAATCATTTGATAAAACGCCAACAATTTTTTTAAATACAAAAATACATTACACCTACAATTCGAGAAACTTTAACAATGAGTATTTTTTAAGAAATTCATCAAAATCTAAAAAATCACAAAGTGATTTAATCACAAATTGGAAATTTGTAATAATTTTTACCAATGAAATATTGGCATATAATGCTCAATCAAAATGTTATCTACTGATAATAACAACTTAGTATACACTTTCTATTTACTTAAAATTTATTTTTAATATATTATGCGTTTACATTGAAATAAAAGAAAATGGTTAAAGTAGCAAGTAAGCGGCATGTATTGACACAATGTATGCGCTGTCGTCAGTAAATATAACAATTACAAAAAAAAAAGACGTCGGAATTGCAGTTGATAAAATGTTATCTTAAAATGTACCCAAACTGTTAGGTAACTAAGCTCTCTTGTGAAGGCCACCTAAAAGTACCATGAAAGACGCTCTAGGCACATAAGAGGACAGCGGGCAGGAGGGATCAAAAGAAATGTTTTGGTCTCATTCTAACGTTGAATCGTATTAAAAGCAACTAACATATTACATGAACGTCCGAAAATGGGCGAGAAATTTGTATTCCAGTCCAAACCACTTATAGGTTATGTTAATACCTATGATAGTAATGGTAATGTCTTCTCACAGACACAATAACATTGGATAAAAATCCACACTTGTGTATTTGTGAAATTTATGTAAAGAATTACACCAATTCTTTCGCATTCTCCAGAGGGCTTTGTCGAGGTCTGAGTGGGTGATTAGGACGAGACTTAGTCTCAACTACTAATGAGGCTGCTACTCTGGGTCCAATCCTCTTATCGTTCTTGACCTGACCACATGGTCATGGTAATAGTGCTGTAGCAAAACATAGTAGGAAAGAGGATCACACTATTGATATTATGAAGTAAAACAATATACAAAATAATATTAGAACTAGAAGGGTAGTAGTAGGGGTTCTAGTAATACTCTAAATACTTTCGCTGGAAACAAAAGTTTTACTTCGGAAGATAGCTTTAATAGGAAAATGATTGTAAGTGAATTGAATTTAGATAATAATGGATAAATATAAGTAATTCCAGTAGCCGCGTTCCTTTGGCTATGGAGAAAGTTAGGAGGAATAGCATCCAGAAGAACAGTTTTATGAATAACAACTCCAGTTCCCAAGAATATCCGGATTACAGGAAGGATACCTGACCATAATTCCATAAAAGACCTCACCGCTTGTGCAATGGCTTACGGGCTCACTATAACCCGTGCTACAGGGAAATTTTGTTCCGAGTAGCAGAATCTAAAACAACAACAACAGGGTAGCAGCCTCATTAGTCTTTGTGATGTAAGTTTCGTTCTAACCACACACTTAGTCTTTGACAAAGCATTCAGGAGAGTACGAAAGACTTGGTGTAATTCTTTACGTAAATTTCACAAATAAATAAGTGTGGGTTTTTATCCTAACTCTACGTGGTATATCCCATGCTACTGTATCTTATCCCATCGCACGAAAAGGCTTCTGTCTGTTTTCTTCAATCTCTAATGGGCAGTTTAGCAAATTGTTGAAAATAAGTGATCATTTACTAGACTTACAATATTTTTTCATATGCCATGGGTGCACAACCTGTAGGATTTCTGACCGAGAAATGGATTCCCCAGTCAAGTGTGCAATCTGATTCCAATAGCCACACTTATGAAGCATTCTCTGACTAATTTTCTGTAGTGCTTCCCTAGTCGTGGTTTATAACAGATCTGTATATTTTCCAGATAGGTTTTGAGTGGTTTAAGAAATGAGTTGTTGAGTTGATGCAGACGCATCTTGATGAATCAAGGTGGAATCACTGACTTAACACATCTGCAAAGAAAATTCCTTGTAAATCAGATGAAATCCAGTCTGTTGTGCAGTATTAAGACTTTCGTAAATAATTAGGTGCATCTTCCCTATAACAACTCCTTTTTGGATCATTTGTGAGTAAACAAACTGCAAAAATGCAAGGGTTGACAACTAAGATGTGAAGAACACATCTCAAGAATGTTGAAGTAGTCCTTCCACTTAACTATACCGGTATCTGCTTTAAAGTAGGCAACTGTTTCTCTTATGAAAGAATGAGTCAAATTGTTAGCTTTTTACGAAAAATATGAAAAATTAATATTTTTATTTAGCACGGAATAGAAAGGAATAGAGACAGATATTTGCTTCAGTTTAGAGTTAGATAATTATATAACAGCGAAAATATTTCGCATTCTTTACGAAGTGTTCACTCAGTGTGTGTTACTAATAAATTTGGCACTAAGTCCCCCCCTCTTCCCCCTTACCCAAAATATCACAAGACGTTTTCAATATGAAAAGAGACATTGGGGCGAGACTTTCTCATCTTAAGGCAGCTCAGAAGGTTGCGAGTTTCTCTGGAAATGTTCAACTTTGTCCATTAGCCTCTGTTCCTTCCTCGACATAATCTGCGACTCAGACAAACTTTCTCCCTCCTAGACAGATTTCCACCTCATGTAATTTGTTTGAATTTCCTTGTGCTTTCCACCACTCTGCCATTCCTTATTCTCTCTCTCTCTCTTTCTCTCTCTCGTCTCCAGGTCAGCCCTTTCCCCACTACAGACCATAAGCCACCTGTAACATTCATGTTTCTCAGATCAAATGACAAATTAACCCTGTAATTTTGGCTGACACTGTTTTGACCGTGAACTTTGTAATGGTCATGTCGTTTATCACCTCAATTTGCTGTGTTTGCATTGCATTTGTTTATGACAGTGGTTATTAGCAGACTGGTGGGACCCTAACCGGTATTAATCTAACAATTAGGCAACTAATTACAAAACCTCTACATCTTTCATCGAATATACTTGCTCTGTTTATTATTTACTAATAAATACCGTCGGTCGACCAGAAATGGACACTGGAGTGCTTGTAATTTACCTATGAGATCACCCTGAACGCCTCTTGATCTTGGAGAAGAATTCAGCGTCACATATTTATGGGTGCGGCTCCAACACTTGCCTTGTTGTCTTGTGCGCACACACCCTACTCGAGCCGCCGTGACTCCCCACTCTCTCCTTGTTTGGAATGATCTCCTAAATCCTCCTTTCGTGAATTAGTATATTTTTGCCACCCTGTCCGCAGCCATGACCCTCTCTCCCGCTTTCTGGGAAACCTGACCAGGACAAGAGCAAAAGCCAGCTAACATAGACATTTAATATATAAAGAAAACATACATAACACATGACATATAACATTATCGTACAACACTCTAAGCTGCTACAACTCGGCAGCATTCCATATCATATCCTGGCTTCACCAACTGTCCATATCAAGTGGCTGCTCAACTCTTGGCTTACCACGTACT
>WNGS01042707.1:4084611-4099136 GCA_020271785.1 Procambarus virginalis
GCTTGTAAAGGTATTCCTTATTTTGACTTTTACCCAGTTTTTCATTCCTCCATTCTTTCCCGTTGGCAGGTCATTGGTTTTCTGTCACTGGTAACAAATTGTGTGCTCTTAAGGGTAGTTGTTCCATGGCCTTTCCCAACCACCGTAACCGGTGGTGGGAAACGGCTCTGGTGAGGTTATGTATTGGTCATACACGTTTAACTCACGGACACTTAATGGAGCGCCGCCTGCTCCTTGTGTCAAGCTGCATTGTCCCTCTTACGGTCGTGCATATCCTTGTTGAATATCTGGACTTCCAGGACATACGTGTGTCTTGCTTTCCGACCGTCCCTCGTGGTCACTTGTCCCTCGATAGAATTCTTGATGTATCGGATACCTTTGATATCATTTGCTTTTTGCGTTTTTTCTTCTTGTATTGGCATCCTTAGTAATATTTAGCGCCCTAAGATTATTCCGCACATTTGATGGTGCTACATAGCCTTCCTGGCTTGGTGTCTTCTTTTGATAATTACTTACTATTAAGTAATTTAAGTTTTAGAATTATATGAACTAATTATATCCATGATAAATAAATAGAAGAATTAGATAAATTTTAGAAGTAATTAAGTCCAGGACGGACCGAAACGTCGTCGTCTCTTCATTGTGTGGTGTGTGGTTTTGTCATCAAGTGGGTGTATCTCTTCATATAGCAACTCATATCAGTAAGTTTCCCCTTTCCTATCAGAGGTAATATCTACCTTTTAAGAGCCCATTGGGTCGCAGTCTTACTGAGTAATATAGTCGGTGTTTTCTTTTATAGTGATCAGAGATTGTTTCCTTCCTTCTAAGGACCAGTGAGGTCCTCTGTGTTACTATTAGTAATCTTTAAATCTTAAATAAGATATTAGAGGCGGGAGTAGTTTTAATTTTGATTTGTTTTTTACTTTCTACTACAGTCCCCGTGGCGTAATGGTAAGACACTCGTCTGGCATTTCGCGAGCGCTTTGCCCTGGGTTCGTATCTTGGCTGGGGAGGATTTACTGGGGCGCCAGTCCTTAACTGTAGCCTCTGTTTACCCAACAGTAGAATGGGTACCTGGTTGTTAAACGTTTTGGCGCGTCGTATTCCGGGAAACATAGGATTAAAGACTTCCCCAAAACGCTAAGCGTGCTAGTGACTGTACAAGAATGTTAAACTCTCGTATATATAAGTAGAATAAAATAAAAGACTTTGAGATTCGTAGGTGTTCGTTAGCTGGTATATATCAGGCGCAGTTTTTTAGATTGGTGCGCAAATAATTTTCCATAATTTCCTGTTTGCAAGGTCAGGTAGCCTATACTTGACCTACAGAGGTCCCTCTTGGCCAACTACTGACCTTCCCTTGGATGCAACCCACAACAGTTGCCTTACTCCTGAGTACTCATTTACTGCAAGGAACAAAGGCGTTAGAAGAAAGGAAGTGAGCGCTGCCGTCTCCATCTACTGCAGGAATCGAACCCAGACCTCGGTTTTGACCCGACAAAGCAGACTACTGCGTTTCAGTACCTATGAATGCTATACGAAGATGCGTGAGTCATTAAAGAAAGGTTACAACTGTTTTCATGTGTAGGTTACTTGAATCTAATATGGAGAGTAAACTGTTATATTCAGAGTCCTTATAGGAAGCTGTTCAATACCAAGAGAACTGCAAAGTACATCCTGTGATCGGCACTTTACATTTATAAAATTTCTAGTCGAAGAGGGATTAGAAATGAAGATGGAACATTGGTTATGATCTCTAGAATTGTACATAGGAAAGAAGTACTTGAAATATTGAGCTGGAGTTGTAGCTACTCAGATATGTTTAAATGTGTAAAAGGTGCTGTACTAGAAGATATATAACAATTGGTACCAGCATATTGTTCATGAGAGCACTTAAATTAGAGCGTATATATATATAGAACAAACCTTTTCTATATGCAACGTTCAAGTTCAAAATGCATCCCATCCTGGCTGTAGATTCCTACAGTACTGAGATTGTAAATAATGACATTGCTGGACTAGTGCAGTATTTGTAGACCCAGAATATTGTCCCAAATTTAAATAACATAGAGCACAATTTTATGAAAATTCCAATGCTTCCTACACTACTTAAACTTGATATTAAGGGTTCATCTCAGAGGAAAGTACGAGAGTTAGACAGCATTGCATTGGACTCACAAACACACTATACCAATATCAGTACGACTCACAAACACACTATACCAATATCAGTACGACTCACAAACACACTATACCAATATCAGTACGACTCACAAACACACTATACCAATATCAGTACGACTCGCAAACACACTATACCAATATCAGCACGACTCACAAACACACTGTACCAATATCAGTACGACTCACAAACACACTGTACCAATATCAGTACGACTCACAAACACACTATACCAATATCAGCTCGACTCACAAACACACTGTACCAATATCAGTACGACTCACAAACACACTATACCAATATCAGCACGACTCACAAACACACTGTACCAATATCAGTACGACTCACAAACACACTATACCAATATCAGTACGACTCACAAACACACTATACCAATATCAGTACGACTCACAAACACACTATACTAATATCAGTACGACTCACAACTCTCTCCGCTTCACACGTACACATTTTCAGAGCCATAGACAACAATATTCGGCGACTCGTGCTACGGACGAGGACACATTAGACCATAATCCCACACTGCAATACGTTATCAGGGTAACATTAAGCTGCGACTTATGGGGCTATGTGTCACAATCCGCCCGCCGACTGATAGACCTGTCAGTATGGCGCTCGAGGTGGTGTGTGAGGGGTCCCGGACTGGTGTGTGAGGGGTCCCGGACTGGTGTGAGGAGTCCCGGATTGGTATGTGGGGTCCCGGGCTGGTGTGAGGGGTCCCGGACTGGTGTGTGAGGGGTCCCGGACTGGTGTGAGGGGTCCCGGACTGGTGTGAGGGGTCCCGGATTGGTGTGAGGGGTCCCGGACTGGTGTGTGAGGGGTCCCGGACTGGTGTGAGGGGTGAGGGGTCCCGGACTGGTGTGTGAGGGGTCCCGGACTGGTGTGTGAGGGGTCCCGGACTGGTGTGTGAGGGGTCCCGGACTGGTGTGTGAGGGGTCCCGGACTGGTGTGTGTGGTCCCGAAGAGAAGAAGAATGATGTCAGAATTAGTTTTCAAAGATTTGACACACACACACACACACACACACACACACACACACACACACACACACACATTGTGTGTGGAGCGTAAAACACCTCACTGTGTGATATAAACACAGACGAACACTCGCTGTATCACACTACGTTCTATCGTGGCATATTTCCCTCTGCTCCCTCACCTCTCATCATTCTATCACTACACTCTTCAGTAACATTTCTCTTCCCCCTCCTCGCTATCCCATTCTATTTAGTCTCAATCAAACCAGCCACATTCATGCCTCGCGCTCCACCAACCCATCTGTCCATCTATCCTCCCGGCATCATTCAGGGGCCCGAACATTCCTCTGCCCGCGCTATATAACAAATATTTTTTTATATAACGCATGAATGCCATTTAATTTTCTGTTCGCGCTTGGGCTTTTCACACACACACACACACACACACACACACACACACACACACACACACACACACACACACACACACACACACACAGGCTGGGTTATCTTGAGATGATTTCGGGGCTTTTAGTGTCCCCGCGGCCCGGTCCTCGACCAGGCCTCCACCCCCAGGAAGCAGCCCGTGACAGCTGACTAACACCCAGGTACCTATTTTACTGCTAGGTAACAGGGGCATAGGGTGAAAGAAACTCTGCCCATTGTTTCTCTACGGCGCCTGGGATCGAACCCAGGACCACAAGATCACAAGTCCAGCGCGCTGTCCGCTCGGCCGACCGGCTCCAAAAGTCAGGGAGTCAGTCAGGGAGGTCAGGGAAGTGACCTCCCTGACTCCAAAAGTCAGGGAGGGAGGGAGGGACCCTCCACAGGGTGGAGGCTGACTCCATACTCAGTTTCAAATGTAGATATGATAGAGCCCAGTAGGCTCAGGAATCTGTACACCAATTGATTGACAGTTGAGAGGCGGGACCAAAGAGCCAAAGTTCATCCCCCGCAAGCTCAACTAGGGGAGTACAACTAGGTGACTTTACGCACACCAGCCCGTCCTTCTGTTTTGGTAGTACTTAAAGTAACGATGAGGACCAATAGTACATATACCGACGTACAACGCAATTAGAAAGTGGAAATCTGAACTATTGAGTTGGACGAACCAGACAACTACTTTTTACTTGTGTTGCTTTGACAAACTAACATAACCTTCCTGGCCTAAATACACAATTTATGAGACCTAACACAGTACATATGTGTGCTATACGAGCCCTAGGAATATTTAATTTTGTTTTTAACGTAAATTATTTTAAAAGAATTCTGTAGTAGTCATTGTACTACTATTTAAAAGCTAAGTACGTACGAATTCGTGACTATTGACGACCCACTGTCCCTTCACTTGAGAATGAACCATGCAGGTTCGAAACGTTGTGTAAATTTATAATAAGTGTAATATATTCTACAGTTTATTATTTCTTTTTCTTCACCTCGAACAAAGATGACATTTGGAGAAATCCTCTTGCAATTAAACCAATATGCAAGAGCACTAGTCAGATGGATGGCAAGCCCTAAACAAGAAAATAATCAATACAGAATATGCAGTCAAATTCAGTGAAAACAAATATATATATATATATATATATATATATATATATATATATATATATATATATATATATATATATATATATGCAAACAAGCCTGAATGGTCCCCAGGACTAGATACAACTGAAAACTCACACCCCAGAAGTGACTCGAACCCATACTCCCAGGAGCAACGCAACTGGTATGTACAGGGACGCCTTAAACCACTTGACCATCACGACCGGACAAAAGGAAGTGATAGCCGAGGCTATATGAACCACTTCCCCGCCGGCACTCGGATGGTAATTTTGGGCATAGCATTTTATCAAATCACCTCATGTTTTGGGGCAACACGTGAGGAACACAAATGCAAACAAGCCTGAATGGTCCCCAGGACTAGATACAACTGAAAACTCACACCCCAGAAGTGACTCGAACCCATACTCCCAGGAGCAACGCAACTTGTATGTACAGGGACGCCTTAAACCACTTGACCATCACGACCGGACAAAAGGAAGTGATAGCCGAGGCTATATGAACCACTTCCTCGCCGGCACTCGGATGGTAATTTTGGGCATAGCATTTTATCAAATCACCTCATGTTTTGGGGCAACACGTGAGGAACACGTGAGTATGGGTTCGAGTCACTTCTGGGGTGTGAGTTTTCAGTTGTATCTAGTCCTGGGGACCATTCAGGCTTGTTTGCATTTGTGTTCTCACGTGTTGCCCCAAAACATGAGGTGATTTGATAAAATGCTATGCCCAAAATTACCATCCGAGTGCCGGCGGGGAAGTGGTTCATATAGCTTCGGCTATCACTTCCTTTTGTCCGGTCGTGATGGTCAAGTGGTTTAAGGCGTCCCTGTACATACCAGTTGCGTTGCTCCTGGGAGTATGGGTTCGAGTCACTTCTGGGGTGTGAGTTTTCAGTTGTATCTAGTCCTGGGGACCATTCAGGCTTGTTTGCATTTGTGTTCCTCACGTGTTGCCCCAAAACATGAGGTGATTTGATAAAATGCTATGCTCAAAATTACCATCCGAGTGCCGGCGGGGAAGTGGTTCATATAGCCTCGGCTATCACTTCCTTTTGTCCGGTCGTGATGGTCAAGTGGTTTAAGGCGTCCCTGTACATACTAGTTGCGTTGCTCCTGGGAGTATGGGTTCGAGTCACTTCTGGGGTGTGAGTTTTCAGTTGTATCTAGTCCTGGGGACCATTCAGGCTTGTTTGCATTTGTGTTCCTCACGTGTTGCCCCAAAACATGAGGTGATTTGAAAAAATGCTATGCCCAAAATTACCATCCGAGTGCCGGCGGGGAAGTGGTTCATATAGCCTCGGCTATCACTTCCTTTTGTCCGGTCGTGATGGTCAAGTGGTTTAAGGCGTCCCTGTACATACTAGTTGCGTTGCTCCTGGGAGTATGGGTTCGAGTCACTTCTGGGGTGTGAGTTTTCAGTTGTATCTAGTCCTGGGGACCATTCAGGCTTGTTTGCATTTGTGTTCCTCACGTGTTGCCCCAAAACATAAGGTGATTTGATAAAATGCTATGCCCAAAATTACCATCCGAGTGCCGGCGGGGAAGTGGTTCATATAGCCTCGGCTATCACTTCCTTTTGTCCGGTCGTGATGGTCAAGTGGTTTAAGGCGTCCCTGTACATACCAGTTGCGTTGCTCCTGGGAGTATGGGTTCGAGTCACTTCTGGGGTGTGAGTTTTCAGTTATATATATATATATATATATATATATATATATATATATATATATATATATATATGACCGAAAAAGTAAGATTAATAATTCTAACACGAATTTTCTCAATTTTCCTTATGTTTGTTTTTACTGATGACGGTAAATGAAAAATCAATTCTCCAAAATTCATTCTTTATTTCTTAGTCTGACGCGACACTTGAACGCGTTTCGTAATAACTAATTACATTTTCAAAGACTTTTAGTTTTCACACACAACTATAACCTGAGAGCACTAAACAGTTCTTTACTATGCTATGATTTAAGCAGCTTTCATCTTTCATTTTATACCCGCGTTTTGGGTGAGGTGATATGTTACAACAGTTTTTAATGAGGTGAACAAAACTTTCAACAAAGGACAGAACACGAAAACAATGGATATTAACTGGATATTAACTGGGTAAATTGAAGGTATGAATGGAAGTAACTGCGGAAGGGCCTATTGGCCCATATTTCTTGATGCTTCTATATTGGAGCGGGGTCTTGAAGTGGGTAGAATGTAGTTGTGCATTAATTGACTGTTGATTGCTGGTGTTGACTTCTTGATGTGTAGTGCCTCGCAGATGTCAAGCCGCCTGCTATCGCTGTACCTATCGATGATTTCTGTGTTATTTGTTAAGATTTCTCTGGTGATGGTTTGGTTGTGGGAAGAGAGTATATGTTCCTTAATGGAGCCCTGTTGCTTATGCATCGTTAAACGCCTGGAAAGAGATGTTGTTGTCTTGCCTATATACTGAGTTTTTTTGGGGCTTACAGTCCCCAAGTGGACATTTGAAGGCATAGACGACGTTTGTCTCTTTTAGGGCGTTCTGCTCCGTGTCTGGAGAGTTTTTCATTAGTAGGCTGGCTGTTTTTTTGGTTTTATAGTAAATCGTTAGTTGTATCTTCTGATTTTTGTCTGTAGGGATAACATTTCTATTAACAATATCTTTCAGGACCCTTTCCTCCGTTTTATGAGCGGTGGAGAAGAAGTTCCTGTAAAATAGTCTAATAGGGGGTATAGGTGTTGTGTTAGTTGTTTCTTCAGAGGTTGCATGGCGTTTTACTTTCCTTCTTATGATATCATATCATAACTTTTCACCACCTATAAAGATTTTTTACAGCTGTAGGTACACTTAAACAAAAGTACAACAGTACTCTAGTGCTTCATATACAATATTTCAAAACTGTATTAAGTGTTTAACTGCTGTTCTTGCCATGTTCCTTTGCACTTATCATTTGTTGTTCACTCTTTAGTCAACCATCTTCACACAATCCTCTACTATGTATGCCATCTTTTGTTTGGTCTTCCATTCTCCCTTTCGCCCTAGGAATTGCACTATCTTCATCTGTCATCAACCATCCATTCACTGTGACCACACCGTTGCCACACTATGGCCCACTATGGACACACTATGGCCATACTATGGCCCACACCATGGCCGTATTAAACGTACTTTTCTTATTTTAAAAGTGTACCAAATTTTGAACATCACTGATGAAACATTTAGGTAAATCATTCAACTAGAGATCAAATATCAGAGTAAGACCATAATTGAGACATTATCTAACCCTATTTACGCATTTTATAACCATCTATTCCAGGTCAAATTAACCAGTTATATTATCACACATGAAAAGGGTCATTTGTGAATACACTGAAGCTTCTAATTGATTATGATGGAAAATGTTGTTCACTTGTATTTAATATGTAGACAAACAGACTCATACTTCAATCAAATATATACTAAGACACACATTATTATTGGCAGACGAATCTATAATATATTGCATTAATATATAATCGGGAAATATAAGCATATATGAAACAAATGCTTATTGAGAAAGACTGACGGGGCAGTTCAATTAATCATCAGGGAGATTAATGGGAAGATATATTAATGATTTGGGAAAACTGATGGAGTGCCAAATATGTTTTAGATATTACACACTGAAGCTTGCAGGTGTGCAGAGACTGTTGCAGCAGGCAGACGGGTCCCAGGTTGCTTATTCTCGTGACAGAAGCATTGTGAGCCAATCAAAACATCAAACGCGTTAGTCACCAGAACACTGGCACATGGGAGTCCTAGTTTGATGAAGCGAGTGATGTAAATATAAAGTATTAGTTTATACAAGGAGACATTAAATGCGTTATTTGCCAAAGCACATGGACTGGACGGTTGACGGACGGTCTTGAGTCTTTTGCTGGACGTAGTTTAATCCCCGATCGTCCAAGTGGTTGGGCGCCATTTCTCTCCGTCCTATCCTAAATCCTTATCCCTTCCAAATGCTTGATAGTCGCAATGGTTTGTCGCTTTCTCATGAAGATTACCTTACCCTAAATGCGCTAGTGTGCTGTTTGAAGAGCATAGGAAACGCTAGAAGACGTCCATATTACTGCACTCTTTCAAAACTATCTCCAGGTCTTCGAAAGAGAAGAAGATTCTCACACTTACTATAGATCGTCAGAGCTAAGGAAACAAAGGTGCCGAAAAAAATATTAGAAAGTTTTATTTTTCAAACAGAGTGGAAGACGGTTGGAACAAGTTAAGTGAGAAGGTGGTGGAGGCCAAGACCGTCATTAGTTTCATAGTGTTATACGACAAAGAGTACTGGGAAGACGGCACACCACGAGCGTAGCTCTCATCATTTAAGTATACTTGGGTAATTACACTTAGGTAATTACTCTATAATCCTATCAACAGTAAACTCTCCTGTCCGACTTCCTCAAGGATTTCTCTCACATATACAAAACATACAAACTATCCCTAAAACATTCACATTTTCGTTCTCTTTTTTATCGTCATGTATTTCCAGTAAATAGAGTTGGGAGATGGGATCTCATCTCCTTGCCAACACTCCAGTAACATAACAAAGACTTCCAGTAAACGGAGAACTGAATGATGACCTACAGTTACGAGCCACATTTCGTACACACAGCATTACGCATCTGCTAAGGAGTTATTTTCTTGATATATCTGTGAATTTACGAATATTTTTGGCCTTCTCTCCCCCTCGCTTCCTGTTGTATTTCTGCCCTAACACACCGTGATGATGCCCCTGGTGCTGCCGGATGGGTGCTGGCAGCCCTCATCAGGGCCTCCTGCCGCCGCTGCCTTGTAATTACTGCACACACTGGCTGCTGCAACAACTGGCAGAGTTTTGCAAGTTTAGGCAAAAGGAAACGAAAAAGGGGAGAGAGGTATGTTTTGTCTCCTCTTATTCTTTCTGTCACGGATAAGTTTCCTTTGGTTTTGGGAAGAAAAACACAAGGAAGGTAATTTCCTCTCCTCTATGTGTATTGTTGCACAGAAAATTTTACTTTGTTATGGAAGAGAAATATAAGGAATAGTGAGAAGCAATATTATTTTTTGCGTATTATTTTTTGTTACCTGAGGCGAGGTTCACACGATTATGAAGCGAAACAAAAGCAATTTTCTTGGCACACATATATATTCTGAAATGAGGCAAGTACCATAGCTACACCATGCAAGCACCATAGCTACACCATGCAAGCACAATAGCTACACCATGCAAGCACCATAGCTACAACAGGCAAGCACCATAGCTACACCGTACAAGCACCATAGCTACACCGTACAAGCACCATAGCTACACCATACAAGCACCATAGCTACACCATACAAGCACCACAGCTACACCATACAAGCACCACAGCTACACCATACAAGCACCATAGCTACACCATACAAGCACCACAGCTACACCATACAAGCACCATAGCTACACCATACAAGCACCATAGCTACACCATACAAGCACCATAGCTACACCATACAAGCACCACAGCTACACCATACAAGCACCACAGCTACACCATACAAGCACCATAGCTACACCATACAAGCACCACAGCTACACCATACAAGCACCATAGCTACACCATACAAGCACCATAGCTACACCATACAAGCACCATAGCTACATACAAGCACCATAGCTACACCATACAAGCACCATAGCTACACCATACAAGCACCATAGCTACACCATACAAGCACCATA
This sequence comes from Procambarus virginalis, assembly GCA_020271785.1. NCBI lineage: Eukaryota > Metazoa > Arthropoda > Malacostraca > Decapoda > Cambaridae > Procambarus > Procambarus virginalis. The sequence goes on from WNGS01042707.1 coordinate 4,095,074, forward strand.
GCTACACCATACAAGCACCATAGCAACACCATACAAGCACCATAGCTACACCATACAAGCACCATAGCCACACCATACAAGCACCATAGCTACACCATACAAGCACCATAGCTACACCATACAAGCACCACAGCTACACCATGCAAGCACCACAGCTACACCATACAAGCACCATAGCTACACCATACAAGCACCATAGCTAGACCATACAAGCACCATAGCTACACCATACAAGCACCATAGCTACACCATACAAGCACCATAGCTACACCATACAAGCACCACAGCTACACCATGCAAGCACCACAGCTACACCATACAAGCACCATAGCTACACCATACAAGCACCATAGCTAGACCATACAAGCACCATAGCTACACCATACAAGCACCATAGCTACACCATACAAGCACCATAGCTACACCATACAAGCACCATAGCTAGACCATACAAGCACCATAGCTACACCATTCAAGAGACTATCAGTTTTTATCACCTGTTGTTAACTTCTAAATTACTTAACATTGCCTGATAAAATAGCTGTTTGCCTTGTTTGGTGGGTAAACCATTATAAAATATAATCCTCATGAAACAGGTCTGGTGAGTTACGAGAGACGGGACGTCGCGCCCCCTTTGACAGTACTCATAGATTTTAGACGGTGAGAGTGTGACAGGAATGACTGGGGAGAGGTTAAGAAGGTAGTGAGAGTGACAGAATGACTGGGGAGAGGTTAAGAGAGTTCGAGGTCCTGATATCTTGCAATTTTTTCGCTCCTGGCGCCCTCTAGCTTTTCGAGCGACCTCCATTCCCCGTCCAACACCCTTCCTCCAAGTGCAGAATGTACTGGAGTCCCTTCACGAAACATGTAGCGAGCTTCGTCAGTCTTCTTAAGATGTTAAATGAACAAATCCACAAGGGCCGTGACGAGGATCGGAACCCTGCGTCGGGAGCATCCCAGACACTGTTCTTAATCGACTGAGTACGACAGGGTAAAGGGTTTGAAACCGAAGTTCTACTGACTACCTTCTACCCCTACTGGATCCAGCAGCCTCTCTGAGACACAAACCAGGCTTTTACACAACTCCCACCCCCCCTGCACCGCACGCTATGTCAATAGACCGTTCTCCCTATTCGTCCTTACATCTTCACACGACACCATCACTAACGTGATGCATCAAATGAATGCATCACGGTTAATGATCATTGATCCATACGTTAGTGTGATCTCTGTGTTGTGATTCTTAAGATGTTGGTTTTCGAAGCACTGCAAGAAGAACAGGGCGTCCTAAGGGCCTCTATTCATTAGCTTCTTACTCTTGAAGCTTACTCTTCCTCCTCTGTTCTCATAGAGCAATACAGACATTCTCAGATCATGAATTTCTCTGAGTCTCATGGGGGTGAAAAAAAACCTTTTCCAGTATGATCAGTCAAAAAAATAATCTGATACACTTTTTTTAACAAGGGAGGCCTCGAATGATGGTTATTCGTGGCTTACTAATTGCTCGTAACGAGCTAGTTGGTGTGATAGAGATAGGATAAAACAGTGAGGTCTATATTCACTTTGCTGTCAGGAGTAAGAGGAACAGGGAGTTGACCAGTGTCTTGCCAGAATTAGAGGGACCCAACCCTGAGTACCACACACTCCAGTATGTCAGTGCCAGGCACCAGCCATGTCAGTCACACACGTCACTATCACCGTTGACACAACATTCATTCACCTTCACTCCCTAGTGTCAGTAACGAGGGAGCCAAAACAGCTGCAACCTTCACTCCAAACGTATCAGGAAGAGTGAACAAAAGCAATCACTTTCACTCAGGAGTTCCAAAGGGCAAGTGTCCCAGCCAAATTCTTCGAGAAGAAATTCCACTGAAGGAAGGTAATAAGGCGTTTTTTGCGACCTGATTCACATGATGGGCGGGGGAAATTGGGCGTCTATACCTTCTTCCCCCCGCACAAGAACTTCTTCTTGATGTGGTAGGGGAAACATCGCAGGAAATATTGGGAATGAGACGGGAAAAAAAGACTTCGGGGATCTGCTTTCCTGAAGGCTCTGGTCACGCTACTGGCTGGCGTTCTTTTGCTTCATTTTGTTCCTGTTTTAATCTCTTGTCGTGTATGAGCCGCATAAGATGTTAGGGTGAAAGTTGTTGTTTAGTTTGAGGAAGTTAGGCAGTTCTCTTTCCTTTTGGCGAGGAGAAAACCTCTTGGTTATTCCTAGTTCACACGGCTCTTTCACAGTTATCTGACATATCTCACAGTTCTCTCCCGCTCCTCACAACCTCACACGCTCTCCTCAGCTCCTCATACAGCTCTCTCACATGCTCTCTCACACAACTCTCACATGGCCTTCACACAGCTCTCTCACAGCTCTCACATAGCTCTCACATGGCTCTCATGCAAGCTCTGAAGCCAGCCTGTCATCCTATGTTTCCAACGTCAACAAACGGTCCATTTAAATTTTCATCCTAACTACCAGAGGACCAAAAACAGTAAACGGCCGCATCGTTCACTTTCGCCAGCGCAGCAGCCTTCAATTTTCTAGTACGACAATTTGTGACCTTATGTAACGCCTACGAACGAGAAAAGCGACGTGTGTGTAATAGAACAGGTTGTGCAGCAGGTCTCACGCGGCTATCCGCTATCAACAAGTCGCGTATAAAGCTTCCTTTAAATTAAAAACAGGTTTTCAAATACCAGGACTGTACCCCTTGACCTTCTGGTAATTTAGACCGCGAGTATCAGTGGCCTCGTCCTCAATATATTTCAGTGGTAAACAACTCCTGAATCATGTAATGGGGAAAACGAAAACTGTTTGGGGGTAATAACAGCTTCTGGTTTATAATCACTTAAACCATTAGTTAAGAGACAGGAACTGCTCAACATTGGGTCATAAGCATTGCGTCAACGTATACCAGTTGATTGGACAGTTGAAGAGGCGGGACCAAAGGAGTCGAAAGCCAAAAAAAAAAAAAAACCAATCCCCCCACAAGCACAACGAGGTGAGTACACAAGCGCGGGGGGGGGGGGGGAAGGTATGGTGCCCTCACCAACTTCGATGGTCGAGGTGATGAACGCCGACCCCTGAATGAAGTAAGACCAGTCACTCTACGTCAGCCCAAGTGGTTGGTACGAACATCGCGTGACAAACAAAACTCTTTGCATGATGGAAAGGAATGAATGTAGACTGCCAGACAGTGAATCTTTTTTGCAGGAATCCATTATTTGCGGAGAAATCTTGGGTGCGCGCGTGTGAAGTACTCACCTAGATGTTCTCACCTCAGATGTGCTTGCAGAGGTCGAGCTAAGCTCCTGGTCCTGCCTTTCTAACGTTTTTTGATTAATGCAAGTGACTTTATTTCTCCGATTTTATATTTTTTTTTACATTTTAAAATTTTGAATCGAATTAGCTTTAAGGACTTCTAACCTTTTCCCTTACTACAGCTCTGGCACTGAAAACGTGTTTCTGAGACCTCTGTGATTCATTTGACCTCTCTAGTTTCATCCATGAACCCTCGTTTTCCTGTTCCTAGCTTTAACCAATGCTGCTTTGTCCTTGTTCATTCCCCTTAGGATTTATATGTTATTTAATGTCCCCCCCCCCCCGAACCCGCATAGCTCAATCCATTCACGTCAGAACGAGTTCGTAGCATATTTTGGAATTTTTTCTAGTTCACCTTGTCCCTTCCAGATAGGGGTTCCATGTTGGGGCTGCATGTTCAAGAGTGGGTTCGTACCTTCGCGTACATAGGGCCCGGAAGCCCCTTGTCCAAGTTTCTGAAGGAGACGCGCAGTACGTTGGCCAGGTGTTATATGAAGCTGTTGTTGTTTTGTTCATGTGGGCTTTTGGTGTTAGAGTTGGGGTTATGTCCACTCCTCAGGTTGTACTTCTTTTCTGATTGAAACATCTGTCTTCCCTTCATCCCAATACTGTTTGCTGGTATTCACACTCCTGTTCCAATCTTATAACTTTAACTGACTGGTTAAATTTTAGCGCCATTTTTTCAGCAACTTTGGAGGGGGGAGTGAGTTATTACGGGGGGAAGCGCCAAGCCATTCGACC
>WNGS01042707.1:4099161-4116736 GCA_020271785.1 Procambarus virginalis
CGACTATATAGCACTTGAAAGGGATCAGGATAAGGATTTGGGATGGGATGGGGAGGAATGGAATGGTGCCCAACCACTTGGACGGTCGGGGATTGAACGCCGACTTGCATGATGCGAGACTGTCGCTCTATCGTCCAGTCCACGTAGTTGGGTAGTGTGTCCAATCCACTTGCAATGCATCACAATCTACCCTGTCCTGACTCTTCTCATTAGGTTTACATCATCTGCAAACATTGATATGAAGGAGTCAATTCCTGTCAGGTCATTGACATACATTATATTAGGAACAGGACTGGCCCTAGAATCACACCTTGTGGTACTCCACCCGTAACTCTGATATCTCTGATCTCACTGTAAACCCTTGCTACCTTTCTTAGAGAATTCGGAACTTCCACCTCAGTGACTCTTCCAGATAACCAGCCTGCTTCTCTAGTTTAGTAGGATATTAGGTTTGAGTAGATCTTTCGTGCAGGACCGTATTGAATGCCTTCTGACAGTCGAGGAATATGCAATCTGCCTACCCCTCTCTCTCTCTCTCTCTTGTTGATTTGTGTCGTGTTGCAGAACTCCTGCAAGTTTGTCTAGCAGGATATCTCTTTATTATACCGTGTAGGAACCTTGATAAAAAATTGTTCTAAATGTTCTACTTGTTAGTGATACAGGTATGTACTTTAACGGTTTCTGGCTTCTCCCTGTACACTGTGTGTACCAACCTTGTAGATTGGTACCACATTCGCCATTTTCCAGCGTCAGGAAGTTCTCCCGTTTCTAGAGAGGAATTAAATATTCCTCCGTATTAGTGACGATGGTTATGGGGTGAAGATGTACACAGTGATGAAGAAAGTGTATTGTGAAAAGGGTTACAGTGATGAGGCGAGACTGGAAGGTTTGTAAGGGTGAGGTCTCGACAAGTGTGTGTGTGTTGGGACAGTTGGGGAGGAAGTGTGTGCCGGGGAGATAGGGACGTTGGGTGAGGCTAGAGTCGTGGGAGGGTGTCTGGATGAGGCCCTCACACAGGGCGACCTGGGCACTGCCGGGTATCCCCCATCAAGTAACTTATAAATTTTCTGTACTTGTTGGTTTACCAAGTGGCTTCCTGTTTATACACTTCATCTCTTTTACACTTTCAGAACTTTCTTCATACCTTCCACTCTATCTGCATGAAGCTGCTTTTATAATGGCTCGAGCGCATAACATAAAGGTCGACTGGAGCTTACTAAAGCTTCACACTACATCCCTTTTCCCACACTTTTCACATGCTGGCTAAGTTTCTAAAACGAATAATGTCCACACACGCACATCTATTATTTGAGTGTCACTGCCCGGCCACATGACTATTATCTATGTTTTCGCACACGAGCATGTCCTCTTGTACATCACAATGATTATTGTTCATTGTTCTCCACCGGTCATGCCTCGCTGTACATGTCCTTTATCCATTGTTTCGTACCATGACATGTCCCACTGTACAGCCAAAGGATCAATATTGAGTCAAGCAAAGTGTGTAGCGGTAAATAATTCCAACATTTATGCTTTATCGATATCAGCTTTCTAAAAAAAAAAAGTCTCATGGAGGCAAGATTGAATTCCTGCGCATGACAAGCGATAGTGTTTTATGCTTGGTGGCTTTACTGCAAGTGACAGACGCTAATGGCTTATGGTTGGTAGTGGCTTACACAGTGGTGCTTCACACAGTGGTGCTTCACACAGTGGTGCTTCACACAGTGGTGCTTCACACAGTGGTGCTTCACACTGTGGTGCTTCACACAGTGGTGCTTCACACAGTGGTGCTTCACACAGTGGTGCTTCACACAGTGGTGCTTCACACTGTGGTACTTCACACAGTGGTGCTTCACACTGTGGTGCTTCACACTGTGGTACTTCACACAGTGGTGCTTCACACTGTGGTGCTTCACACAGTGGTGCTTCACACAGTGGTGCTTCACACAGTGGTGCTTCACACTGTGGTACTTCACACAGTGGTGCTTCACACTGTGGTGCTTCACACTGTGGTACTTCACACAGTGGTGCTTCACACTGTGGTGCTTCACACAGTGGTGCTTCACACAGTGGTGCTTCACACAGTGGTGCCTCACACAGTGGTGCTTCACACAGTGGTGCTTCACACAGTGGTGCTTCACACAGTGGTGCTTCACACAGTGGTGCTTCACACAGTGGTGCTTCACACAGTGGTGCTTCACACAGTGGTGCTTCACACTGTGGTACTTCACACAGTGGTGCTTCACACTGTGGTGCTTCACACTGTGGTACTTCACACAGTGGTGCTTCACACAGTGGTGCTTCACACTGTGGTACTTCACACAGTGGTGCTTCACACTGTGGTGCTTCACACTGTGGTACTTCACACAGTGGTGCTTCACACAGTGGTGCTTCACACTGTGGTACTTCACACAGTGGTGCTTCACACTGTGGTGCTTCACACTGTGGTACTTCACACAGTGGTGCTTCACACAGTGGTGCTTCACACTGTGGTACTTCACACAGTGGTGCTTCACACAGTGGTGCTTCACACTGTGGTACTTCACACAGTGGTGCTTCACACAGTGGTGCTTCACACAGTGGTGCTTCACACTGTGGTGCTTCACACAGTGGTGCTTCACACAGTGGTGCTTCACACAGTGGTGCTTCACACAGTGGTGCTTCACACAGTGGTGCTTCACACAGTGGTGCTTCACACAGTGGTGCTTCACACAGTGGTGCTTCACACAGTGGTGCTTCACACAGTGGTGCTTCACACAGTGGTGCTTCACACAGTGGTGCTTCACACAGTGGTGCTTCACACAGTGGTGCCTCACACAGTGGTGCCTCACACAGTGGTGCTTCACACAGTGGTGCTTCACACAGTGGTGCTTCACACAGTGGTGCCTCACACAGTGGTGCCTCACACACTGTGGTGCTTCACACAGTGGTGCTTCACACAGTGGTGCCTCACACAGTGGTGCTTCACACAGTGGTGCCTCACACAGTGGTGCTTCACACAGTGGTGCTTCACACAGTGGTGCCTCACACAGTGGTGCTTCACACAGTGGTGCTTCACACAGTGGTGCCTCACACAGTGGTGCTTCACACAGTGGTGCCTCACACAGTGGTGCCTCACACAGTGGTGCTTCACACAGTGGTGCCTCACACAGTGGTGCCTCACACAGTGGTGCTTCACACAGTGGTGCCTCACACAGTGGTGCCTCACACAGTGGTGCTTCACACAGTGGTGCCTCACACAGTGGTGCTTCACACAGTGGTGCCTCACACAGTGGTGCTTCACACAGTGGTGCTTCACACAGTGGTGCCTCATACCAGTGTGGTGCTTCACACTGTGGTGCTTCACACAGTGGTGCCTCATACCACTGTGGTGCTTCACACTGTGGTGCTTCACACAGTGGTGCCTCATACCACTGTGGTGCTTCACACAGTGGTGCTTCACACAGTGGTGCCTCACACAGTGGTGCTTCACACAGTGGTGCTTCACACAGTGGTGCCTCACACAGTGGTGCCTCACACAGTGGTGCTTCACACAGTGGTGCCTCACACAGTGGTGCTTCACACAGTGGTGCCTCACACAGTGGTGCTTCACACAGTGGTGCTTCACACTGTGGTGCTTTACACAGTGGTGCTTCACACAGTGGTGCCTCACACAGTGGTGCTTCACACAGTGGTGCCTCACACAGTGGTGCTTCACACAGTGGTGCTTCACACTGTGGTGCTTTACACAGTGGTGCTTCACACAGTGGTGCCTCACACAGTGGTGCTTCACACATTGGTGCTCACACAGTGGTGCTTCACACAGTGGTGCCTCACACAGTGGTGCTTCACACAGTGGTGCCTCACACAGTGGTGCCTCACACAGTGGTGCTTCATACAGTGGTGCCTCACACTGTGGTGCTTTACACAGTGGTGCCTCACACAGTGGTGCCTCACACAGTGGTGCCTCACACAGTGGTGCCTCACACAGTGGTGCTTCATACAGTGGTGCCTCACACAGTGGTGCCTCACACCACTGTGGTGCTTCACACAGTGGTGCCTCACACAGTGGTGCCTCACACAGTGGTGCCTCACACAGTGGTGCTTCACACAGTGGTGCCTCACACAGTGGTGCCTCACACAGTGATGCCTCACACAGTGGTGCTTCACACAGTGGTGCCTCACACAGTGGTGCCTCACACAGTGGTGCCTCACACAGTGGTGCCTCACACAGTGGTGCCTCACACAGTGGTGCTTCATACAGTGGTGCCTCACACAGTGGTGCCTCACACCACTGTGGTGCTTCACACAGTGGTGCCTCACACAGTGGTGCCTCACACAGTGGTGCCTCACACAGTCGTGCCTCACACAGTGGTGCTTCACACAGTGGTGCCTCACACAGTGGTGCCTCACACAGTGGTGCTTCACACAGAGGTGCTTCACACAGTGGTGCTTCACACAGTGATGCCTCACACAGTGGTGCCTCACAGTGGTGCTTCACACGGTGGTGCCTCACACAGTGGTGCCTCACACAGGCTGTGTTTGGCCGGTGTGTGGGAGTTTGTGCTACAGAGACAGATGCATACATTTTGTCAACATCTCACGTTTAAAACAACACTCTTACGATATTCGCAGAGCCCAGCACTCTAGTTCATTGTATTTACATTCCAGTTTATATATTCAAGTGACCTCAGAGGGGCCAAATGTATTGTTAAAAGTAAGGGTTTCGTAGAAGGAAATTTGACTATGTCAGATCTGATCAAACAATTTAACAACAGCCTCAGTGCGAGCCCTGGCATGTATAAATTAGATCCCCATATAAGCTTCAATATATCACGTCAAAACAATAAAGCATTCATTAAACTAGTTTTTTTATTATTATTGTATTTGTGGCGTTTTTCAACCGGCGGCATTTTTAGGAATTAAATGTTATTATATTTTGTTTTTGTTGAAACTTGTGTAAGGAATCTTTCAGAACATTATATACCACATATGTCAGACCAATCCTGGAGTATGCGGCTCCAGCATGGAGTCCCTATCTAGTCAAGCATAAGACTAAACTGGAAAAGGTTCAAAGGTTTGCCACCAGACTAGTACCCGAGATGAGAGGTATGAGCTACGAGGAGCGACTGCAGGAATTAAACCTCACTTCGTTGGAAGACAGAAGAGTTAGGGGGGACATGATCACCACATTCAAGATTCTCAGGGGAATCGACAGGGTTGATAGAGACAGGCTGTTTAACACAAGGGGCACACGCACTAGGGGACACAGGTGGAAACTGAGTGCCCAAATGAGCCACAGAGATATTAAAAAGAATTTTTTAGTGTCAGAGTGGTTGACAAATGGAATGCATTAGGAAGCGATGTGGTGGAGGCTGACTCCATACACAGTTTCAAGTGTAGATATGATAGAGCCCATTAGGCTCAGGAAACTGTACACCTGTTTATTGACGGTTGAGAGGCGGGACCAAAGAGCCAGAGCTCACCCTCGCAAGCACAACTAGGTGAGTGCAACTAGGTGAGTACACACGCACACACACACACACACACACACACACACACACACACACACACACACACACACACACACACACCACACACACACACACCAGGAAGCAGCCCGTGACAGCTGACTAACTCTAGGTACCTATTTACTGCTAGGTAACAGGGGCATTAATTAAAGGTGAAAGAAACTTTGCCCATTTGTTTCTGCCTCGTGCGGGAGTCTAACCCGCGCCACAGAATTACGAGTCCTGCGCTATCCACCAGGCTACGAGGCCCCCTACGGGTAAATGTGTGTGTGTGTGTGGGTGTGTGTGTGTGTGTGTGTGTGTGTGTGTGTGTGTGGTGTGTGTGTGGTGTGTGTGTGTGTGTGTGTGTGGTGCGGGTGGTCCCTTCGTTGCGCGCGCGTTTAAGGCGAATCAATCTCATGAGAGTTATTTCAGCCATCACAATATTTTTGTCACAAACCACCACATATAAATACTCCGAACGATGTCCATATGAAAATAAATCTTTCAATGGCTTATATACACCTCTCGTGCTTTGTATTGTATATATCTATCTCGCCTTGAGCGTATACCAACTGTTGAAAGCATTGGAACATTCCTTACCACCGCCCCCAAACTAGCGACTTGATTGGTTCCCCAGAGGTAACAGCTAGTGGCGGGCTTCAGGCTACGCCCGGTGGGGCCACAGGCTTCGCCGTGGTCTAGCCAACTGTGTACATCATTTGCCACACCTTCCCACCCCGGACAGGTGCCTGGAGGGTGATCGCGTTCTCCAGTATTTTCCTTCAGAAATAGACTTGAAAATTTGAAACATATTTGTTTATTTATAAGTGACGCGAATATTAGAGTTATTTCTCTATAAGTAACGCGAAAAGTAGTGATTTGTTGGTAAGTAACGCGATAAGTAGAGTGATTTGTTGATAAGTAACGCGAAAAGTAGTGATTTATTTATTTACAAGTGACCAAACAAAAAATGCAATGATTTTGTTCGAGTAATTACTTAAAGTGAAGTGGCTACTATTTTGTTGGTACTGACGCTATACAGTACATCGGTAAGATCGATGACATCACAAAGGAACAGATCAATATTAACATCAAAAGTGGACAAGACATGAGTTAGTGACAACCCAGGTGCTACAAACTGTGCAACAGTGACACCCAGGTGCTGCAACTGTGCAACAGTGACACCCAGGTGCTGCAACTGTGCAACAGTGACACCCAGGTGCTGCAACTGTGCAACATTGACACCCAGGTGCTGCAACTGTGCAACATTGACACCAGGTGCTGCAACAGTGACACCAGGTGCTGCAACTGTGACAGTGACACCCAGGTGCTGCAACTGTGCAAACAGGGACACCCAGGTGCTGCAACTGTGCAACAGTGACACCCAGGGGCTGCAACTGTGCAACAGTGACAACCAGGGGCTGCAACTGTGCAACAGTGACACCCAGGTGCTGTAACAGTGACACCAAAGGGCTGCAACTGTGCAACAGCGACACCCAGGTGCTGCAACTGGGCAACAGTGACACCCAGGTGCTGCAACTGTGCAACAGTGGACACCCAGGGGCGGCAACTGTGCAACAGTGACAACACCAGGGGCTGCAAACTGTGCAACAGTGACACCCAGGGGCTGTAACAGTGCAACAGTGACACCCAGGTGCTGTAACAGTTGACAACAAGGCTGCAACTGTGCAACAGTGACACAAAGGGTGCAACTGTGTAACAGTGACACCCAGGTGCTGTAACAGTGAACACCAAAGGGCTGCAACTGGGCAACAGTGACCAAAGGACTGCAACTGTGCAACAGTGACACCCAGGTGCTGCAACTGCAACAGTGACACCCAGGTGCTGCAACTGTGCAACAGTGACACCAGGGACCGTGCTGCAACTGTGCAACTGTGACACCCAGGGGTGCAACTGTGCAACAGTGACACCAAGGGCTGCAACTGTGTAACAGTGACACCCAGGTGCTGTAACAGTGACACCAAAGGGCTGCAACTGTGCAACAGTGACACCAAAGGACTGCAACTGTGCAACAGGACACCAAAGGGCTGCAACTGTGTGAACAGTGACACCAAAGGGCTGCAACTGTGCAACAGTGACACCAAGGGCTGCAACTGTGCAACAGTGACACCAAAGGGCTGCAACTGTGCAACAGTGACACCAAAGGGCTGCAACTGTGCAACCAGTGACACCAAAGGGCTGCAACTGTGCAACAGTGACACAAATGGTTGCAACTGTGCAACAGTGACACCAAAGGGTTGCAACTGTGCACAGTAAAAATGGACACCAAAGGGCTGCAACTGTGCAACAGTGACACCAAAGGGTTGCAACAGTGCACACCAAAGGGCTGCAACTGTGTAACAGTGACACCAAAGGGTTGCAACTGTGTAACAGTGACACCAAAGGGTTGCAACTGTGCAACAGTGACACCAAAGGGTTGCAACTGTGCAACAGTGACACCAAAGGGCTGCAATGTGTAACAGTGACACAAAGGGCTGCAACTGTGCAACAGTGACACTAAAGGGCTGCAACTGTGCAACAGTGACGCCAAGGGGCTGCAACTGTTGTGGTGACACCCAGGGGTTGCAACTGTGTTACAGTGACACCAAGGGCTGCAACTGTGCAACAGTGACACCAAAGGGCTGCAACTGTGCAACAGTGACACCAAAGGGTTGCAACTGTGCAACAGTGACACCAAATGGTTGCAACTGTGCAACAGTGACACCAAAGGGTTGCAAACTGTGCAACAGTGACGCCAAAGGGCTGCAACTGTGCAACAGTGACGCCAAAGGGCTGCAACTGTGCAACAGTGACACCCAGGTGCTGCAACAGTGATGCCAATGGCTGCAACTGTGCAACAGTGACGTCAAAGGGCTGCAACTGTGCAACAGTGACACCAAAGGGCTGCAGTGACGGTGTTGACCCAAGTGGCTACAGTGACGACGATTCTGGCAGTTCACCACCAACAGTAAGTGGCCCACATTTTGTTTCTCACAACAGACACCGCAGTGAGACATTTCCTGGCAGTGATATCACACTTGCCCCGCGCCTCGCTGAAGATATCATCCTGGCATCAGATTCACGAAGCAGTTACGCAAGCACTTATGAACGTGTACATCTTTCCTCGATCTTTGACGGCTTTGGTTACATTTATTAAACAGTTTACATGCATGAAAACTTGCAATCAACTGTTGTTATTGTTATAAACAGCCTCCTGGTGCCTCGGTGCTCATTAACGGTTTAATAATTGTAAACAAAGCCCGCCAAAATTGAGAAAAGATGTACAGGTTCGTTAGTGCTTGCGTAACTGCTTCGTGAATCTGAAGCAGTTACGTTCAAGGTTCTAATGTATTTTGATGTAATTAACAGTTGTGAAAGAGCAATTGTTATGTGGGTTGTTGCTTGTTGTTGTTATGGCGCGTGTTGACTTCAGTGGATCTTGGTTCACGTCAACTCTATAACTCTTATTACAGTTTTGTTATAAAGTAGATATATCTATATATATTTTTTCATGGTATTTGATTTACTTCACCACACTTGTCACTTAAGTGATATCAACGTCTTTTTGTTTGAAGCTTCGTCTTCAAAACTTCGTGGCGTCGTCTCTGTTGGTGGTGGTTTGTGAGACAATTCAACTTGTCGTCTTACAGAGAACGTCGCATTCTATCTTATGCGTAACCTAAGGCCAAAATTTGTCGTGCTAGAAAATGTAAGCGGCTGGAGGAAGTGACGTACTGTCCGGTTTTCTGTTTTGGGTCCTCTGGTAGGATAGGAGAGACCACTTTAAATTGACCGTTTTCTTGACGTTGGGAAACCTAAGAAGGACGGGATGGGTGGCGATGTTTCACCACCAGATGGCGGGCGTGAGACGGGCTGGGTGGCGATGTTTCACCACCAGATGGCGGGCGTGAGACGGGTGGGGGCGATGTTTCATCACCAGATGCGGGCGTCGAGAGGCTTAAACATGTGATATTTAACTCATGATTGTCTAATATTCTAATTTTCCCGAGCTAGGAGTTAACTACCCAAAGTATTATTTACTTCGAACTATTCAGGAATGTTTAAGTGCTAATTGATGTACCCTAAAAGTGGAGCCATTAGTGATGCCTTGTGTTCTGTGTGACATCTTGTGACGTCTTATTTCGTTGAATTGACGTTACTTTTGATAATCACCAGAGTCACATGGTCTGAGATCTGATAGTGCGCAGAGTCACATGGTCTGAGATCTTGATAGTGCGCAGAGTCACATGGTCTGAGATCTTGATAGTCCACAGTCACATGGTTTGAGATCTTGTTAGTCCCGAGAGTCACATGGTCTGAGACCAAACAACAGTTAGACGTGAACCATGTGTGCCATTGTTCTATAATACAACATAGGCAATGGTTTCCTGTGTATCACACAGTGATACACAGGAAACCTAGAAAGTGTACAGTACTCACCTAATTGTGCTTGCGGGGGTTGAGCTTTGGCTCTTTGGTCCCGCCTCTCAACTGTCAATCAACAGTATATCTTGGAGTATGTTGTCACAGGTGGGTACAGTGAGGGTGTAGACACAGGTGGGTACAGTGACAGTGTTGTACTGTGCTCAACTAGTGTAGAGCAGATCACGTTCTTTACAATCTCTCTAAATGCTTTCAACTTGGCTCTGGGTTTTGTATTTCTGCTGGTATACCTTTATGTATACATATTGATAAGTTGTATGTGACGTATATATACTTTGTTTTTTGGAGATATATATTTATTTGAATGTTTATGCTATACGATACTTGTAATTCATGCCAAAATGTTACAATTTCATATTGAATTCAGTTATAGATGTACAGTGCTTGTACACTTGTGAATATAATTATATAGTCAATTAATTATTCCATTTTCTCACAACTCTTAAACTGAAAAAGTGAACCCCCCCCTTTTTCCAGAATAGTACTGATTATGACATTACATATACAATGTGAGAGACTCAACTAAATGACCGACAATTAGAATTCAAGACCAGTATTAAAATATTGCATAAAGACCCTTAATAGTATTACATTAAGTCGGCTTCAAAAGAATTTTCACAAAATATGCAGCTTAGCTGAATTTACATCTCGCGTAGCCACCTCAGGAAGTTTACGGGTGAAAGAATGAAAGATTTCACTGCAAAGAAAATTTCACCCAAATGTCTTGGCTATTTACTGAACGACGAAACAGTTTGCAGTCTCCTGGTAGGTTATGTGGGGGTGATGCCAAGATGTACCTGAATAATGGGTTGTTGTGGGGAGCATTTTGCAGCGTGCTGCTTGAATCATGTGTTTACGGGTGTGAGAGAGACAGACAGACAGACAGACATAGACGTTTAACTGTCCATATTTAGTTATCTTTATCAGATAACTATACAAGGTGCAGAATGTGCAAGACGATTCGTCTCTAGTCTCTGTTAGCTCAAAGCTGATTGGACAGTACACAAGAGCCTTCAGTACTGGAGAGATGTTACGTAAAAAGTCAGTATTCTCAAAGTACCAGAAGCTGACAGCCACAGTACACAGCTCTCGCCTATCAACAGCCTCAGAAAGCCCAAGTGATTCAAAAGAACTTGACTCAATCAGAGATCGTTCACTCCTCGGCTGACTCGCATCGGGACATGTCCTATTTACATGTAGATACGTGTGAAATGAAGTCATCCGCCCATATGAAGGCTCAGACCCTTGGTGTGATCCAGGCGTACCGTAAGTTGATGAATATCAGACTTACTTAAGAACAGCAATACTACTACTATTAAAGTAATATATATATATATATATATATATATATATAATATATATATATATATATATATATATATATATATATATATTATATAATGAACACACAACCAAAACTCCAGGACTGTGTACACCCAGCCAACACTCAGGGAACTGTGTACACCCAGCCAACACTCAGGGAACTGTGTACACCCAACCAACACTCAGGGAACTGTGTACACCCAGCCAACACTCAGGGAACTGTGTACACCCAACCAACACTCAGGGAACTGTGTACACCCAGCCAACACTCAGGGAACTGTGTACACCCAGCCAACACTCAGGAAACTGTGTACACCCAACCAACACTCAGGAACTGTGTACACTCAACCAACACTCAAGGACTGCAGCGTGAACTAAAAATACAAGACCATTGAGTGTTGTGGAGACCCAATTGGTACAAAATACACACAACCCAAAATTTTCTACTGTTAAAATAAAGTTGGTGACGTCTCCAAATATTTTTATTGCTCACTAGAATGAACCGTACACAGCGACAATAAAGGTTTAGCCTCGTCCAGTGAAGTACGGAAAGCAGAAGCAATAACGTTCACATCAGCCACATCGGCTTTCTTCGAAATATAGTGAAGGATCGCGCCCATCCCATCTTTTAGCTAGAACAGAATTTGCCTTTAGCTTAAATTGTTATTTGTTTTCTCAGTATTATTATTATTAACAACACTTTCAACGCACCGTTCGTGAGGTTGTCATCTTAATAACAACTGCTCCCACAACACTAGTAAATCTAATTTTCGATTTCGTTATTCGTTCATCGTCCTTTCATAAGAATTTGTATAAATGATCTCAGCGCAAGTAGCTCTCTCAGGATAACATTCTCCCGGTGTGGTCCTTTCGTTTTGACATTAAGTAATTTAATGTCTTGACCACGAGTTTATCATACATGTGTTCCATCTTATGTGAATCATAAGAGTGTGGTACAGGTCTGAAAACTTGCAGTTATTTCGACAAAGAGTGCATAACAATCAAGCTGTTACAAGTTTATGGAGGAAGTTTCCCTATATGCCTTTCTAGGGTTCATCTCTGAGACGCTGATAAGACGTGTTGTGGCAAGACACTCAACATAACACTCTCATTCCATATGAGTAGCAACTGCAGAGTTGCAACAAAATATGAGTGGAGCTTCGATAAAACAAAAATTATCTGAGGAATATATTAGAAATTCAGACTAGCTCTTTATCTCACATATATTATAACTAGAAAAAGATTTTAATATTATTTAAAGATGAATATATTATCTAAATAAATATAAATATATATAACGTTTTATTCATGGTAAGGACTTGAGAATGTCTTCTCTAGTGAAGGCGAGAGCCCCAATTGAGATGCCTAGCACCTAATACTGTGAATTCCTGTGAGCGGAGGAGGATCCACCGTCACTGACACAGGTGAGTGGCCTCACCAGGTAGGATTCCTGGAATACTGGAGTTGTTGTTCATCCTGACGCCTCCCTGGCGCTGTCGCACTTCCAGTTGACCAGTACTGGTGTCCACCTCCTGCTAGCTAGCAGTAATAGTGTTACACGTACCGGCCGACACGTAGTTCCCATTCTTGGGACTGTAGTAGTTGAGCCCTTCACTGAGAGCAGTGAAGGGCTGATCCCAATACCTGAGACAAGTGGGTGTGTCGTGATAGTGATCAACTTCATAATGGTTCCCCCTCCCCCTCCCTTTCCAGGCCGTCGTCGTGAGGGAGCTTGGTGGGCGGCTGCCGGGGTGTGATGCTCCATGGGACGGTCCTTTCTTCTTTTCAAGCTTTATGTTTCTGTTGCCATCTTCACTAAGTTTGCTGGAAGCTCTTTCCTCTTCTTTATATTTCCTTTTCTCCCTCCCTCTTCTCCTTTCTCATTGTCTTTTCCCGCCAAATTTTTGCCATTACCAAGTACCCAACGTCGAGGTACCCGACGTTGCGAGAGAGGGGACGCTTTTATTGTCAATCATCGCCTTCATTGCTGAACCCGATCTCGACGGACTGATGGTGGCGATTGCGGGCCGCATACTCACGATGCACCCCTCAGGCGGCCCAATCTTGGCGGGTGTCCTATTTTCTAATTGTGGCTTCATGGTGGGTATGGAGGCTTATTCGTGAATGAAATTATTACCTCCTCGTTTCTATACCGTTGAATGATCCTCTTAGAACTTCCCAGGCTCGTGGGCTGGGTGACCAGGCCCCCGAGTTGGATTATTTTGGAAGACCGGTTCTGTAGCCCCGGTTACATTGGGCCCAGACCAAGCTCCTCCTTTGACCCTCCCGACTATCCCCCTCCTCACCCCTCCCTCCTCTGTGGTAGGGTTGAGCCCCAAGCACTCAGTGGTGACCACCTCATTACCTGCAGCGACTACTACTTTCATTGTGACAACTGCGCCTTTTACCCTCCCTCTCACTTGGGGTGCTTGGCACAACAGACACTCGCACGATTCCTTCCAGCGCTAATACGTTCCACGCCTTGTATGGTCCTGCTACGTGGACTAAATACTTTGATCTCAACCATCTGGATTCTACATGTCCTGACGATTTCACCCTCCATAAACACCTCATTGATTCGGTGGATGCCTCTGTTACTTTTAACCCCCCACTTGTTTTGGTACACGTGTCGTTGCTGTGCCTGATCAGGAATCAGCTGCCCTCTTAGCCACATTGTCCAGCATTGGAGAGAACCCTGTTAGGATCTCCAAAAATGCCTGGTTAAATGCCTGTATTGGCACTGTTATCCTCCCACACCATGATGCGACTGGTGTTAGTGACCTGAAAAAGACTGCCATGAGGAAATTAAACATATCCTTGAAACCCAAGGCCATTCTGTCCTTCAGGTTCATATGTTCACACAATCCCCTCGTGGTCGTCGTCATCAGCCCCTTCGAGTTGTGAAGATCACTTTTGATAGTAGGACCCTTCCGCCTTCTATAATTGTTGCTGGTGTCAAATGATCCGTTCAGGGGTACATTCCCTCCCCCTAGACTTTGCAATAAGTGCTGGAAATTTAGGCATGGTGCCCTCAATTGCACAAGTGCTGTGTCTTTATGCCCTATATGTGGGGACTCAGGTCACTTTAAGATAGTGCTCTCCTTTCCAGGCTCACTGCGTCAATCGCGGTGGCGCTCACCCTACCTTCTCCCACTCCGCTGTTTCTCCTCTTTTGCTAGCATATCTTATGCTTGTGTGTTGAGTTCCACCTCTCCTCGCCCTTACCTCTTTTCTCAGTCTCACAACCGTTTCCAGGCCTTGGACCCGGACATGCTCACCGCCTCCTTCCCTGCTACTTAACGTTCTGCACCAAGGGGCTCCTCTCTATCTGGTGTTTTCCCCTCCTTGATTGTCACCCAGTACGCTGCTGCTGGCACACCTGTCTCTTTTAGTCAGAAACGTAAGCCTGGCTCCTCTCCTTCTTTCTCCCCGGCAGGCAAGAAGGCATCACTCTCTTCCCCACCCTCCGACTCCGACTCTATCACTGCATCCCCTCCCATTTCAGTGGTCGAGCCCCCTGTCCCGGCTGTGGAGGTTCCTTTAGCCCTCGATTCTCCCTTGTTGCTGCCCTTGCTGAGGTGTGCTCCCCTGTTTGTCACCCCCCCCCCCCAACCCCATCCCTCCTGATTCCCATGACCGCCCCTCTCCATTGCCTCCTCCAGCTCCGGACCCTGTCTGTCTGCCTCTGGTCCCCCTTCCCACTCCCTTGACTCCATCGTCCTTGCTAAATTTACCCATGCCCCCTAACCCTGATTTCACTGATCCTGATCCTGCTCTTATCTAGTATACTGTGTTCTTCTTTGCCTTTGTCTCTTATTGTTCTCTGTTGCTGTTCTCCTTTTGATAATGTCTATTCTTCAATGGAATATTCGTGGATTTTATGCCAACTTCCACGAACTCAAACATCTGATAACACACTTTTCACCGCTTTGTGTTTGTCTCCAGGAGACAATGCTTGGTGCTCGTCCTGGTCACTTCCGTTGTTATTGCTTTCTCTCCCCTCCCCCACCAAAGCTGGGGGCCATAACTCTACTGCTCTCTTGATTCTTACTGATCTTACCTGCGTTCCCCTACTTTTTTCAGTCGCCCATCCAATGTTCTGCAGCCCGTATCTTTGTGAGTAAATTTTACCAGTCTCCGTGTGTAGTGGTAAGACACTCGCCTGGCGTTCCGCGAGCGCTATGTCATGGGTTCGTATCCTGGCCGGGGAGGATTTACTGGGCGCAAATCCTTAACTGTAGCCTCTGTTTAACGCAACAGTAAAATGTGTACTTGGTTGTAACAACGATTCTTCGCGGCAGGGATCGTATTCCAGGGACCTGCCCGAAACGCTACGCGTACTAGTGGCTGTACAAGAATGTAACAACTCTTGTATATATCTCAAAAAAAAAAAAAAAAAAAAAAAAAAAATGGTATAGTCTATTCCATTTATCTTCCCCCAAATGACCTACTTTCTCTTCCTGATTTTAAGCATCTGTTGGACTCCTTACCAGAGCCTGTGCTCCTATTGGGTGATTTCAACTGTCGGCATACCCTCTGAGGTAATGTTCTGACAAACACCCGGAGCTGCCTTATCGAACCATTTGTCCTCTCTTCTTCTTCGTCTCTTCTGAATTCTGGTGAATCCACTCATGTGGACTCCCACACTCGCACTCTCTCCTGTCTTGATCTTTCTCTCTGCTCGTCGGTGCTTTACTTAGATTTCTCGTGGCGCATTCTTGATGATCTCCATAACAGAGACCATTTCCCCATCCTTGTCACCTTTTTCTTTCTTCACCCTCCCCCTCTCCTTCCCTAGGTGGCAGTTTGCCAAGACTAACTGGAATCTATTCCACCTCCAAACTACTCTTTCCGACCGCTCCGCTCTGCCTTTCCCTCGAGCCTTCCTCCTTTTTCGTGACACCATATTCGACGCAGCCCTCCGCTCTATTCCTCGCTCTACCTCCCGGGGCATGTGGAAGTGCGTTCCCTGGTGAAATGCAGACTGTACTAGGGCTGTCCGCTGTAAGTGTGCAGCCCGGAAGAAACACCGACACCGGCAGATGGCTGATTTTTATTGTTTCAGAAGGCGAGTGTGGTGGCCCATAGGATTATTCGTACAGCTAAACGTGAGAGTTAGAATTCTTACGTCTCCACCATTACGTCCGATACTCCTATGCCACAGGTCTAAAAGAAAATCCGCATGATAGCGGGTAAATTTGTTCCTGATGTCACACCAAACCTTCACCTCCGTGGTACTCTTGTGGCGGATCCAGTGATGGTCGTGACCGAACTGGGTTCCCACTTTTCGACTGTTAGCTCCGGTTCTCATCTTCCTCAAACCTTCCTTCTTCGTAAGCCCGTTCTTCATTCTCATCCCTTAGATTTCCGAACTCATCTCCGACTTCCCTATAACAATCCCCTTTCTCTCCGCAGTTCAGTCGCCTCAGGCCTTCTGCAGGTCTACGGCAGCAGGCTCAGATGACATTCATTATAAGGTGCTTTACCATCTCCCTCCATGTGGGTCTCAAAATTTACTGAAACTTTATAACATAAGAACAAAGGCAACTGCAGAAGGCCTATTGACCCATACGAGGCAGCTCCTATCTATTAACCACCCAATCCCACTCATATACATGTCCAACCTGCGCTTGAAACAATCGAGGGACCCCACCTCCACCACGTTACGCTGTAATTGGTTCCACAAATCAACAACCCTGTTACCGAACCAGTATTTACCCAAGTCTTTCCTAAATCTAAATTTATCCTAAATTAAGATTTAGGATAAATTAGGAAGGGGGAAGAGGGTCCCCCTTCCTAAATTTTGTAAAACCTTGACCCAAGTGACTAAAGCTTTTACCCCTCCTATAGTTCTGAAATGCGTTTTCCTTGAACACTTTTCTTCACACTACTGCTCCATTTCCGTCTTCACCGATGGGCCAAAGTCTGCAGACGGTGTAGACTATTTTGTTGTTTTCCCTGACCACACCTGTATGTGTTGCCTGCCTCCAGAGACTAGCATCTTCACGGCAGAACTTTATGCTATTCTTCGTTAATTGTTTTTCTCACTATCAATTCTCCTTTGTTGTTGTAGTTGACTCTCGCAGTGGCCTCATGGCTCTGGAGTCCTTTAATCTAGTCCATCCGGTGGTAGTCGAGTTTCAACATTGGCCGTTTCTTATCTTCAGTAGATTTAAGACGGGAGTTTTGCTTTTTCCCAGCCATATTAGTGTGTCCTTAAATGAACGTGCGGACGCTGCCGCTAAGGAAGCTATCCACAGCTGTCCTATCTCTTGTAAAGGTATTCCTTATTTTGACTTTTACCCAGTTTTTCATTC
>WNGS01042707.1:4148233-4161604 GCA_020271785.1 Procambarus virginalis
TTACTTTCGAATAATTTCCAACGTCATCCAAGATTGCTTTTTTCTTCTAACTTTCTGACATTAATCAAATCTCTCCTTCCTTTTCCTATCTGATGTTATTTCCCTTATTCCTTTTCCTCCTCCCTCTCTCTCCTCCTCCTTCCACTTATCCTAATCCCAGCCAGAGCTGACAAGCTGCCGTAGTTCCCAACCGTCTTGGCTCAGCACGGGCGGCTGGAACAACCTCTGGAACATTATCCAACACCTCCATCGATCGTCTTATGCAAATATTACTCCGTGTTAGTGAGACTGTGGTGAGGTACTGGAGAGTCCTCCTCCAGCTTGCTGCTCACACCTCCCAGCTGCCCACACCTCCCAGCTGCCCACACCTCCCAGCTGCCACACCTCCCAGCTGCCCACACCTCCCAGCTGCTCACACCTCCCAGCTGCCACACCACCCAGCTGCCCACACCTCCCAGCTGCCCACACCTCCCAGCTGCCCACACCTCCCAGCTGCCCACACCTCCCAGCTGCTCACACCTCCCAGCTGCCCACACCACCCAGCTGCCCACACCTCCCAGCTGCCCACACCACCCAGCTGCCCACACCACCCAGCTGCCCACACCTCCCAGCTGCCCACACCTCCCAGCTGCCCACACCACCCAGCTGCCCACACCTCCCAGCTGCCCACACCACCCAGCTGCCCACACCTCCCAGCTGCCCACACCACCCAGCTGCTCACACCTCCCAGCTGCCTACACCTCCCAGCTGCCCACACCTCCCACTGCCCACACCTCCCAGCTGCCCACACCTCCCAGCTGCCCACACCTCCCAGCTGCCCACACCTCCCAGCTGCCCACACCTCCCAGCCGTCCACACCTCCCAGCTGCCCACACCTCCCAGCTGCCCACATCACTTCTGCCACCCACAAGGCTGCCCCACACTATTCAACTGACCAGACTTCTCTATAACATACCAACACTCCTATCTTCTCCCCCACACTCCTGTGTTGTGTTGCCCACATCCTTGCGTCCTCCAACCAACACTCACAGTGTTGCAACACATTCATTGTTATGCAATATGAAATAATTATCATTTTGGGAAAAGCCTTAAGCTCATTATATTCTCTCGAGTTAAGATGTATATTTCTTGATAATTTGCATAGTTTGTGGTGAATGTTGTAAGCGTTGTGTGTGTGTGTAATTGCTATTGTTGTCTGGGTGATGGAGCTATTAGCGCTTGGGCCCGCCTTTCTAACCGTCGGCTGCCTAAAATGTACTGACTTCAGACCTATTTCCTCTGTCAGATCTACTACATCCATCTCTCTCTCTCTCTCTCTCTCTCTCTCTCTCTCTCTCTCTCTCTCTCTCTCTCTCTCTCTCTCTCTCTCTCTCTCTCTCTCTCTCTCTCTCTCTCTCTCTCTCTCTACACACACACATTGTTAGGAGGCAGCCCACAACAGTTGTCTAAATCCCAGATTTCAGTTTACTGCTAGGTGAATAAAGGCATCAGGTGAAAGAAACTCTTGCGTATTGTTTCTGTGTGTGTGTGTGTGTGTGTGTGTACTCACCTAGTTGTACTCACCTAGTTGTGCTTGCGGGGGTTGAGCTCTGGCTCTTTGGTCCCGCCTCTCAACCGTCAATCAACAGGTGTACAGTTTCCTGAGCCTAATTGGCTCTATCATATCTACACTTGAAACTGTGTATGGAGTCAGCCTCCACCACATCGCTTCCTAATGCATTCCATTTGTCAACCACTCTGACACTAAAAAAGTTCTTTCTAATATCTCTGTGGCTCATTTGGGCACTCAGTTTCCACCTGTGTCCCCTAGTGCGTGTGCCCCTTGTGTTAAACAGCCTGTCTTTATCAACCCTGTCGATTCCCCTGAGAATCTTGAATGTGGTGATCATGTCCCCCCTAACTCTTCTGTCTTCCAACGAAGTGAGGTTTAATTCCTGCAGTCGCTCCTCGTAGCTCATACCTCTCAGCTCGGGTACTAGTCTGGTGGCAAACCTTTGAACCTTTTCCAGTTTAGTCTTATGCTTGACTAGATAGGGACTCCATGCTGGAGCCGCATACTCCAGGATTGGTCTGACATATGTGGTATATAATGTTCTGAAAGATTCCTTACACAAGTTTCTAAAGGCCGTTCTTATGTTAGCCAACCTGGCATATGCTGCTGATGTTATCCTCTTGATATGAGCTTCAGGGACAGGTCTGGCGTGATATCAACCCCCAGGTCTTTCTCTCTCTCTGACTCTTGAAGTATTTCATCTCCCAAATGATACCTTGTATCTGGTCTCCTGCTTCCTACCCCTATCTTCATTACATTACATTTGCTTGGGTTAAACTCTAACAGCCATTTGTTCGACCATTCCTGCAGCTTGTCCAGGTCTTCTTGAAGTCTCAAGCTGTCCTCCTCTGTCTTAATCCTTCTCATAATTTTGGCGTCGTCAGCAAACATTGAGAGGAATGAGTCTATACCCTCTGGGAGATCATTTACGTATATCAGAAACAGGATAGGTCCAAGTACAGAGCCCTGTGGGACTCCACTGGTGACTTCACGCCAGTCTGAGGTCTCACCCCTCACTGTAACTCTCTGCTTCCTATTGCTTAGGTACTCCCTTATCCACTGGAGCGCCCTACCTGTTACTCCTGCCTGTTTCTCCAGCTTATGCATCAACCTTTTATGGGGTACTGTGTCAAAGGCTTTCCGACAGTCCAAAAAAATGCAGTCCGCCCACCCTTCTCTTTCTTGCTTAATTCTTGTCACCTGATCGTAGAATTCTATCAAGCCTGTAAGGCAAGATTTACCCTCCCTGAACCCATGTTGATGGGTTGTCACGAAGTCTCTTCTCTCCAGATGTGTTACTAGGTTTTTTCTCACAATCTTCTCCATCACCTTGCATGGTATACAAGTTAAGGACACTGGCCTGTAGTTCAGTGCCTCTTGTCTGTCACCCTTTCTGTCTGTGTGTGTGTGTGTGTGTGGTGTGTGTGTGTGTGTGTGTGTGTTTATTCACTTAGTTGTATTCACTTAGTTGTATTTTTACGGGGGTTGAGCTTTGCTCCTTCGGCCCGCCTCTCAACTGTCAATCAACTGTTAACTAACTACACTAAGTACTTTTTTTTCACACCACACACACACACACCACCAGGAAGCAGCCCGTGACAGCTGACTAACTCCCAGGTACCTATTTACTGCTAGGTAACAGGGGCATTCAGGGTGAAAGAAACTTTGCCCATTGTTTCTGCCGGTGCGGGAATCGAACCCGCGCCACAGAATTACAAGTCCTGCGCGCTATCCACCAGGCTACCTGGCCCCCCACCTGTGTGTGTGGTGTGTGTGTGTGTGTGTGTGTGTGTGTGTGTGTGTGTGTGTTTACGATTTGTATTTGCAGTATCGAGGTACTAGCTCTTGGACCCCGCCTTTTTAACCACTTATTTTTTCTCTATTATGACTACTACATATTTATCTCTAACACACACACACACACACACACACACACACAACACACACACACACACACACACACACACACACACACACATGATGGAGAAGATTGTGAGAAAAAACCTAGTAACACATCTGGAGAGAAGAGACTTCGTGACAACCCATCAACATGGGTTCAGGGAGGGTAAATCTTGCCTTACAGGATTGATAGAATTCTACGATCAGGTGACAAGAATTAAGCAAGAAAGAGAAGGGTGGGCGGACTGCATTTTTTTGGACTGTCGGAAAGCCTTTGACACAGTACCCCATAAAAGGTTGATGCATAAGCTGGAGAAACAGGCAGGAGTAACAGGTAGGGCGCTCCAGTGGATAAGGGAGTACCTAAGCAATAGGAAACAGAGAGTTACAGTGAGGGGTGAGACCTCAGACTGGCGTGAAGTCACCAGTGGAGTCCCACAGGGCTCTGTACTTGGACCTATCCTGTTTCTGATATACGTAAACGATCTCCCAGAGGGTATAGACTCATTCCTCTCAATGTTTGCTGACGACGCCAAAATTATGAGAAGGATTAAGACAGAGGAGGACAGCTTGAGACTTCAAGAAGACCTGGACAAGCTGCAGGAATGGTCGAACAAATGGCTGTTAGAGTTTAACCCAAGCAAATGTAATGTAATGAAGATAGGGGTAGGAAGCAGGAGACCAGATACAAGGTATCATTTGGGAGATGAAATACTTCAAGAGTCAGAGAGAGAGAAAGACCTGGGGGTTGATATCACGCCAGACCTGTCCCCTGAAGCTCATATCAAGAGGATAACATCAGCAGCATATGCCAGGTTGGCTAACATAAGAACGGCCTTTAGAAACTTGTGTAAGGAATCTTTCAGAACATTATATACCACATATGTCAGACCAATCCTGGAGTATGCGGCTCCAGCATGGAGTCCCTATCTAGTCAAGCATAAGACTAAACTGGAAAAGGTTCAAAGGTTTGCCACCAGACTAGTACCCGAGCTGAGAGGTATGAGCTACGAGGAGCGACTGCAGGAATTAAACCTCACTTCGTTGGAAGACAGAAGAGTTAGGGGGGACATGATCACCACATTCAAGATTCTCAGGGGAATCGACAGGGTTGATAAAGACAGGCTGTTTAACACAAGGGGCACACGCACTAGGGGACACAGGTGGAAACTGAGTGCCCAAATGAGCCACAGAGATATTAGAAAGAACTTTTTTAGTGTCAGAGTGGTTGACAAATGGAATGCATTGGAAGCGATGTGGTGGAGGCTGACTCCATACACAGTTTCAAATGTAATATATGAAGAGCCATTAGGCTCAGGAAACTGTACACCTGTTTGATTGACGGTTGAGAGGCGGGACCAAAGAGCCAGAGCTCAACCCCCCGCAAGCACAACTAGGTGAGTACCAACTAGGTGAGTAACACACACACACACCACANAAATATGGCAAAGAATGCAGAAAACAAATCAGTATTTTTAAGAACTGTTGAATATATTACAGAAATACCGGAAGGTTGTTTAAAATGCATATTTAAACAAAGACTTATAATAGATTTAAATAAAACATTTACTTAAATTACCCAGACAATTCTAGGACTAGCCCTAAATTAAATTTGGGACAATTGATATAAATTTCCCCCAAAAGCACATAAACAAAATGATGATAAACGAAAAATCTCGGTAATTTCCGTAATGGGTCAGTGCCCAAAGGTCAAAGGTTAAATACCTTCGAGGCTCGTGTAGCAATATCTTTCAATTCAGAAAATCTTTGAAGATCCTAAATAATACCACCTTTTCCTCCTTTCACTCTCCTTTCGGCTTTCAAAAATACTTAACATGGAGCCGGAAGGTATGCCACAAAGGAAGAGAAAAAATGCTTTGTAGCATTTCCGATCCGACGTGTAATTACTTAGCTGGAGGTCTGAGGAGCTTATGGGGCCTGACGGCTGGGTGGCCAGCGTCGGTATTCGTATCGTAGTCTAAGGGTTCGGGTCGATCCCTGGAGGAGGCGGAAACAAATGGGCAGAGTTTCTTTCAACCTGATGCGCTTGTTAACTAGCAGTAAATAGGTACCTGGGAGTTAGACAGCTGCTACGGGTGCTTCCTGGGGGGAGTGTAACAAAAAGGAGGCCTGGTCGACCGGGCGCGGGGTCGCTAAGCCCCGAAATTATCTCAAGATAACCCTGCCAGTTCTACCAACCACACGTAATAAAAATAAAATAAAAATTTAAAAATATTGGGAATAATATAAGCAAAAAATATAACTAATAATAATAATTAACTAATATAATAATAATAATAATAATAATAATATAATAAATAATATTATAATAATAATAATAATAATAATAATAATAATAACAAAAGTAATAATAATAACAATAATAATAATAAGAAGAAATATTATAAGTATAAACAACTCCTTTATTCTCTCTCTCTCCATGGTCTTCCTCAGTCTCTCCTCTCCTCCCCTTAGTTCAATCTATTATTTTCTTCCTTCCCACCTTCCATCTCTGCTCTGCTCACCCCTTTCCTGTTATCTGTCATCTCTTTTTTACTCCCTCATCCCATTCTTTGAATCACTCCACTCCTTCTCCCTACCCCCATCCTTCCTCCCTCTCCCTCTTCCTCCTGCTACCTCCAATCTTGTTTTCTCCATTTCCCCACATTTCCTCCTCTTCTCTCTCTAGCACCTCTTTATTCACCATCCACTTTCTCTCTCCTCTTACCTTGCAAATGAAGATTTTTATGTCTCTACCAAATCGTGGAAAATCAATTATTTATCCGACTCTTCCTTCCATTTGGCTCTCCTGATCCATTGTCTGAAGCAAATTGGTCCATTCATGTCAGTGATTGGTTCATCCCAAACCCTCTCGCTCCCTCAACATCTTCTTGATCTCTCAGGAAAGATGCGGAATTTTTCCTCTGTGAATATATTCCGGTAGTTTGTTGTTTTAGTGAATGAACCACAACCCGGCGACCACTAGTATAGAAGCGCGAAATAATAATAATAACATTAATAATCAACAAAATATTACACCTAAACAGGAAACCTAAAAATAAGGAAATCTAAGTTTTCCTTAGGAGAAGCTAAGGCAGATGAAATAACGTGTCTACTCTCAAGAGGAGGCAAAGGAAGAGAGCAGCATTAGGCAGTTTTAGTCTTGGAGTGTTGCAGGAGACAGTGGGGGACTTAACAAGACTTTGACAAGGCCGCCTGCAGCTATCCTAAAGACCTCTACCTCATTCACCGTGCTGGAACACGAGTGTGGTGGGGGGGGGGGAGACTGTAGTTCACCCGAGAGACAAGGTAACGAAGGGACCGCCGGTAAAGGAAGTAGCTAAACGAATTTTGGTTGTTGGCGATCCCAGGTGAGGTTTTGGGTAGAGCTTTTTGTGCCAGAGATAGGGGGGAACAGGTCTGGGTTTGCTCTCCGGGAGCAAGAAGTGAGGATATAGTAAACAACATGAATGATATTATGGCTGGAAATGGGAACAACCCCATTATTTGTATCAGTGCAGGTGGAAATGATGTAGAATGAGTTAGGAGTGAGGCACTGATATAGAGGTTTAAGACAGCCATAGAATTAATTAGAAGCAAGGGAGGAATCCAGATCATATGTGGCATTCAAAATATAAATGATTTTAAAATATTCTAAGCAAAGAACAGTAACGTAGTATATCATACAATTGAATAGCTCGAATAATAATGGCATGAAATGGATAAAAAAAAATTCTGAAGAACCTTATAGGTAGAAAGAAAGCTTGGTACTAAAGGATTAATAATGGGGAAGTCAGTTTAGAACAAGAATTCGTCCAACTGGTTAGAAATGTTGAAAAAAGAGATTAGGAGGGCAAAAATAAATGATTAAGTTCGCTTAGCAGGACAAGCAAAGAAATCCTAAACTTTTTTTCACTTATATCGAACAAAGATTAGGGAAAGGTATGAGTAGTATTTTAAATAAATATTTTATCTCTGTATTTGCTAAAGAGAAACTTAACATTATGCCTTCAGCCGAACAAGCCTTTGTTGGTGAGGAAGAGGACAAGTTGACTAGATAATCAGTTACCAGGAAGGATGTTATTAAACAAATAGTGAATCTCAAGTCGAACAAATCCCTAAATCCCACAGGCACCTTGCTCATCCTGTGCCTTCTGGATGGTTATACTAACGATGGTTAAACTAACATTAACGTTAGTTTATTCTTGACAGATACAAATAATACTCTCATCAAATATAACAGTTTCTAAGGGCAGACTTCAGATGAGCTGATGTCGGATAACAGCAGACGAGGAGTCACAATAA
Organism: Procambarus virginalis; assembly: GCA_020271785.1. NCBI lineage: Eukaryota > Metazoa > Arthropoda > Malacostraca > Decapoda > Cambaridae > Procambarus > Procambarus virginalis. The sequence continues at coordinate 4,155,990 of WNGS01042707.1, forward strand.
CGTGGCTGAAGTATGTTGACCAGACCACACACTAGAAGGTGAAGGGACGACGACGTTTCGGTCCGAACCCTTGTAACAGCTCTTACTTGCAGCGTCACTACGATGTCCAACGACATTCTGAATGAACCCTAAGCTTAGTTTAAGAGAGCCTAGCTCTCATCTCCCTCATATTCATCTCATTATTCTTTAACCGCTTCAATAATGGTCGATTTTTCTTCCCTCTTATCTCCATTTTCTCTCTTCTCCCCACCTGTCCCCCCTCACCCCATCCCCTCCCCATCCCCTCCCCATCCCCTCCAACCTTGAACACATATTTTCCATTTATATATGAAGTAAATTTAATTCATTGTGATAGGGGACAGGAAGCCAGGTTATATATACAGTACATGTTAGGTTTATACCGTGGTCCCTCCTCCCCCCCCCCCTAGGGACGAATTACTGACTCCCACCCAGGATGCAACCCCACAACAAGCTGACTAACTCCTGAGTATCTATTTACTTCTAGGTGGACAGGTGCATGAGGTGAAAGGAAACGTGCCCAACCATTTCCGTGCCGCCCGGGATTCGAATCCGGAATTCTCACCTGTGAGTCGAGGACGAAACCAGCTATACTAAAGGGACTCTCAGGATTTCATAAATCATGAAAATGCGCGAAAATCATTAAAATTTTATTCGTCCGTTCCGCTGTTACAGGCGTCCTCCTGCCTTTGACTGTCATGGATATATATATATATATATATATATATATATATATATATATATATATATATATATAATATATATATATATATATATAAAAGTTATAAACTAAATTCAAATTAGCAGAGAGGGGGAATGATCTCTAGTACAGCACGGATATAGGGAGACCGAATGTGCCCTAAGTTAAATGCTTTAAGAAATATTATCAATTATAAACACTCCATGGCCATTTTCATAGTCTTTCAAGGAGAAATATGGCATTGGATTAACGTGTGTTTATCACTGGCGGTCCACCCTCTCCTCGCTTTCATGAAATATAGCCCACGACCCAAACCCCTGGGCAATTTTAATGAAATGGAAATGAAATCGGGGATGTGGTGTATGTAGAGTGTTTACGTAACCCCGCCGTTTACCCGCGCATGTTTATGATTTTCTTCATATGTAAATGGAAACGTCTGTTCGATGTTGAAGGGGATAAAGGGGATGTAGTGAAATGGGGCCGAGAGAAAAATGGGGTAGAGTGGGCAGAAAACTGAAAATGGAGATATGAGGGAAGAAACGGAAGAGGCTGGGGAGAAGGAAGGAGCTGAAGGGGAAGGGGGAGGGAAGATCGAGGAATAGGGGAGGATGTGAGGACAGGGAGAAAAGAAGAAAGGTGGAATGGGGTTGGTGGAAGAGACAATCTAGGGCACCACCTGGTACCCCTCCTAGTATACTGTAAGAGGGAATATTTGTTTGTCTGTTGTCAGAGAGAGAGAGGGAGGGAGGGAGAGAGAGAGAGAGGGGAGGGAGAGAGAGAGGGAGGGAGGGAGAGAGAGAGAATGATAAAATGAAAGTGAGAGATTAAAGAGGAAGCACATAAAAAAATAAAGAATGAGTGGGAGATGGAAACACACCAATATAATAGGAAGACAAAATTTCCAAAACAAGCAACCCGACACAATTTCACACTCGCCCATGTAATCAACTCTGGAAAAATTGTCCAGCCAAATCAGCTCCAGGAAAAAGAAATAAGCTTGTGTCGTAATATCCAGAAAATAGAATTAGGTGGACACTGTCCCTCGTAATTTTTAACTTAATTATTGTATTCCTGGGAGGAGGGCAAGAGCAATTACTCTGTCATGTTATCTCGTGGAGGTAAGTGTTTGGGGAAATATGTGTCTTACTCATGAGTAACTTCCCAACAAGGTTCCGCCTCATTTTCTTTAACTCCTTTGATTCATAACCTGTTCATCTATCTACATCAATAGGAGATAATGTCTGTGTGTCTGTTGGAGTCCGGTAGCCAAACGTTTGAGCCTGACTTCATCAGATTCTTTTTTCAGAGTCTGATGAAGTCAAATCTTGACATATTGGTTGTGTTGTCCGTAGATTTAATCACCAGCTAAGTGCTTCGTTACATAATATTTTCTAAGAGAGAGAGTGAAAGAAGGGGGTGAGGGGGGAGAGGGAAAGTGAAGGGTTGAGATTGGGGTGATGTTTGAAGCAAAGGAAGGAAGGAGGGGGGGGAGGGAGGGGGACGTAGAAGAGGTGAAAGAGGAGGAGGAAATTGGAAGAGAGGGTGGACAGAGCAAGACAGTTGTCGGAGGGAGGGATCTTGGGAGAGAAAGTTGGAGGGGGGGGGGGGAAGAACTGGAAAGAGAGGGGAAGATTGATAAAGAGACCTGGGCACAGCCGGGTATTCCCTCTTGTATATGTGTGAGTTTATGTTTATATATATATATATATATATATATATATATATATATATATATATATATATATAAATTGTATATATATATATATATATATATATATATATATATATATATATATATATAATGTAGAAGAATCGTCTATTTTATGTGGGTACGGGTAAATTATTTACAGCAGAAAATTTATGTTAATTTATCAGAGATCAGTGAATAATGGTGCATATTACTATAAAAAAACATAGTTTTGAAAAATTTGTTTTGAAAATATTCAGCTTTGTAGCTGGCGGGCAGTGCCAAATTCGTCGTACGGATCTGAATATCACGATGGCACACTATTCCCTTTTGAATTTTGGCCACCCCGAAGACCCTATATCCGCCCCATACCCCAGACCATTCTCTCTTCCAATCTGGGTGAGGATAGCCCCAACCATGTGGCCTCCAATATTGAACAGATAGACATTCTGTTTGCAGGCGATGAGTCACAATAACGTGGCTAAAGTATGTTGACCAGACCTCACACTAGAAGGTGAAGGGACGACGACGTTTCGGTCCGTCCTGGACCATTCTCAAGTCGATTGTGTCTATTCTGTTTGTCGGTTAGAAGTTGGAGGCCAGACACTTGGGCCTAGCCTCATCAAAATTGACGGAGACAATGGTCTGAGGTTCGGGATGAACATAGGCTAGTCCAGCCCGTCCTCGTAAACAATGGCCAAAGTCCATTCCATGCACCCGCTGAACCCGCTGTTTATGAATGAAAACCGATTTACACACGACTCACAACTGATGACGAACAAACGCTTCTGGAACTAGTGCTTCATTGACGACTTTTGTTCGGACCACAACGCTGCAAATGCTTCACTCAGAGATCAAGACTATGACAGGGGCATTGAAAGAGTCAGACAGACACACAGAAACAGAGACAGATAGACAGTAAATGGATGGATAGATAGAAGTAATTTTTTATGGATAAATAGATAGACAAATAGAGAGATAGCAAGATAGTCGGATAGATAGATAGAAAGATGGTTGGATTGATATATAGATGGATAGAACAAATATAGATAGATGGATAAATTGACGAACAGACAGACCCGGGCAATGCCGGGTATTCCTCCTAGAGTGTCTGTGTGTACTCACCTAGTTGTGCTTGCGAGGATTGAGCTTTGGCTCTTTGGTCCTGCCTCTCAACTGTCAGTCAACTGGTGTACAGATTCCTGAGCCTACTGGGCTCTATCATATCTACATTTAAAACTGTGTATGGAGTCAGCCTCCACCACATCACTGCTTAATGCATTCCATCTGTTAACTACTCTGACACTGAAAAAGTTCTTTCTAACGTCTCTGTGGCTCATGTGGGTACTCAGTTTCCACCTGTGTCCCCTTGTTCACGTACCACCCGTGTTAAACAGTTTATCTTTATCTACCCTGTCAATATGTATGTGTGTGTAGAGCAAAGACCCAAAATTATACAAAAAAGCTTTATCACTTCTCTGATAAATACATAAACAAACAAAAATCGGTTGATGATTTACTAGCATCTCCATTCTCGTCTTTCTTGATATTACGACATTACTTCTTCCCCAGCAAACACAAAACGTTTGTGAACGTTTTTAAATGGTGCCACAAAGGTAACTCTGTAGCTATTGATTTAAATATGTATTTCTAACGTTTTTAAAACCATTAGAGATAACTAGAAACATAATTCCTTCTTATTATTTTACCAACATTTCCTTATTCCCTGTTCCTTCATTTATCAATCTAATTCCTTCTCGAACCTCTCTCCTCTCTCCTCCTCCGCTTCCTGCCTTCGTGTTCGTATATAATGCAATATAATCCGCCTTCAGCCTCGGCTAGCCAGGTCCAGATATTATCTTGACTCAGCCTTTGTCGACGGAATTAATGCTTCATTCGCTAGAGGATTTGCACAGCGCCAATCCACTCAAGGCACCAATATTTACATCGCTGTGCTATAGACGCAGAACAGGCAGCTCTCTAACCTACGCTCCCTGTCAGCTACATGGAAACAATACTTAAGGAAGATCTAGATTTCGGAAAATTATTGGCAAGCCTGGAGCAACAGGTGGAGCATTTTCTAATGAAAATATATTCCCCTTAAAGAAGGCTGGCAATACTTAGAACTAAACTGGCTTTGAAAGGTTTATTAAACTGGTTTAAGATATAAATAGCACTGACAAATTTATTTTTTGTAATACAGTTCAGTTTTGGAGACAACGCTCTTTACTTTCTGGTGGAAATTTGTGCACAAATGACTAGTTGCTGACTCCTTGTTTATAATTAGACGGCATAAGAGGATACGCGTACACATGTGATCAACAGATGAGAGACAAGTGAGGGACACGTGATGAGAGAATACTTGAGGATTAAGTGAGACATGAGGGAAGAGTGTGCATAGTGTGACAACGAAAGTAAATTAACATGAACAAAGTGGCGGATACTGTCTATTGATTAAAGTTTCTCGTGAACGGAAACGAAAGACATTGTGGAAAAGGTAGTGACAAAATATGAAATCAATTGAATAGAAGAGGAGGAAACTGAAACTGGACGGTAGAGCGAGGGTTTCGCTTCTTGCAGGTCGGTGTTCAATTCCAGACCGTCCAAGGGGGGTTGGGCACCCATTCCTTTCCTCCGTCCTATCCTAAATCTTTATCCTCGTACCACTTAGTGTTATATTGTCGTAATGGCCTAGTGTTTTCTCTTGTAGTTACCTTAATTTACAGTACACTTTAACACCACACAGGTGAACCATACATAATCACAAATAGCATACAGAATAATACCATCATGCAGCAACTGTAGATTCTGACTTTTTCACCTTAGCTTGTATGGAAGAAGATTTTTAGTGGTATCTTGCTTAGAATGTTTAATTTGATCTCATGACATCTTTCTGACGGCAATCTTAAATTTTATATATTTTCCAAAGATAATTAAAAAAATATTGAAATAAGTAACTTTTGCGATGCTTGGAATATTACTGTTAATTTTGCTTAGAATATTTGAAAAGTTTGCAACATAACCATCAATAAAAAATATTAAATTTAGAGATAAATGATGCAATAAAACTGCCTCAAGATTGCCACTGTTCCTATACTTTATTTACAAATTTTCAGCACGTGGGTAGGAAGGACTCAGACGGGTGGAAGGTAGCCACCAATTAGCCTCTAGTCACTAAACATTTATGATCTCAAGGAGTGAACACTTATT
>WNGS01042707.1:4204516-4224999 GCA_020271785.1 Procambarus virginalis
CGTAGTTCTTTACAAGTTCACAACACACAAGAACTTATCATGCTATCTCTTTTTTTCCGAATTTAGGCCATAAATTTTTCCCTAGGATCTTGATTTAATGTCAGAAATAGAAACTTATTATGGTCGTGTCACTGCTCGCCAATTTATATGCCATAGTTCCAAAACTATTGTTCACTTTCCCCACGTTGCCTTGTACTTAAATTTTATGTCAATTGTCATTTTACCTTGATATTCTTATTAAAAAAGATTCGGCCTTGTATCCAAATAAAAACGATTTCTTGAAGGTGGATAATACTATTATGTAGCTGAATAACGCTAGCTTGGCAGAGTTTAATAATTTTTATTGCGTAGGATGCCATCGGTATACGCCAATACACACACAAGGATACAATAAGTGGATACCTACCAATCTCTCATGACTAATTTTAAATGTTATTAAGTTTTTTTTTGTGGATTTCCAATCACCCATTTCTGAATGTTCTTAAGTTAGAAAAAACATTTTGGATAATAAGTACTGAATTACAAGCTATTCATGCCCGTGCCATCTTTTGGGTGGCTTAATTTTTATCAATCAGTTACTGAATGCTTATAAGAAAGAAGGTCCAAGCCGGATGCCAATTACTGAATGCTCATAAAAGCCAGATGCCAGTTTTAAATTAGAGGGAACTGTCGCTGTATTCTGTCAAATTTATCATGTAAGCGTATTACACGAATTCTATTGTTAATGTCTGATAAAGATGTTATCATCAGGTCCAGAACCCGTCTTTGAATTTACTGTCATTTACCATTGACCAATTTTAACAATTTCCCATTGTTTAAAAGTGGTGTTAATGCACAGACACCGTGTGCGTTACTTGCTCGCTTAAGTCGTTAAGATTTCGCTGGCAAACCGTAGTGAGAAATAAAAGAATGTTAATGTCGGCTAATAAAAGAATTATTCTGCTCTCGTCGGCGGTGTTACTCCGATTCACATTGTTACCGCTAACGGCAGTATCACTGCTAAAGACAGTGTCACTGTCAAGGACAGTGTCACTATGAACAGCAGTGACACTTCCATCTACCATCAACACCCATCTACATCCTTTATGCTTCACTCCCTACACTTGCACGCAAACTCACGCAAGCATAAACACCCACCCACATAATCACAAAGAAGTTAAATCCAGACTAGCACAAAAACATACCCACAAAAGCATTAAAAAGCCTCAAAGACAAGCACAGCGTAGTCCACCCACACAAGAAAGCACAATTATACACAGAAGCATACAAAAAAACTCAAATACAACCACAAACAAGAACCCCACACAAGCACAAACACCCAAACAGGCACAAACAAGCAGGCAGACACCATGGCCTTAACCCTGGAACCGAAGCGACCAAGGGAGGTCATGTTATGGAGTGTTTACCCAACTCCAGCGGGTGTTGGGACCGCTGCACCAGCTGTCCACAGAAGTTCAACAGTCATCACTCATGTTTACACACGGATATGTAGGGGTCAGCGTGTTGATATACGTCGAGTATCGCTGTCGCATTGACGAGGAACCCGACATGGGGAGAGGGGAGACGCGAGAAGGCCACGGGAGGGTTTTATTCACAGAACTAGGTCACTGCAAAGGCATTGTTGCACATTAAATAATGCAGACGAGATTTCAATTGGAATATCAGCTGCATGAAACCAAACTAGCTGCCTATTTCTGCTAGTTTGCCTAAAACTGCCTAAAATAGGCAGGCCATCATGCTCCCTATTTCTGTATGTAATAGGCAGCATGATGGGGTGTCAGAAGACCACTGGGTGATGGTTTATCCAATGTTCCTGCACCGGAACGGAAAATGGCCACAGGTGATTATATTTTAGGATTAACAACAAACAACATGAAGTGCGTGTGTGAAGTTACTGCTTTGTGAAAATTACGTGACAATAACGTACGAGAAGAGTTACGTAACCCGAAGTGTGGGAAATTTTACCCACCATATCTAATAATCATCTAAGAAATGTATTATTTCTATATCATATCAATATCATATCAAATCATATCTATATCATATCTATATCAAATCTATATCATATCAGAATCACAATAGATTCATTATATATAGCTTGATCCTAGACAATGCCACTATGATCACGTATGCGATAGGGCCCTATAGATGCCTACGTGACTTAGTGCATGTTCTCTCAAGGATCCAGAAGCTTCTAGAAGGATTTGTTAATTAAAAATTTATTGGAACATGACGTAGTATCCGGTAGAGATAAAATCGAATCCTTATTAAGAGTCAGTGGTATTATCAAGTACTACTTATAATCTTTAAATCCTATATCATATTTTATTATAATCACATCTTATCTCAATCATAAGTCTAGACTGTAAAAATAATCAATCAATATTCATTGTAAGCTACCCCCTTTTTCAAGGGGGATGGGGGGAGGGCATCTCGGGAGAGAAGCGCCCACCACAGCCCCCGGGCAGAACACGTATGTTTACACAACAGTGTACACGTGACGGTCCCTTAGCGAACATTTTTAGCTGAGGACACCTTATCTAATATCATTATCACCAGTGAACACTCTCTAGAACTGGGGGAGTACCTGGACAATATATCAACAAGGAAAATCCTAGAACATTTATATCTATAAGTGTAGANGAAATTTTACCCACCATATCTAATAATCATCTAAGAAATGTATTATTTCTATATCATATCAATATCATATCAAATCATATCTATATCATATCTATATCAAATCTATATCATATCAGAATCATATCAGAATCACAATAGATTCATTATATATAGCTTGATCCTAGATGATGCCACTATGATCACGTACGCCATAGGGCCCTATAGATGCCTACGTGACTTAGTGCATGTTCTTTCAAGGATCCAGAAGCTTCTAGAAGGATTTGTTAATTAAAAATTTATTGGAACATGACGTAGTATCCGGTAGAGATAAAATCGAATCCTTATTAAGAGTCAGTGGTATTATCAAGTACTACTTATAATCTTTAAATCCTATATCATATTTTATTATAATCACATCTTATCTCAATCATAAGTCTAGACTGTAAAAATAATCAATCAATATTCATTGTAAGTAACCCCTTTTCAAGGGGGATGGGGGGAGGCATCTCGGGAGAGAAGCGCCCACCACAGCCCGCGGGCAGAACGCGTATGTTTACACAACAGTGTACACGTGACGGTCCCTTAGCGAACATTTTCAGCTCAAGACACCTTATCTAATATCATTATCACCAGTGAACACTCTCTAGAACTGGGGGAGTACCTGGACAATATATCAACAAGGAAAATCCTAGAACATTTATATAAATAAGTGTGAGTGGAGCATTTAGTGACGCGGTCTCCACCTTCATCCCTAATCTCATCCCTAATCTTCATTGTTATCTTCTGCAACGCAGTCCAATCCCGTAGCAACGCTACTAGATCAACAGCAACGCTGTAATCTAAAATATCGTGCCTAAACTCGCCAAGAGAGTTCTTCAGTCTGGCACACTTTGTCAGACAGGCACCCGGCTTCAGCTAAGTTTATTGAATGTTATTACTGTAGCGTATTAGTTGGCCAATTAAAGCTAGTATAACATTAATATTCTATAAGACTGATAGTCGGTAAAAAGGCGAGGCAACGCCTCATATTTCTGTGAGTTTATTATTAATATTGTGGTACAGCAGAATCTTATCCAAGCTCTGAACCTCATGAGTGTCCAGTGTCAGAGAAGATTGTCACAATAAGTAAACAAATAATCATGAGTGTCCAGAGTGTAGGAAGAGATTCAACAAGCTGACTGTATTTAATCATATACATTGATCATATACATTGCATATACTTGAATATATAAATTAAGTTAACAATTGCTTGCTTAGTTATTTTTTAAGTAATCATATAAGTTCATTTAATTGAATATATTTTAGTACTCAGTAACAGTACTCAGACCATATTTAGGTCATTTATCATACTTTACAATTTACAATTTAAGTTGTTTAAAGTATAAGTGTATTGGCTGTTAATTGCTAAGGTGCTAGGCTAGACTGTGTATGTTTAAATCTCTGATTTAAACAGAGCCAGTGTTCAGTTATATAACTGAATTTATAAAATCTTATCCTTGTATAAAATACAAGCTGATGTGAGATACCTGTTGGCAGGTGGACGTGGAACTGCAATCAACCTATCAACTAATTCACTCACCCCACCTGCCCCTTACAGCCCATTATCTGTCATTAGGAAAAGAGGAGCTAGGATTTACGACCCTAGCTAGAGATTTTAGTTGAATTAATTTGCATACAGTAATTTTTTAATTTAGTTCAGTACAAGTCCCTGGTAGTCTCCTCTTATATCAATCACAGCAGGTTTTTCCCACATTTTTGGTCCTTCGAACCTAGATAGTCTAGAAACTAGATAATTATTGGTCCTTTAAACCTAGATAGTCTATAAACTAGACTATATTATTCCAGCAAATACATAAGAAACTTCTTGATTTTGCATTGGAATAATTTTTACATATTCTAGCCTAACCTAGCTATCAGCCAATATTTATCATAGCTATATATCTAAGTAAACAAATTGTTTGCAGTGGCTTAAGCCACCATATCCATTAACTAGTAAGCATTCATATATTAATTGTGCTGTGTTAAGAAACCACAGTACTTAATCTATCAGTGTCAAAGACAACTGCATATTAATCATATATACTATTATCTACCTCACTTGTGGTAACATACATACATATTTAAGTGTATTATCTAACATTATCTCTAATCAACTGATTTTCAGTGCTGCTCATTACATAATATTCTTTAAAAAAGAATTTTTATCACTGTATGAGCATTTCATTACATATTATCCATAATCAACTATATCAAACCCTATTACAGGTAAAACCAGTAGGCATTCTACTGTATTTTATCAAGCAACTATTAGGGTAACAGATCTTGTAATAACTTTGCAAAAATAGTGACATTTACTATTTTTAAAAAATTATTACAGGATTTACCAACTTGGTGCATTCGGGTCACAAATCAAATTATCACAGTACTTTTGATAATTGAACACCTGCTACAACCAGATTCCAGGGAGGAAATGAAGGACGATCTTTGGAATCATTACCTAAGTAGACAGGAAAGCTCATTTATCAAAACTCATTAACATCACAAATATTTATCAGAAAAAAGAAAATATCTCGGAATCTCCGAAACTCGGAAAAGGTCAAAATGGCTGACAGTATTCCACCAGCAGCTGAAACAGGAAATAGGAGGACACTTATTGGTCTACAAAATCACCTAACTCAACTGATTGACAAATGTCAAAAGTTGGCTAGACAACCATCTCCTGATTTAATAATTCTGAATAACAGAGTAAAATCAGCTGTTGAAAAGTATGAACAAATCAAACGCCATGCAGAGATTTATCTAACAGAAATGGCTACTGCAGATTTATCCCGAAGGGACCTTCATGAAATCATTGCTGAAATGACAATGTATGAAGATAAAATCCAAGATCAACTTGATCCTTTAATCCAACAAATATCTCGAGCAGGAACCCAATCCAATGTGAGCTCATCCACTCAACAGAGCAATGCAACTATTACACATATAGCAGCAGAGCTCCCAAAGGTACATTTACCATATTTTGAGGGCAAGGATGAAGACGATTGGGATACCTTCTGGAGAGCCTTTGATTCTATAATCAACTCCAAAGCTTCTCTCAAAAAAGCGACAAAGTTTCAATATTTACAAGGCCAGTTACAGGGAGAGGCAAGGCAGGTCATTGCTAATTTGTCATTAACAGATGATGATTACGACCATGCCTTACAGTTGTTACAAGATAACTACAGTGATAAGGAGACTGCAATTGCCCGTCTCTCATACAAATTATTGGATTTACCCGCTCCAAATAAAAGTTATGAATCACTACAATCATTTCGATTGTCTATAGAATCAATCATCAAAGCCCTCAGTACAAAAGTACCTGTAGCAAGTGCAGAGTGGCTTACAAAGCTAATCATTCAAAGGAAACTTCCTAATGAGGTCATAGACAGCCTATGTACCCATTATAACACCAACATCTTATCACAAAGCCAAATCTTTGATGGACTTCGAGCTTACGTACAAAGATTACGAAGCCGAGGAAAACTTAGATCTCAAGAAAAAATCACTAAAAGTGAATCCACGGACAAAAACAAAAATGTCCAAACTGGCAGTCCAAAATCAAGGCAACAAAACTCCTCTTCTGCAAAGTGGAAAAAGAGTAATGTTGGCTCTTATGCTATATCCTCCACAGTTAACAGAACTGTAGGAAATCAAGCTCCCAAGACAGATAAGACAAAAGGAGCAGCAAGTGCCCCAAGATGCTTATTCTGTCAAGAAGCACATAGCATTTATCAATGCACAGTTTATGAAGGCCGTGCCAGTCGAATCAATCGACTGAAATCTCTGAACAGGTGCATCCGTTGTCTACGGAAGCACGATACAAGTGAGTGTAACACTCAATTGCAGAACTGCCAATATTGTAATAAAAGTGTACATCACACAGCACTCTGTGGTGATATCAACACTCAATCCAGATCACTTGCTTCCAATAATCAATCTTCATCTCAGGCAAAGCCAAAAGATGATACCACAACAGCAGTACAATTCTGTACAGTAATGAGTAATGTCAATGCCTCAGATACAGAAATTGTTACAACTGCCATATTGCCTACAGCACAGCTAAAACTGTGTAATGAAGGAGTTTGTATTCAAACTAGAGGCTTTTTTGATCAGGGTTCACAGAAAACCTTCATCAGTAAAAAGATGGCAGAAGATTTACAACTTAAATCTTCAAAGCAAGTATCTACATCCATATCAGGGTTTTTTACCAGTTCAGGTCATAGAACCTTTCCGGTAGTACAACTCATGGTCTGCCTGGGTACATCCCAAAGGACAGTCGAAGCCATAGTAGTTGATAAAATCCCTACTGAAATGGAAGTGACTGGTCTGGCAGCCACAATTAAATTCCTAAAAGAAAAAGGAATTCAATTAGCAGATCCTCGGCTCGATTCGGATTACATAGGAGATATCGGAATCCTGATTGGAGCTGACTATTATCATCAATTCATTCTGTCAGAAGAATGTATGGGTATGAAAATACTCAAATCAGCAGGAGGCATATTGTTGACAGGACCTATACTAGATCTTGAACCTTCAACTCCTGAAAAATCACATCATACAGAAACTGTAATCATGGCCTGACTAGGCAAAGATCAATCACCCCTTAAAATCCCCCACATGATTGATGATGGATTGGAATCTGTACATCAATTGTGGGAACTTGATGCTATAGGAATAATTCCTGATCAACCAAGTCCTGATGATGTCTGTGCATACAATCAGTACTTAGAAACTGTACAGTATCATGATGGACAGTACTGGGTAAGGCTACCATGGAAAATCAACCATAAAACCTTACCTACCAATTATCACATGGCTTATAGTCAATTTAAATCTCAATTAGCAAAGCTAAGAAAAAGGCCTGAGCATTTAAAACTCTATCATGAGATTATAGCTCAACAATTACAGAATAAATTCATAGAAGTCGTGAAACACGACAATAAGCAAACAGGCCATTTTTTACCACACATGGCTGTAATGAGAGAATCAAAAACAACTCCTTTACGGATAGTTTTTAACTGTAGCTCTAAATCTGGACCCCAAGGAACCAGTCTAAATGATTGTTTGCAAACAGGTCCAAGTCTAACTCAGAAATTGTATGACATACTGTTGAAGTTTAGACTTAATAAATATGCATATTCAGCAGATATAAGTAAGGCCTTTCTAAGAGTCGGCTTGCAGGAAGAAGATAGAGACTTCACTAAGTTTCTATGGGTAGAGAACCCAGAAGATATCAATAGTCCTATAGTGACTTTCAGATTCTCCTCAGTTCTTTTCGGCGCGACTTCAAGTCCATTTCTGTTGCAAGCAACTCTAGATACTCATCTGAAAAATCATCAAGTCCCTATAAGGCTGAAATCAGTCAGAATCTATATGTAGATAATTTTCAAGGGACAGTTAACAGTACTACTGAACTGTTACAATTATATCAAGAGGCCAACAAGGAGCTACAAGGTGCCAACATGCCACTACAATCTTGGGCCTCTAATAATGCAACATTGAATAATCAAATAGCAAGAGATTACCCTGAATATCACGTACCAGAATCACAAAAGGTGTTAGGTATGGAGTGGGATTTAATCTCGGACATGATCTCGATCAAATCCGTGCCAGTAAATTATTGCATTGCTACAAAAAGGGATTTGCTTTCACAAGTTAGTAAAGTGTTTGACCCACTTGGTCTACTAAATCCTTTAACTATCAAGTGGCGTTTACTGGTGCAAGAAGCTTGGAAGTCTAAAGTTGGTTGGGATGATCCACTACCACTCCAGTTACAAAAAGCTTGGATGGAAATGGCTCAAGAACAAACTTTAGTCGACAAGATAATCTTTCCGAGACACATAGTCGAGGAAAATGATGAAGTAACACTACATGTATTCGCAGACTCGTCAGCCAAAGCTTTTGGAGCTTGTGCTTACTTAGTGACTTCTAATCAATCATATCTTATCACCTCTAAGGCCAGAGTCGCTCCATTAAAAAAGAGGACTTTGCCTCAGATGGAACTAACAGCACTGCTAACAGCCACACGCTTAGCTGTGCATATCAAACAAGTCTTGTCTACCATGAACATCAAAGATGTCATTATATGGTCTGACAATGAAGCTGTTTTACAATGGGTACGAAACGACAACTGTCCGACTCCCTATGTAAAAAATCGCGTCTCGGAAATTAAAGAAATTTCCGCAGGCTTTCAATTGTTGCATGTACCAACAAAAGATAATCCAGCTGATCTCTTATCAAGAGGTATGACGTTTAAACAATTTGCAAAGGCAGATATTTGGTTTTATGGGCCTAGATGGTTAGTGAATGGCAGTTGGCCTGAACAAAAGCCGCACGTCATCACGACACAAACCATAACTACCACCAGGCAGCAAGCTCAAATATCAGTCTTGGATTGTACTCGTTACTCCTCGCTCATCAAATTAATCAATGTAACACAGAACGTGTTTCAATATCTCAGGAAAAAAGGTATAAAATACACTTTTCCTGATGCACTTATCTATTGGGTAAGACAAGCCCAGACAGAAACTTATGGTAAGAACTATGAAAATCTTCCGCATAAGTTAAAACATAATCTCGGTCTGTGGATAGACCAAGAAAATCACAACATTCTGCGTTGTGGAGGGAGACTTAAACACGCAGATGTTAATCTAGATACCGTGCATCCATGGCTTTTACCAAAAAATCATTGGATCACCAGGTTGATTGTGTTACATACACATCAACAAATCATCAAACATGGAGGAGTGTTAGACACACTCACACAAATCAGACAACAGTACTGGATTCCTCAGGGAAGACAGTCAGTCAAATCAATCTTGAAAAATTGCATGATATGCCGAAGGTACGATGCAAAAACTTGCTCTTATCCAGGGCCACCACCTCTACCAAAAGAACGTGTGGTCCATCTACATCCTTTCGAAACGACCGGAGTAGATTATACAGGAGCAATATATCTAACAGGGACTCCAGATAAGCAACCTATCAAGGCATACATCTGTCTGTTCACCTGTGCTACCACCAGGGCAGTACATTTAGAGGTAACACCCGATATGACTGCTCAATCATTTATTCAAGCTTTCCGCAGATTCGCAGCACGCCGATCATGCCCCAAGCTGATGATTTCAGATAACGGAGCAAACTTGGTAGCTGGAGAAGCATGTCTACGGGAAATCTGTTCCCATCCTGCAGTTACTTCCACACTGGAACAGCGTCATTGCAGATGGAAATTTATCCCTCCAAGAGCCCCATGGCACGGAGGATTTTATGAACGGTTAATAGGAACTGTCAAAAGATCCTTGAGAAAATCTCTACACCGTCAGAAAATCAATCTTCAAGAACTCCAGACAGTAATCACGGAAATAGAATCAAGGGTGAATAACCGGCCGTTGACTTACTTGTCTGATGATCCTACTCAACATGAGCCATTAAGTCCTGCACACCTAATGTATGGAAGACTTCTGACTCCAGTACCATCTCTAGTGGATGATGAGATCAGAGATCCCTCATATGTGAGTCAGAGCGAGTTGGTTCAGGGGTATAAGCATCTGTCCAGCATAATCCAAAAATGGAATGATGTTTGGACAAAAGAATATCTTACATCTCTACGAGAACATCACTATGGGGCCAATGTCCCACATAATATATCTAATCTCCAACCTGGCGATATTGTCTTGGTAGACAGTGATGGCCCTAGGGCTGACTGGCCATTAGGTAAAGTTGTCTCAGTCCATCCAGATAGCCAGGGGATTTTGAGAATAGTCAAGATCCTGTCTAAAGGAACAACTTCCCTGAAGACATTGGACAAACTCATCCACATGGAATCAGTGAGCCAGCTGCAGTTAGATCCTGAGAGACCTCAAGACCTTCTAACTACACATGACCCACAGACTCCTAACAGGCACAATCGTCCACAACGGACAGCCGCACAAAAGTGCAAGCAAAATTTGCACTTGTATTATCAATCCGATGGAGAGTAAATAAATACATATGGTTACTACTGTCCTTAGTATAGGACTCTGTGCCAGTTCTCTCCCTCTGGAAGATGTGGGAAATTTTTACCCACCATATCTAATAATCATCTAAGAAATGTATTATTTCTATATCATATCAATATCATATCAAATCATATCTATATCATATCTATATCAAATCTATATCATATCAGAATCATATCAGAATCACAATAGATTCACTATATAGCTTGATCCTAGATGATGCCACTATGATCACGTACGCCATAGGGCCCTATAGATGCCTACGTGACTTAGTGCATGTTCTCTCAAGGATCCAGAAGCTTCTAGAAGGATTTGTTAATTAAAAATTTATTGGAACATGACGTAGTATCCGGTAGAGATAAAATCGAATCCTTATTAAGAGTCAGTGGTATTATCAAGTACTACTTATAATCTTTAAATCCTATATCATATTTTATTATAATCACATCTTATCTCAATCATAAGTCTAGACTGTAAAAATAATCAATCAATATTCATTGTAAGTAACCCCTTTTCAAGGGGGATGGGGGAGGCATCTCGGGAGAGAAGCGCCCACCACAGCCCGGGCAGAACGCGTATGTTTACACAACAGTGTACACGTGACGGTCCCTTAGCGAACATTTTCAGCTCAAGGACACCTTATCTAATATCATTATCACCAGTGAACACTCTCTAGAACTGGGGGAGTACCTGGACAATATATCAACAAGGAAAATCCTAGAACATTTATGTATAAGTGTAGAGTGGAGCATTTAGTGACGCGGTCTCCACCTTCATCCCTAATCTCATCCCTAATCTTCATTGTTATCTTCTGCAACGCAGTCCAATCCCGTAGCAACGCTACTAGATCAAACAGCAACGCTGTAATCTAAAATATCGTGCCTAAACTCGCCAAGAGAGTTCTTCAGTCTGGCACACTTTGTCAGACAGGCACCCGGCTTCAGCTAAGTTTATTGAATGTTATTACTGTAGCGTATTAGTTGGCCAATTAAAGCTAGTATAACATTAATATTCTATAAGACTGATAGTCGGTAAAAAGGCGAGGCAACGCCTCATATTTCTGTGAGTTTATTATTAATATTGTGGTACAGCAGAATCTTATCCAAGCTCTGAACCTCATGAGTGTCCAGTGTCAGAGAAGATTGTCACAATAAGTAAACAAATAATCATGAGTGTCCAGAGTGTAGGAAGAGATTCAACAAGCTGACTGTATTTAATCATATACATTGATCATATACATTGCATATACTTGAATATATAAATTAAGTTAACAATTGCTTGCTTAGTTATTTTTTAAGTAATCATATAAGTTCATTTAATTGAATATTTTTAGTACTCAGTAACAGTACTCAGACCATATTTAGGTCATTTATCATACTTTACAATTTACAATTTAAGTTGTTTAAAGTATAAGTGTATTGGCTGTTAATTGCTAAGGTGCTAGGCTAGACTGTGTATGTTTAAATCTCTGATTTAAACAGAGCCAGTGTTCAGTTATATAACTGAATTTATAAAATCTTATCCTTGTATAAAATACAAGCTGATGTGAGATACCTGTTGGCAGGTGGACGTGGAACTGCAATCAACCTATCAACTAATTCACTCACCCCACCTGCCCCTTACAGCCCATTATCTGTCATTAGGAAAAGAGGAGCTAGGATTTACGACCCTAGCTAGAGATTTTAGTTGAATTAATTTGCATACAGTAATTTTTTAATTTAGTTCAGTACAAGTCCCTGGTAGTCTCCTCTTATATCAATCACAGCAGGTTTTTCCCACAAGTTAAGCGTGAAACATAATATCGAGATTTCACGAGAAAATTAGTTGGAGCTATGAGAAGGATTTGAATCAATGATCTGGGTACGCCCAAGGAAACGCCTTTGACCACTACACGACAGCATGGTAAAAGCAATGCAACCTGGGATTCAACTGAATCCTCTAAGGGTCCTGAGAGTGCCAGTTGAAGCCTCATCAGGGTTTCAGGCGCTACTCCCGTGCACTTTGGTCATAGTCTAGGAGTTCTAATTACAACGCTTCTCTTCAAATGCACAAATAAATCCCGTTAACGTGATGTATCAACGAGAAAATTTTCCTCCTGATTCCTACAAATTTTCTCGTTGGTACTTCACGTTAATGGGAAATTCTCGTTGATGCATCAAGTTAATGGGATTTTCTCGTTGATACATCACATTAATGGGATTTTCTCGTTGCTACATCACGTTAATCGGATTTTATCGTTGTTACATCACGTTAATGGGATTTTCTCGTTGCTACATCACGTTAATGGGATTTTGTCGTTGATACATCACGTTAATGGGATTTTCTAATTGATGAATTACATTAATGGGATTTATTTGTGCATAGAAATTTCACTTTTTCCTTGATTTATTGTAAAAATTATACGTCCATGACCTGAGATTTTTATGTTTCTGATAACAGAAAGTATTATTTCTGGTCACATCTGGACCCTCATAAAATTAATTCTGAGATCAATTAAAGCGCAGATGAAGATCAATGCTATATTCTAACTAACCCAAAATTACACACAGAAATCCCAATAACGTGATGCTTCAAATGAACAAATGCACAAGGGCCGTGACGAGGATTCGAACTAAGATTCGAAGAGGATTCGATTAAGGCAGCGTCTGGGATGCTCTCGGACGCAGGTTCGAATCCTCGTCACGGCCCTTGTGGATTTGTTAATCCCAAAATTATTTTTTACGGACTTATTTATTATGAAATAGCTTAACCCTGTGAGTAACTGAAGGGTTTAAGGATATGTTTGCCAGGATGTAGCTGTATGTAATTTAATATTTGTTCTGGCCTGCTAGTCGTGTAACAGTAGACTATATTTAGCTATTTCTCACATTCAGAATAAATCTGAAATAATAACATCTGGAAAGTATATACATTTTTAGTTGGCTCTATTGAGAAGCAAACGTTTCAAACTACACGTATAAAGTCTGAAATGTGTCACCTTGTGGAGTGTATATAATTTTTATGCTTTAAAAATGCGGAAAACCTGCACAAATAATTCTTCTATAACATTGCTACTGTATAATATTTAGGAAATAATAATTTATTTGTTTGTTTCAGGTATTTCTTGTTACTGTTTGAACCGATTAAGTATTTACCAGTCAACCCGTTCTTAACTTAACAACTAGTCTTAACTCACTAGTAGTAGTAGGCATCCACCAGTCTCAGGAGATTATGGAGTTGCGCTCTGGTTGTCGGTCTGGAGTGGCCTCTCCAGGGCGCAAAGCCAGGGTAGGTTGATACGGAGAAGCTGTTACCCATGCAGAAGGTCCCCTCTCTCTCAACGATGGCCAAAGATACGATTGGTTCCAGCGCCGTCGCAGGATCTGTGAGCTCCGGAGTTGACCTCGAAGTTGGTGAAAGAAGGCACAGGGACTCCAAACCCGGAGACCGCCGTGGTCGGGGCCGGAGAAGAACCACCCCATCAAGGGTAAGAACGACCCCAGCCTCTTGAAGCAGAGCCTGGGGGCCGCACGAGCGCCGAGAGGTGGAGGGCCCGGGCCCGCACCTACGGTTTCCTGACAGAGATCGTCACAGCCCCCTTTCACCCGAGGCCCGCTTCCTTCAAGACCAAGCACAAGGAAAAGTGATAATAATTAAATACTACAATTATTATTATAATAATTATTATAATAATTAATAGTAATTATTGTAATACTTATTAATAATTTTAGTAATATAATTAATAGTAATTAATTATATTACTATTGCAATAGTAATATAATTAATTAATAATTATCACTTCCTTCTGCTTGGTCTTGAAGGAGGCCGGCCTCGGGTGAAAGAGGGTTATCTTGTCATATCTTGAGATGATTTCAGGGCTTTAGTGTCCCCGCGGCCCGGTCCTCGACCAGGCCTCCACCCCCAGGAAGCAGCCCGTGACAGCTGACTAACTCCCATGTACCTATTTTACTACTAGGTAACAGGGGTGAAAGAAACTCTGCCCATTGTTTCTCTCCGGCGCCCGGGATTGAACCCGGGACCACAGGATCACAAGTCCAGGGTGCTGTCCGCTCGGCCGACCGGCTCCTATGTGACGATCTCCGTCTGAAACCCATAGGCTTTAATATTTTAATATTTAACTACCGCAGACCAAATAGGATGGGATGGAGGACCACCATTCAGGCTGAACTATAAGTGAGAGCGGTCGGCAGTTTTAGAGACCTCGATGTAATATAATTAAACTCTAAAAGACTCGCCTAAACCGGACGCTGGGCTGGTTCGGTGTTAGGTTTTGGGCCTATCAACCACGGGTGGATAATTAACACCAATATAGTAACTTACTGACCATTCACCAAGTATACTTTTGCCCTGAACATAGTTCGAGGCGAACTGTGTGTGTATGTACACCGAGACACGAGGTATATATAAACTTCGTGTCTCGGTGTATATATAAACTAGGTATATATAAACCTTTCCCAGTGGCTGACGCTGCAGCCTCACCAAGATTGGTAATCACGTTATTGGGCTGCTGGTTCACGTTCTCTGCCCATTACCTAGTTTGCAGAAATGTTCAAAGGTTTTGTACAGGATGCGTAAAGAAATTTCAACAAGTTTCTAAACAAAGTTTGTTAGTAAAATTAATCATTATAGTGTTTAACAGTTTGGATTAAAAATGCGATAAGAAATTCTTCAAGGAAATGTTGCAAAGAAAGTTTAACAAAACCGATTCATAAACTGAATCAAAGAATTCTCATTCTGTAAAATAGAACGTTTTATTCTAGGTATGTTCTCTCTCTCTCTCTCTCTCTCTCTCTCTCTCTCTCTCTCTCTCTCTCTCTCTCTCTCTCCTCTCCTCTCTCTCTCTCTCTCTCTCTCTCTCTCTCTCTCTCTCTCTCTCTCTCTCTCTCTCTCTCTCTCTCTAGGTATTTTCAGCGTTGCACTAATTGCCAGCCTGAAAATGCTGGCAGTGTATCGAGAATTTGTGATTTAGTTCAAAAGGAATATGAACACAATTTACATGATATGTGCTAACTCGTTCGAGTCTTACCTATATATAAATTACTTTTATGTATACATTTTCCGTTTCAAGGTTTTATATGTGTGGGTTTATCAATTGGCACCCAGGAGTGACTCATTTATTGTGTGGTGATAATGCTGGCTCCTGGAACACGGCATCAACGCATACCAAGGTTTTAAACTGAGGCGAGACATTACCATAAAAAGTTATAATTTTAAAAGCTATACAGCCTGTTCTATAGATTTCGGTCTCCAATCTGATCGTTTCCAAGAAGGTTAAATCCTGATGGTCATTTATTTAAGTAGCTATAAAGAATAATTTTCTACACTAGTCCATCAGTCCAGGCCAGGGTGACGTGGGGCATGCACCAAGATCTTTACTTTAGGGTTTTTCTCGTGACAATAAATTCCACTTGTTTTAACTAAC
Source organism: Procambarus virginalis (assembly GCA_020271785.1). Classification (NCBI taxonomy): domain Eukaryota; kingdom Metazoa; phylum Arthropoda; class Malacostraca; order Decapoda; family Cambaridae; genus Procambarus; species Procambarus virginalis. Next base: position 4,220,597 of record WNGS01042707.1, read on the forward strand.
ATTTATCACACTCTAGATTAAGGCTGCCACAGAACACATTAATGAAGCCTCTACCACACACACTAGGTGAAGCCTCTACCGTATACTCCAGGTGAAGCCTCTACCACACACACTAGGTGAAGCCTGTACCACACACTCCAGGTGAAGCCTCTACCATACACTCCAGGTGAAGCCTCTACCATACACTCCAGGTGAAGCATCTACCATACACTCCAGGTGAAGCATCTACCACACACTCCAGGTGAAGCATCTACCACACACTCCAGGTGAAGCATCTACCACACACTCCAGGTGAAGCATCTACCACACACTCCAGGTGAAGCATCTACCACACACTCCAGGTGAAGCATCTACCACACACTCCAGGTGAAGCATCTACCACACACTCCAGGTGAAGCCTCTACCATATACTCCAGGTGAAGCATCTACCACACACTCCAGGTGAAGCCTCTACCATATACTCCAGGTGAAGCATCTACCACACACTCCAGGTGAAGCCTCTACTACACACTCTAAATGAAGCCTCTACCACACACTCCAGGTGAAGCCTCTACCATATACTCCAGGTGAAGCCTCTACCATATACTCCAGGTGAAGCCTCTACTACACACTCCAGGTGAAGCCTCTACCACACACTCCAGGTGAAGCCTCTACCACACACTCTAAATGAAGCCTCTACCACACACTCCAGGTGAAGCCTCTACCACACACTCCAGGTGAAGCCTCTACCACACACTCCAGGTGAAGCCTCTACCACACACTCCAGGTGAAGCCTCTACCACACACTCCAGGTGAAGCCTCTACCACACACTCCAGGTAAAGGTCACCCTATGACCATATTTACACAGCATCTGCCCCACACTCTACGAGTCTAGGTGAAGGGGCTCCCCGGGACCAGGTTTACACAGTGTATCAAGGCCGTGCTCTGCCGCGCGCTCTGCTGACAGGAAAGTTTTGATGAAAAGTCAACTAAAACGTCAGGCGCAGGAGTTGGAAGATGTGGTAGGCGGCCCTGGTTATGAGGGACACTACGGGAGAGGGAAGAAGATGAAGAGGGAGAGGAGGGTTGTGTGATGAAATGCGAGGGAATAATTACAGATACAGATTACAGAAATAATACAGTTTGTAAGGTACATGTTTAGAGGGAACATTAAGTCCAGGATGGACATACACGCGCTAAAGTGCTGTATTTTCAGATGTGTGGGTTGGGATTCCGTCTGTAACGAACAGGGGGCCAGATTCACGAAGTAGTTACGTAAGTACTTACGAACGTGTACATCTTTCCTCAATCTTTGACGGCTTTGGTTATATTTATTAAACAGTTTACATGCAAGAAAACTTCGCAATCAACTGTTGTTATTGTTATAAACACCCTCCTGGTGCTTAGGAGCTCGTTAACTGTTTAATAATTGTAAACAAAGTCGCCAAAGATTGAGAAAAGATGGACAGGTTCGTAAGTGCTTGCGTAACTGTTCCGTGAATTTGGTCCCAGGACCATAACTGGTATTGGTACAGATCCTCTCTCGCTATATCCATGGTTTATATCGCTGGTGGCTCACGACCGAAATGACAGAGTTCGTAATTCGAAGTCCACGAACTCGAGTTTCTATTCCGGACGAGCCAGAAACAAATGAGTAGAGCTTTTTCACCTGATGTCTTTGTTCACCTAGTAGTAAAACAAGTCCCTGGGAGTTGCATAGCTGCTGCAATCAGCATCCTGGCGATGCGTGTGTGGGAGAGTGGGAATTAATGAAGTAGATTGATATAGAAAAATAGGTCGGGACTCAGTTACATTAGACAACCAACGGTGTGATGTAATGTACTGGCTAAGAAAGGTGGGGTCCAGAGCTAGTAACTCGAGCCTAGAGGCATTTAAATTGTATGGAGGCCTTACTACTGTTACTGAAGCGTGGTGGAGACACGGAAACAGAGAGGAGAGAGAGAGAGAGAGAGACGGAGAGAGAGAGAGAGAGAGATAGAGATGAGATAGAGAGAGAGAGAAGCGGGGGGGGAGAGGTTCTACTACCAGTCTTTATGGTCTCAGTGGGTGGGCGGACCCTGTCGTATATTCAGCAGATTATGGCGGAATTTAATGCAATGTCACAGACCGGAAAATACTGAAATTCATACATCTATTCTTGGTGATTTTTAACCTCATAACGAAAGCACTATTAACAGAGTAAATGCAATTGAACATTGTCACACATAGTACGACAGTATAAATTACCATTTATTCACAACTAAAATATAAATGTAAAATAATATACGTTTAAATATTACTTATTCCCAGGATTATGCAATCTGATTATATACCACATATTCATGCATAATGTAGTATAAGATATAGTATTCTATATAATATAAAAGCCTTTCATATAATGCCAGACTTTCAAAAATGGCCAAAAATTCAGCAATGTTCCATAGATTTATATAAGTGATTGTCGCAGAATGATAAATTTTGGCATACTGTATTAGCCAAAAGTACACTTATTTTTTATCCATAAAATTTACATTGCCCCAAAGTTACTAACTTGCAATAAAGACTTTCGCATCATGCCATGCAGTGAAATTATTTCACCATAACGACTGTTGCAAAATTCACAGGCTTTAAAATAATGACTAATCATTCTTGCTATTTGAAATGGCCAAACTTTTACAATGGTTATGCCTTTATTATGAGTTTATATACAGCGACCAATCAGATGCACAGTGATGGACAGATCATCACAAAACCACATCCACTACGTAGAAACTCAGTTACTGATCTATCTTAGATGATTTCGGGGCTTAGCGTCCCCGCGGCCCGGTCCTCGACCAGGCCTTCTTTTTGTTACACACCCCCAGGAAGCAACCCGTAACAGCGGTCTAACTCCCAGTTACCTACTTTACTGCTAGGTGAATAGCGATTAGGGGTGAAAGAAACTCTGCCCAATTTGTTTCTGCCTCCACCGGGGATCGAACCCGGAACCTCAGGACTACGAATCCGAAGCGCTGCCCACTCAGCTGTCAGGCCCGTGATACTGATAAGTTTCTCGTATCGGGGAAAGACTTTAGCATAACATCCACGCTTTCATAAAATGATACGTGCTGAGCATAGTGCCGGGCTTTGTTATAATGGTGAGAGTCGTATATAGCAGCCACACAATTTCGCCTCTCATTGACTCTGTTATTTACGCACCTGCGCAACGGACCTTTTACGTCCTTGTATTAAGAGATTTTAATCTCACAACACTTTTTGTCTATTTTTTCTGAGTGGGAATTCGATTTTATTCTCTCTCTCTCTCTCTCTCTCTCTCTCTCTCTCTCTCTACTCTCTCTTCTCATCCTCTCTCTCTCTCTCTCTCTCTCTCTCTCTCTCAGTATCACCACTCCCTTCCTATTCCCTTGTTTCCGTTAGGTCTCGCTTCCTCGTTCTATCTAACTCCTCCCCCTTTCCTTCCACTCTCCCTCCCTTCCTCTCTTGCTTCTTTCAGCCAGTCCAAACGCATCAAAAATTCTGCAGTTCATAAAACTTCACCATCAGTGATGTACTACTTCATCTAAGTTTTAAAGAGCAAAAAACATGTTTAATAACTGGCCTCGATTCCAAGATGTTAGATCTAGTCTAAAAGAAAAAGAATTCAGTGCAGTAAAATTCCTGTAGGAGAACGGGTGATCCATAGATTAGCTTTGATCACGTCTCACACAAGAACTAATTTGCCTGGTGAGGCCATACTGTGCGGTTATATATGTGTCACCAATGTGGTGGGTTAAAATATCCAACACATATAAACTACATCGGATCTAAGAACAACTGATCTCCATTTTGTAAATAGATTCTATTAGTAAATGATGAATAGAAATTTAAAATGTACTTATGGGAATAGTTTCAACAAAAGGTAAAGAATTTAACACATCACAGGAAAAATATTTTGATTGGGAAGGTGATAACACTATAAAATAACGCAGGAAGATAATTATGCATCAATCTAACCTTATAATTAGAGCATATATTGAAAATCAAATATCCAATTTTAAAGCAGTCATCTTAAATAATTCTAGGAGAGAAATTTTAATACAATTTCCTAAGACCAATGAATGTGGGGTTTCGATAAATTAATGTAGTGGATTCACGTAAAGTATAACTAATTATAGAATTAAGAAACTCTATTTTGAAGTTATGCTCAACTGCCACGTAAATTTTAGATGAAAGTGTTTTTCTATTAGCATATAAGAACAAACACGTAAAAGTGTCTCACTCTGGGTTCCCATATATATATATATAATATAATTATATATAATTATAATATCATATATATATATATATATATATATGATAGTATATATATATATACTTATATATCTATATATATATATAATATATATTAATATATATGGTTTCCATGGTTTTCTCCTCCATCCCT
>WNGS01042707.1:4225999-4238261 GCA_020271785.1 Procambarus virginalis
TTAATTTTAGTGATGGAACTTGCATCACTAATATTTTATGCTGTTACCTCAATATTTGTTAGTCTCTTCTTGAGGGTTTCTTTCATTCTTCCAAGAATACCTCTATGGAAGTGGTATTTATTTTGACCAAAATATTATCGTTATTTATATATTATTCTCCCTTCTTGCAAATCCATTCGGTCATTCACAGGTCAATCTTATTCTAATATACTATGGAGACGCTTCGGCTGCTCTTAGCCAAAACTAAACCAAAAACCAGTGCTCAACACTGAACTAAACAAAAACCAGTGCTCAACACTGAACTAAACCAAAAACCAGTGCTCAACACTGAACTAACCAAAAACCAGTGCTCAACACTGAACTAAACCAAAAACCAGTGCTCAACACTGAACTAAACCAAAAACCAGTGCTCAACACTGAACTAAACCAAAATATTACACCAGCATTCATACGCTGCCGGGCAAAAGTAGCCATCTTCTTTTCACATTTTCCCAAACACGGACAGGATCTTTTGCTGAAACTTTTTCCGAGAACTGCTTTCATTTCTTAAGCTGCAGCATTGTTAGCAAAAGAAAACACTTCATCTTCCCAGGCCCTGTGGGTAAAAACTACAAAAAAATAATAAAAATAGCTTTAAAAAGTTGCCAACAAAAGCTTGTTAATTAAGAAGAGACAGAGGCGGCAGTTCCACCTCAGCGTAAGACAATCTGTCAGAGTGGAGTTTTACACACAGTTTTGTCTAGTTACTATTAAGCCTCTGGCATCTGGGATTGTATGTGCTTCTCCAGTGCCTTTGGTGCGTTCTCCCACCGAAGGCACTCGACAAGAGCTTCACTGTTTGTCTGGAGCTTCACTGTTTGTCTTCTCACTGGAGAAGAGCTTCACTGTTCGTCTTCTCACTGGAGAAGAGCTTCACTGTTCGTCTTCTCACTGGAGAGAGCTTCACTGTTCGTCTTCTCACTGGACAAGAGCTTCCATGTTTGTGTCTGTGTCCTCCCCTTGGCATTAATGTCTTTATCTTTGAATTAATGTCATCCTATCTTTATCTCTGTCTCTCCCTGTCTCAAAATCTCTTAACTATTCGCCCCTGTTCACTCAGCAGTAATTTGGCACCAAGTTGTAAACCAATTGGTAAATAACATTTCAGGAATGATCAGTAGCGTAAAGTTTAATATGAGTTTTGTGAAGGGGGAGAACAGATACTGTTAAATAGTCTCATTATTTTAATATATTATTCATCATTATTATTTTCTAGATAATTGGTAATTACGAAAACTTTGTGGAGTCTTTTAATATTTTTTATGAACTCATATCTTGTGTCTCGTTCATCAATTCAGGGATTTCCCGCTAAATAATAATTCTGGCAAATATTTGTGTGTTTGGAACAAATGTTACTTAGCCATGCAGCAGTCCACTGAGTCAACAGACTGGATCATAGCCTGATCAACCAAGTAGTGATTCATACGTCAGGCTGCGAGCAGCCGCATCCAGCAGCCTGGTTGACCAGCAACGAGAAGGCCTGGTCGACGACCGGGCCGCGGGGACGCTAAGCCCCGAAAATACCTCAAGGTAGCCACGCATCAGTCTGCTGAGTCAACAGACTGGCCCAGTCTCAATAGTTCGTCTTCTCTTGGAGAAAACATGATAGGATTCGTTTCGGATTTCATTGGAACATCTTAAAAAAATTTATTAGCATATACAGTTTATGAAAAATTAATTCTTTATAAGATCTTTGTGTTCTAGGAACCAGAAGAAAATGACATTAATTTACTATTACCCAAGCAGAGAGATTCTAGTGGATTCTGTAAAATATTGAAAAATAAAATTCATAGTTCAAATTTCAATAAAAAAGTAATACTTTGAATCTAGTGACAAACATTCCTGGTACCTATCTGACCATATTATTGTGGGGTGACGACAGGAACCTCTCCCTGACCTTTCTGATTGTGGGGTGATGACAGGAACCTCTCCCTGACCTTTCTGATTGTGGGGTGATGACAGGAACCTCTCCCTGACCTTTCTGATTGTGGGGTGACGACAGGAACCTCTCCCTGACCTTTCTGATTGTGGGGTGATGACAGGAACCTCTCCCTGACCTTCTGATTGCTTTCATCTGTCGCTAATTGCCTTCTGACGACCAATTGGATATCGTGGTCCCATTACACTTACTAATGACGTTATCAGCGGTCTGGTCGTTAACCAGTTGGCCAGCATCTGTCAAGCTTATTCTTGTGAAAAATATTATTCTTTGTTATATTGGCTGAATTTAACATAATTTGCATATTCTAACATGCTTAACATGCGGAAATATTGTTCGGAAAAATTCCCAAGCAACAATACGGAACGTAACTATGTAACACTACCCAGCACCACTGTGCAACACCACACTGAAAAACAGACACACAATACAACATGATAACATAACAAAACCCACACTACACCACAACACACTACACCACAAACACTACACAACAACACACCCCACCACACAACTACACCACAACACACCCCACCAACACACTACACCACAAAAAACACACCACAACACACACCACCCAACACACTACACCACAACACAACCCCACCACAACACACTACACCACAACACACCCCACCACAACACACTACACCACAACACTACACCAAACACACTACACACAAAACACACACCACAAACACACCCACCAAACACATACACCACAACACACTACACCACAACACACCCCACCACAACACACTACACAACAACACACCCCACCACAACACACTACACCACAACACACTACACCACAAACACACTACACCACAACACACTACACCACACAACACACTACACCACAACACACCCCACCACAACACACCCCACCACAACACACCCCACCACAACACACTACACAACAACACACTACACCACAACACACACAACAACAACAACCCCACCACAACACACTACACCACAACACACCCCACCATGCAACACTAAACAACACCAGCACACATCATCTGAGCAGCACACAACACCACGAGAATCACACCACACGTCACCAGACCACACAATACAGTGTAACACAGCACCACACAACCACAACAGCCCACAACCATAAAACACAAGTCCAAACAGTCCAAAGTCCAAACCAATATACTACTGTTAGGACTTGTGTTTCATGCCATGTACAACCACACATCAGCACACTTTACCTTACTCTAAACCGTACTGCACAAAACAGCTTCATTTATCACAGGGCACCACATAACTCTACAAAATACAACCCCACAAAGTACACCCTAATAGTGCACAACCCCACAGAGCACAACCTCGCAATACACAGCCACACAAATTACAACCCCAGACAGCACAACCCCCACACATCAATACAATGAAAAATATCTCACAAATCAACACAACACATCATGACAACAAACCATAATCTAAACTTTCTCACGTAAAAACCCATCATACCCAATCATATCACAATTATCACGCTACACCCCGTCAAAACATACCCACAATTCATAACAATCATCACACTACACAATTCATATATAAGTTTCAATTATCAGGCAACAATGGTCTTCTACAATTGCCCTGAGAGCTCCGCTAATGAGGACACAATCAGAACACTCTCTCTCGTTTTCAAAGTTATATATATCCCCGATTGAGCATAAATTTCAAGACGCACTAGACCTTCGTAATATGATAATTAAGTACGGTGTAAGCCCTCGATATCACAAAGAGAGTTTAAGTTCACCTTCTCCATTTACGACAATTAATTGTATTAGCAAGACTGAAGTTCCCGGTCTGGCTGGTAAGGATTAGAGACACAAACACAATGCCCCTACACGCCACCATTGTGTTGACTCGTCCTCCTAACTGTGTTATTCGAGTTATTCCTCCGCAAGTAAGTTAATGTTAGCCTTTGGCTGATTTCACAGCAGCAAGGGATGATAAGAATATGTTTCTTGATGCTAGAAGTTGGTAATAAAAGTGGGACTCGGACACCATGAAGCGAGGAAGCATTTAGCATAGGCTATGGTCGGAGTGTGGGGGATGAACAAGGCCATGGTCGGAGTGTGGGGGATGAACAAGGCCATGGTCGGAGTGTGGGGGAAGAACAAGGCCATGGTCGGAGTGTGGGAGGGAGAACAAGGCCATGGTCGGAGTGTGGGGGAAGAACAAGGCCATGGTCGGAGTGTGGGGAAGAACAAGGCCATGGTCGGAGTGTGGGGGAAGAACAAGGCCATGGTCGGAGTGTGGGGAAGAACAAGGCCATGGTCGGAGTGTGGGAGGAAGACCAAGGCCATGGTCGGAGTGTGGGAGGAAGAACAAGGCCATGGTCGGAGTGTGGGGGATGAACAAGGCCATGGTCGGAGTGTGGGGGATGAACAAGGCCATGGTCGGAGTGTGGGGGAAGAACAAGGCCATGGTCGGAGTGTGGGAGGGAGAACAAGGCCATGGTCGGAGTGTGGGGGAAGAACAAGGCCATGGTCGGAGTGTGGGGGAAGAACAAGGCCATGGTCGGAGTGTGGGGGAAGAACAAGGCCATGGTCGGAGTGTATGGGAAGAACAAGGCCATGGTCGGAGTGTGGGGGAAGAACAAGGCCATGGTTGGAGTGTGGGAGGAAGAACAAGGCCATGGTCGGAGTGTGGGAGGAAGAACAAGGCCATGGTCGGAGTGTGTGGGAAGAACAAGGCCATGGTCGGAGTGTGGGGGAAGAACAAGGCCATGGTCGGAGTGTGGGGAAGAACAAGGCCATGGTCGGAGTGTGGGAGGAAGAACAAGGCCATGGTCGGAGTGTGGGGGGAAGAACAAGGCCATGGTCGGAGTGTGGGGGAAGAACAAGGCCATGGTCGGAGTGTGGGAGGAAGAACAAGGCCATGGTCGGAGTGTGGGAGGGAGAACAAGGCCATGGTCGGAGTGTGGGAGGAAGAACAAGGCCATGGTCGGAGTGTGGGAGGAAGAACAAGGCCATGGTCGGAGTGTGGGGGGAAGAACAAGGCCATGGTCGGAGTGTGGGAGGGAGAACAAGGCCATGGTCGGAGTGTGGGAGGAAGAACAAGGCCATGGTCGGAGTGTGGGAGGAAGAACAAGGCCATGGTCGGAGTGTGGGAGGAAGAACAAGGCCATGGTGGTGGTGGTGGGGACGGGAGAGGAGTCCACACTGCGCTTAACTGGGCTGAAATCCTCGCCCAAGCCATTTACGTCTGCACAAATTCTATCATTGACGACATACGAGGCTGTAACTGTTATATGAACAGTCATGAAAAGCGATGATGCGTGGAACTGTTCCAGTTTACAGTTTGTTTTCATCACACGCAAAACAAAGGTAACTCGACCAATGCTGGGAAATGTAACTTGAAACTGAGAGAAGGAAAACCACGAAGAGTGCTTATATCTACTAAACTAGTGTTATTGAAGTATACTGAACGGTTTCGGGACCTGCGGCCTTAATCTGGCAACCCGTCCTAACACTAGGGTGGTTAAAACAGCGGCCCTCCTCCCCAGCCGCATTCATCAATTTTAACATGCTGTGTATTAAAAACTGCTTCGGTCTCGTATATAAATTAATATTATTATACAATAAAATTCTATGTATAGTTAGGTGTAGGTTAGGTTAGGTATTTAGGTTCTGTTGGCAATTATTTGATTTTGAAGTACGTGGGTGAAGCAGTTATAGATTCGTGGTTCGGACAGAGGACGTGAGCGAAGCACTTGTTTCAGAAATGTTCGGTCATCATCAGTTGTGAGTCGTGTGTAAACCGCTTTTTATTCATAAACACAGGGTTTGGCGGCTGCATTAACGAGCTTGGATCTTTGTATGTGAGGACGGGCTGAATGTGGTTGCGGGCTGCTGGAACCAGCCCGTCCTCACATACAAAGATCCAAGCTCGTTAATCCAGCCGCCAAACCCTGTGTTTATGAATAAAAAGCGGTTTACACACGACTCACAACTGATGATGACCGAACATTTCTGAAACAAGTGCTTCGCTCACGTCCTATGTCCGAACCACGAATCTATAACTGCTTCACCCACGTACTTCAAAATCAAATAATCGCCAACAGAACCTAAACACCTAACCTAACCTACACCTAACCTAACCTACACCTAACCTAACCTACACCTAACCTAACCTAACCTACACCTAACCTAACCTAACCTAACCTAACCTAACCTAACCTACACCTAACCTAACCTACACCTAACCTAACCTAACCTAACATACACCTAACCTAACCTAACCTAACCTAACCTAACCTAACCTAACCTAACCTAACCTAACCTAACCTAACCTAACCTAACCTAACCTACACCTAACCTAACCTAACCTAACCTAACCTAACCTAACCTAACCTAACCTAACCTACACCTAACCTAACCTAACCTAACCTAACCTAACCTACACCTAACCTAACCTAACCTAACCTAACCTAACCTAACCTAACCTAACCTAACCTACACCTAACCTAACCTAACCTAACCTAACCTAACCTAACCTACACCTAACCTAACCTAACCTAACCTACACCTACACCTAACCTAACCTAACCTAACCTAACCTAACCTAACCTACACCTAACCTAACCTAACCTAACCTAACCTAACCTACACCTAACCTAACCTAACCTAACCTAACCTAACCTAACCTAACCTACACCTAACTATACATAGAATTTTTATGTATAAGAATATTAATTTATATATGAGAACAATCCAATTGTTTATATACAGTATGTGAAAATTTATGAATGCGTCTGGGGGAGGGTGGCCGCTGCTTTAACCAGCCTAGTGTGAGGACCAGCTGAGTAGTGTGCTAGCGGTTTTTTTTCATAAACTGGGAGAAGGGATTGAGGGTGGATTAACGGGCATTTGGCGTTTGTTGACAAGGACGGATTAGTCATGTTTATATTGCATATAGGTTCCATCTTCAATATTTATGTCCATATAAGAAAGTTGATTTCATGTGCCATTTATTGATGTTAATTATTGCAGGGTTCTACTAAGAATTAGGAATGCTAATAGAGCTATCGGGCATCAGTTGCACAATGTTTAAATTGCAAATCTAATTGTGACAGAAATCTAGGTATTATAATCAGTGTGGATCTTAAGCCTAGAAATCTATGTATAAGTGTTCGATAAATAGGCAAATACTTGATCATAAGAAGACGTGTTGGTAAATTGGTATCTTGAGTAATTACTAAGCTTCATCTTGCAATTGTTAGACCATATTTAGATTCTTCATGTCAGTTTTAGCACCATTTGTAGATTCCACTTCACTTCACTTTGTTGATACCGTAATTCACTCAGAAAATTTGCAAATGGAATATTGAAAGTATTAAATACCATTATTTTAACATTGTTATTTTTATATTAATATGTAAAGTAAACTTCTCTACGCTTGATTTCATTGCTATCGACACTGGCTGCATAATTTTAACCCAAAACTGCCGGACAAAGCTTATGGTAATAAATTATGCAAATAGAAAACTGTCTTAATTACCAGCTCGGTTAGTTACTTCAAGAGGTCATTAAAAAAAACTAATTGCCTAAATTGAAACCTTTTGTTCTTTAATCATGTGTGCTTCAGGGGAGGTAAAGAAATTTTATATTAATTCTAAAAACGCAATTTTTCAGGCCTTATTTACATCAAATGGTCTTGACGAATAACTGAATATTTGCCTGTTTAATGACTTGATTCTATTCTTGCAATAAAAAAATATTGATAGCCAAAATTGATTACAATTTATATTACGCTAATTGTGTCTCCATACTCCCGTATTTGTCAATAAGTCTTTAATGGAAATATTTGACATAATTTCCCATTTAACTTCAATCACCGGAAATTTAAATTATGAAGAAAAATACTGTGAGCAAGGCTTTTCAAATATTTTTTAGCTAACATTTAGCCCAATTGAAGAATTTAAATTATTGGACTAAATGATTGCAAGATAGATTCATTTGTAATGAAATTAAGACAGTAACTTCACAGCCATATATTGCACCTATTAATATTTCTTGCTAATTATATTTGATTAAATGTTTTAAAGAATGGTACTTATCAAGACTAATTGGCCTAAATTTAGTTTTGATCCCAGATATTTGTAATCACCGTGAGTAGTATTTATGGTAGAAGTATGTAGGAAAAAGTATAGATAAAAATCCTTTACTAGAGAAAGCGGTTTTATTAATTCATTAACAGCAGAGAGTTTCCTTAATTGTTTAATACTCACCAATTAAGTTCTTTTTGTATATTGTGAACTGGGCTAATTAATGATCCACATAAACAGCTTTATATTCACTACCTTTCACATTTTATTAATGAATAAATAGATTATCACAAGAAAGCGCTAAGCCATTATGTCTATACATAAATTGAAACCGATATTATGACTAAGCTTAGGGATATGAGGATTGAGTGAAGGAACGGTTCTTAAACATATATACTGATCTTCCAAGAAGTAAGGTCGTCGTTCTATCGACCAGTCAAAATACCTGGAAACTATATTTTTATATAAATATTAAACATAATAAAGCTCTGGGAGGCTACGGACCCTAGCAAGGGTCTCGGGAGAAATCCAAAATCCAGGTAATGTCCCAGAATGGTGAGGCTTCCAGCACTTTAAGAGCTGTTTTGAGCATTAATTTGCATCCAGAGAGCAGCTACGAGTCTTCCAGGGTCCAAGAGGCGACCCCAGTGATGGCTGAAGAGCCATGGTCGTGTCCAGAGAGCGGTTTCAGGTCCTCTCAAAGGACCACTTGGCAGTCCCAGTACAGGGTTCAGAGGAGGCTCAAGGCCCTAGTCAGGGTAGAGGTGTGGCTCCAGGTCCTCGCCAGGATCCAGGGAGCGGCTCCAGGTCCTCGCCAGGATCCATGGAGCGGCTCCAGGTCCCCGCCAGGACCCCAGGGAGCAACCACAGCACATAGGTTTAAGACCCTATAAACCTGATATAATACAAATTTAATTTGCATATTGTGGAAGCAAAAGCACATGTCTCAGAAAAGAATTAGTTTGTTGTGAAACTTTATACGAAACTAAATTTGCTGGGCAGAGAAATAAAGTTCTACACTTCTGTAAGCAGCGTTGTATTTTCCAGTGCTAGATACGTTTAGAGGTAAAATGATCTTAAAGTATGATTTAACAACAATGCACAAGCAACCGAATACAACCTTCTCTATTACCTCTGCAATAATGTCTATTGTGAATTAATATTGCGTTATCGGTGGAAATATTCGTAGTTTGTCATGAACGTATTCTCTCTCTCTCTCTCTTTTCCAGTTCTTGTCGTTATCTTTTTTTATTTCTTACTTTCATTATCCATTTCTTATATCTGTTGTGTTATGAACTGTAAGATGCAACATCTGATATTCTATACAACTTGACATATCAAACAACACTACAAAAAAATTATGAAGTTTCACACCCTTGTTAATAAAAAATACACAACGTTCATTTAATTACTTAAAGTCTAAGGTTGATTTTGACCAGACCTCTCCTCTAAGGTGGATTAATATTATGATTAACAAATTAGTTCTAATGACTAAATTATATAACAAAACGGAAACCAAGATTTTGTTGGCCAATAATAATGATCGTTGAATACGAACAGCAAAATGAAGGTAAACAATGTATTTAGAAGACATTGATGATTCTTGACGATTCTTGACCTCACAGACAAGAACCTCGAGGGCCAGATTCACGAAGCAGTTACGCAAGTATTTACGAGCGTGTACATCTTTTCTCAATTTTTGACGGCTTTGGTTACATTTATTAAACAGTTTACAAGCATGAAAACTTGCCAATCAACTGTTGTTATAGTTATAAACAGCCTCCTGGTGCTTCGGAGCTCATTAATTGTTTAATAATTGTAAACAAAGCCGCCAAAGATTGAGAAAAGATGTACAGTTTCGCAAGTGCTTGCGTAACTGCTTCGTGAATCTGGCCCCTGGTCTAAAACTTGGGTAGTACTCACACCTCGGTGATTTAACACACCTCTTCATCTTGTTCTAAGTAAATAATGGTCGTTAGTAACATTACGAAACATTCCTGAGTTCTCACGAAAGTGAACGTGAAGTCAGTAATAAGCAAAAGTGAAGGAGCATTAACTGAAGCCTAACATTAATCCAGTCACCAAACTTCAGTTTAGTGACTGGATTAACGAACATTTGACTCTTCGTGATGACGACGACCCGTTGTATTTATTTGTACGTGAAGGGGAGCGAGTGAAGCACTGTTCGAGAGTTGTTTGAATGCACTGAATTGTGAATTGCGTGTACAAAAATGTAATTAGTAAAGAGGGAGAGTGTGGGCTTTATTAAAGGGCATTAATCTTTGAATATGATAACGGATTACCATAATTCTAGGTATTTCGAGTGATACAAATACAGTAATTGGTTTATTACAGCAGAGTGAACATCTATCTGCTAGTCACATGTTAAACCTATTATTTGGAGGTTTGCTCTAGGAGATGTAAAGGGCTCAGTGTCGGGGAAGGTACACAACTGTGTCACATCTCGTGTGTTTAAGAGACTTTAGTGAAAGTGTTGGAACCTGTGGATTATGTTTAGCTGACGCTGGAAGTGATAAATCCGGGGACGAGAATACCAAATATGAGGCGAGTACTACTTGTTAGATAAAGTTTCTCAGTTGAATAATGATAAACACCACTTTGAATATTGGTGATGACTGACCCTTTTTTAGTCATGATTTTTGTGTGCAATCAGCCGTTGTTGTTGTTGTTAAAGATTCGCTACTTGGAACAAAAAGTTCCAAGCAGCACGGGCTATGGTGAGCCCATCAGCCATCATATATATCACATTTCTAGCTGAGAACAGAATTTTTATAAATATTATTATATATTTATATAATATTTATAAATATTATTTTTTATATTATTGTTATTTATTAATTATTAATATTATTATTTTATATATTATTGTTATTTATTAATTATTAATATTATTATTTTATATATTATTGTTATTTATTAATAATAATAATATTACTTTATATTATATTATATATATTTTTTTTTTTTTTAACCTAGAAGGGGTACCACCTCTGGTGCAAGTGTAGGTACCCATAGCCTCGGAGAAGAAAATAAAGAGTACTCAGAGAAGACCTTGTGGATCCTCACTGAACACTTTGATATTTTCCTCTCCTACCACCCCTATTCTTTTGGTATGTGTATATTTATCTAACTTTATTTGAAAATGTCATTACACAAAAACGTTACAATATTGATTACATGCAGGGTACAAGGCTGCTTGTCAAAAGCTGAAAATATTATATTTTATTATATTATTATATTATATATATTATTATTATATTATATATATTATATTATTATATTTTAAATATATAAATTGTGGTTACATGCCATTTTCCACTTACTAAGCTCTATCATTGCTATTAATGACATCGTTACCATTAATATTAAAAAATATGAATTAATAATCCTCGTAAAATATTACTGTTGTTATTCGTAACTGTCTAATAATTGTATTTTATCTTCAAGATATATATATATATATATATATATATATATATATATATATATATATATATATATATATATATATATATATATATATAAAACATGAAAATCTTACATATATTTTTAATATAATAAATTCTCTCGACCAAATCTAATGTCACAATTATAGGAGAAAGTCCAATTACACTCAGCACTTCCTTCACACATATATAATCATCCAGCGCCAACTTTGCGGTCCTCGTTCATATCATCCCAAGTTTATTGTCTCTTTGTCATTGATTTTTATTGTGGTCGACGCAAACTTCAAATTAAAAGGTCGATTATCTGAAATATATGTATAGTTTGGGTTCCAGGTGAGTCGGTGTTATTTCTTGGAATGGGTTGGTGATGGGGACAGTGAAGGTAGGAATAAGAGAGGAGGAGGAGGGATGGAGGAGAAGAAGAACCATGGAACCCATATATATATATATATATATATATATATATATATATATATATATATATATATATATATATATGGGAACCACAGAGTGAGACACTTTTACGTGTTTGTTTCTTACTTGTAATAAAACACTTTCATCTAAAATTTACGTATGCAGTTGAGCATAACTTCAAAATAGAGTTTCTTAATTCTTTAATTAGTTATACTTTACGTGAATCCACTACATTAATTTATCGAAACCCCACATTCATTGGTCTTAGGAAATTGTATTAAAATTTCTACTCTGCGCATTAACACACCAATTGATTATAAGTATAAAAATTATCAT
>WNGS01042707.1:4265134-4272634 GCA_020271785.1 Procambarus virginalis
TGGTGGTGAGTAGTGTGGTGCTGCTCTGGTGGTGTGTAGTGTGGTGCTGCTCTTGGTGGTGTGTAGTGTGGTGGTGCTCTTGGTGGTGTGTAGTGTGGTGGTGCTCTTGGTGGTGTGTAGTGTGGTGGTGTGTAGTGTGGTGGTGTGTGTGGTGGTGGTGTGTAGTGTGGTGGTGTGAGTGTGGTGGTGTGTAGTGTGGTGCTGCTCTTGGTGGGTGTAGTGTGGTGTGCTCTTGGTGGTGTGTAGTGTGGTGGTGCTCTTGGTGGTGTGTAGTGTGGTGGTGCTCTTGGTGGTGTGTAGTGTGGTGGTGCTCCTGGTGGTGTGTAGTGTGGTGGTGCTCTTGGTGGTGTGTAGTGTGGTGGTGTAGTGTGGTGGTGTGTAGTGTGGTGCTGCTCCTGGTGGTGTGTAGTGTGGTGGTGCTCTTGGTGGTGTGTAGTGTGGTGCTGCTCTTGGTGGTGTGTAGTGTGGTGGTGCTCTTGGTGGTGTGTAGTGTGGTGGTGCTCTTGGTGGTGTGTAGTGTGGTGGTGTGTAGTGTGGTGGTGCTCTTGGTGGTGTGTAGTGTGGTGGTGCTCTTGGTGGTGTGTAGTGTGGTGGTGCTCCTGGTGGTGTGTAGTGTGGTGGTGTGTAGTGTGGTGGTGCTCTTGGTGGTGTGTAGTGTGGTGGTGCTCTTGGTGGTGTGTAGTGTGGTGGTGCTCTTGGTGGTGAGTAGTGTGGTGGTGCTCTTGGTGGTGTGTAGTGTGGTGGTGCTCTTGGTGGTGTGTAGTGTGGTGGTGCTTGGTGGTGTGTAGTGTGGTGGTGCTCTTGGTGGTGTGTAGTGTGGTGGTGCTCCTGGTGGTGTGTAGTGTGGTGGTGCTCTGGTGGTGTGTAGTGTGGTGGTGTGTAGTGTGGTGGTGTGTAGTGTGGTGCTGCTCTGGTGGTGTGTAGTGTGGTGGTGCTCTTGGTGGTGTGTAGTGTGGTGCTGCTCTTGGTGGTGTGTAGTGTGGTGGTGCTCTTGGTGGTGTGTAGTGTGGTGGTGCTCTTGGTGGTGTGTAGTGTGGTGGTGTGTAGTGTGGTGGTGCTCTTGGTGGTGTGTAGTGTGGTGGTGCTCTTGGTGGTGTGTAGTGTGGTGGTGCTCCTGGTGGTGTGTAGTGTGGTGGTGTGTAGTGTGGTGCTGCTCCTGGTGGTGTGTAGTGTGGTGGTGCTCTTGGTGGTGTGTAGTGTGGTGGTGCTCCTGGTGGTGTGTAGTGTGGTGGTGTGTAGTGTGGTGCTGCTCTGGTGGTGTGTAGTGTGGTGGTGCTCTTGGTGGTGTGTAGTGTGGTGGTGCTCCTGGTGGTGTGTAGTGTGGTGGTGTGTAGTGTGGTGCTGCTCTTGGTGGTGTGTAGTGTGGTGGTGCTCTTGGTGGTGTGTAGTGTGGTGGTGCTCTTGGTGGTGTGTAGTGTGGTGCTGCTCTTGGTGGTGTGTAGTGTGGTGGTGCTCTTGGTGGTGAGTAGTGTGGTGGTGCTCTTGGTGGTGTGTAGTGTGGTGGTGCTCTTGGTGGTGAGTAGTGTGGTGGTGCTCTGGTGGTGAGTAGTGTGGTGCTGCTCTGGTGGTGTGTAGTGTGGTGGTGCTCTTGGTGGTGTGTAGTGTGGTGGTGCTCTTGGTGGTGTGTAGTGTGGTGGTGCTCTTGGTGGTGTGTAGTGTGGTGGTGCTCTTGGTGGTGTGTAGTGTGGTGGTGTGTAGTGTGGTGGTGCTCTTGGTGGTGTGTAGTGTGGTGGTGGTAGTGTGGTGTGCTCCTGGTGGTGTGTAGTGTGTGGTGTGTAGTGTGGTGCTGCTCCTGGTGGTGTGTAGTGTGGTGGTGCTCTTGGTGGTGTGTAGTGTGGTGGTGCTCTTGGTGGTGTGTAGTGTGGTGGTGTGTAGTGTGGTGCTGCTCCTGGTGGTGTGTAGTGTGGTGGTGCTCTTGGTGGTGTGTAGTGTGGTGGTGCTCTTGGTGGTGTGTAGTGTGGTGGTGCTCTTGGTGGTGTGTAGTGTGGTGCTGCTCTGGTGGTGAGTAGTGTGGTGGTGCTCCTGGTGGTGTGTAGTGTGGTGGTGCTCTTGGTGGTGTGTAGTGTGGTGCTGCTCTTGGTGGTGTGTAGTGTGGTGCTGCTCCTGGTGGTGTGTAGTGTGGTGGTGCTCTTGGTGGTGTGTAGTGTGGTGGTGCTCCTGGTGGTGTGTAGTGTAGTGGTGTGTAGTGTGGTGGTGCTCCTGGTGGTGTGTAGTGTGTGCCTCAGACACAAACCCATGTAATCCTGCTCTCTTGATATTCATTATGAATTGTTCTTGTGTTTCCACCTATATATAACCTTCTGTATTTGTCAATGTATTATATCTCCTCTATCTTTTCCTCACCTTCTTGATCGTTAGTTCGAGATTTTTTTTAACTTTCTCTGTACCCCATCCAGTGTAATTATGGGACGAGCCTCGTTACAAACTTTCGTACTTTTTCAAGAATTCTAAAATGCGTTTTTTTTAGCGACCCGCGATGTGTAGTGCATTTGAGACTGGCCTCGTGTAGGCGGAGAACTGTGGCATGAATATCTCGTAGTTGCGGCGCAGGAAGGGCGGTCTGTTGTTCATTTCAAACCGTGCTGCTGAAGTTTGGGTAATGGGTTGGGAGGAGGGTGTGGGTGATAGGATGGGATGGGAGGGGGATGTGGGTGATGGGATGGGATGGGAGGGGGATGTGGGTGATGGGTGAGTGTGTAGGAACGGTGGAGAGACTAAAGATTAATGACGCTGTTTGGGATATGCTTAAGAATGTCTCGCGTTGGGGCGCATTTGTCGCCAACTCTCCTCCTTCCTCTGCCTCTGCTTACTCCTCGCCTCTACTGCTGGAATGACCACCTCACATTTTGCTGTTTGGAATTCGAGGTCCTCTGATGATCAACCTGAATGCAGTCCTATTATTCACGATATTGTCCATTGCATTTGATATGCCATGAGTGATGGGGTGGAGAACCAGAGAGTTACATAAACATGATAATTAATATAGAAAACATTTGTCTAAAAAAAGACTTCTCCATAAAGACTATTACGTGTTCACAACATGGAGTGTGCCTAAACCCAGCCATTCATTCATATGCTGAAAACTCTCTTAAGAAGTGAAATTAAAAAGTGGGGTTTAATTAGCCTCATTAAGGCAGAAATATCCCACACTTTTGAGGTATTCATTAATCTAATCCAGGAAAATAATACGGCTTAATTGCTCGGAATGAATGAAAAAATAATTTAACCAGGGAATGTGCCCTGTGTTCACAGGTTAGGATATTCTGTTTTTTTATGTAAGTTTTAAATTAAAATTAATGTAATCACGGCACCTCATTTATGTTCATGTCGTTGTGTTGTGCAGTTATTATCACCAGCGAACCTGCTGAGTTGCTGAGCTGTTTACTCACGACTCTTCCTGGAGTGATTGTTGGAGTGTTAATGCTGGTTAAAGAAGTAGCGATTGTAGGCGTCGCAGTAATGTTAGTAGTCGTACCAGCAACGATTGTAGTCGTACCATTGTTATACGTAAGCCTGGTTCAATTTTTGTTCTGTTAATCCTCCCATCAGTTTGTCAATTGATCATGGTTATACTTCCTTACAGTCTATCAGCCGGTTGTGCAAGCCGGCGGGAGTGGAGAATGGTGAGAGCCTTCTGCTTTTCTATCATAATTTGCTCGCGTCAGATAGATCTTAGAACAGATACATAGTATTACACGTTTCCTATCACACAATTCATGGACTAATAGTTCATCTGATTTCTGTATTTCCCTAAACTGACACGAAATACCCACACCTCGTCTACGCCATTTCTGACCTTTGACCCCTTAACCGAAGGCATTTTCTCACCTGTGACCTCAGACACTCTCCCAGTCTTGATGCCAGGTACCCACTGAACTAGACACCAACCATTGTGACCCTGATCCCAAATATTCAATGTCATCGACACCCATACCTTACTTCACTACCGCGTGACCTCTGACCTCTGGCCCTCAGTGACCTTCCGCTCACGCTTCACCAACTTGGTACCCCTGGACCTGGTGAGAGGCTTCAGTGAGTCTTGCTTCTGCTACACAAGTTTGTCTTGGTTCACACGGCCGGAAAATTTGTCCAGTCACCATAAAGTTTCTGATATTTGTTCTTTGTTAGTTGTGTAAATTTATAGTTTTCTTTCTGTTTATGCCTCTCTCTCTTTACGTACCTTTTTATCTCCCAAAATATGATTGTCTTGTACGTTTCTCTGCCTCTTGCATTCTGTCTCTTCCGCAGATCACTGGGTATTTCTTGTTCAACTTTACGAAAGGCTCAATATCAGCAAACTGCTGCCATAACTGTACAAATAATTTCTTGTTTTAGTGGTCAAAGATCTCGAGAGGGTAATATTACAGCCCCTC
Source organism: Procambarus virginalis (assembly GCA_020271785.1). NCBI lineage: Eukaryota > Metazoa > Arthropoda > Malacostraca > Decapoda > Cambaridae > Procambarus > Procambarus virginalis. The sequence continues at coordinate 4,269,508 of WNGS01042707.1, forward strand.
GGATAAGCAAATTCAATACAGGTTTTTTAGTTCAATAAAAGTAAAGGGGAAGTTTTATTCTTCGGTATTGTGTCTGCAGTTTCCGGTTATAATCTAATCGTAATTACTTGTTTCTAGCATTACTAAAAATAAATAATGTATTGTGTTCAGAAAATAAATATATTGCGGAAAAATTACTAATGAGATGTATAAAAAAAATCGATCATGGCAGCATCAGAAGCTAGTGTTGTTGCCATACTGTCTGCAAGTTAGCACGGTAACAACTATTTAAAATTGCTTTACTATTTACTATTTAGTATTTAGTGATAGTCTGTTAATGGGTCTGTTGGGCTGTGAGTCTGTGTGCTAGTGGTTTGTCCCAGACTTCAGAAGTTTGAAAATACGGCGAAAGACAAAATATACTAAACATTACATAAATGGAAGAGACCGGGAGATTTATTCCCATAAGCAAAATACTCAGAGGAACAGATACAAGGAAAATATTTGAAATGGGAGGAACGTGAATGAGAGGACACAGGTTGAAAATAATTATCACATTGTGTGTACTACACAAATGTTCGAAAGAGCTTCTTTAGTGTCAGAATAGTAAAGAAGTTATATGAACGAGAGAGTCAAGAGTTGTAGGAGATTTCATACACATTTTCAAATGTAACTATAACAGTACTCAACTATAGGAACCTAAACACCAGTCTATTATAGGCTGAAAGGTGGGGGCGTTAGAGCTGAAGCTTTTCCCCGCCAAAAACCAGCTAGGTGAGTACGCACAATCGACCAACACTCACACCAGCAGGCTCTTGCCCCCACTCCACAACGTAAGACTGGGTGAATACCACCACACTCCACTCTAAAGCTTGAAGGATACATTCATTTTTCCAGTTCTGGAGTTCCTGGAATCATTTGCCAGCTTTCCTTGAATAAAATATTCTCTCGGGCTTGATGGTGGATCGGGGAATTCTTTTATGACAGTCTACCGCACGGAGCATAGTGATGTGCGTCAGTGTAGGCTGCAGGATGATGGCCATAACAGCAGCGATCTTACTGTGTTTCCTATATAATATGTATTGAAAATTAAGATTAGGTGTAGTATAAGTTTGTAGCAGCAACAGAACAATGAGTAATATTCTTAGTAGAACCTGTGGTAGTGGTGTCAGTAGTAACTGAAGTAGAATATTTCCCTAAATCATATTCATGTACTTTATCAAAAAAAAATTGTAGCAATAATAATTAAATTTAGAATAAAATTTCTTACGAGCACCTAGTTTCGTTTAAGAATTATTAGAGGAAGGCGAGATACCGAAAATTTGAATGATGTAAGCTTTAAGTTCGTTGGGAAGGAGGTGAGAGAGTTGAGCTCCGCAGCAAACATGGCGGGTCGACTCAGGTGGGAGGCGAGGAAATCCCGCCAAAATATTCCAGAGGCGACGAGGCTGAGTCTCCTGGTTTCGGGGAATGTGATTGGTCGAATGGGGTGTGTGTCCAGTCTGACCAATCAGAGAGCGCCCATGGCGTGACGTAGTGTGACGTCAACGTCCTAGGGTCATGGGGGTGGGGGAAGCCGCCAGCTGTCACTATCCACCTAGGGGACAACGTGACGGGTCGCGTCGCGTGTCGCTCCCACAAAGGTGAAGTTAAAGCCACCAGATTCAATCCCCGACCGTTCAAGTTGTTGGAAACCATTTCCTTTCCACTGTCCTATCCTAAATCCTTATCCTCATATCCCTTCCAAGTGCTCTATAGTCGTAACCGCTTAGTGCTTTCTACCAATGCTAACCGTACAGTATAATTAAGCCACCAGGAAGAACGTTAGGCTAAGCAGCACTCTAGATGCAACGTTCAGGAGTCACTAGTCAGCTTCTACATGGGAGAAGAGGACTAGTAATCAACGTGGGAGATAGACGAAGGTCTGGGAGGCATTCAGCGAATCCTAGTGTGATCTTCAGAGATCAGTCGTCTGAGGGAGAAGAGATCGACCAATGATTTACTAAGGAGGACTGAAGAGGAACTCTGCATGAACCACACCCTGGTGGAAGCATCTACCAACCACAACAGGCTGCTAATACTGGGTCAACGTTCTTCAATAGTAAGGTAGATTAAGTTCCCTCTCCATTCCCCTTGTTTGATAGGAAGCGAATATAATTTGTTTCATGTATGCAGAGTGACTTTATTATGGCGAGAGAGAGCCAAGACTAAGACTTGGGAACACGAATAAACTGGTGTTGCACCAGAATTTAATTGGTTCAGATAAATCGCGTGTTATTGACGAGAAGATTAAGCCAGCTATTATATGAGTGGATTTATAATAATATTCTCTGCTGGAAAACTTTTAGTAGAGTAAAAACTTAATGAGTTCCAATATTAAGTGGTAAGAGGTGTTGCCATATTGTAACTGAATTCCACCGCAGAGTATTGCCACTTAATGACAGGTAAGATATTTTCGGCCCTAAGCCGGTGTATTTTGATTCTAATAAATGATTTTTATACTTTCATATTTTGTGTTTCGCTTCACTTCTGTCTGAACCGAACATAGTGTTCTGGGGTTGGGTTTGAACATTGAAGACGATTAAGAAGACTGCAGGCTGAAACTACTTACCACTGTATCAATAAAACTTATCAGGCCTTGATGAAAGTATTAGCCTGATTGGCGCCCTAGGCTACCAAATTATGTGGCGGGCAAACCTGCAGCAAGGAGCCCTCCCGGGTCGGTGCACGTGGATGAGAGACCCGGGAGCGGCCGATTTACCTCACCTGGGAGTACAAGGGTGACAGAGGTACTCCCCTTAAGTGGGCAGTGGCACTGTGGGAAGGGAGTAAGACCTGGGAGCGTGCCACACATTATATATAACTTTAATATATGTGTGTGTGTGTGTATATATATATATATATATATATATATATATATATATATATATATATATATATATATATATATATATATATATATATGTGTGTGTGTGTGTGTGTGTATCTATCACGAAAATAAACACGTGATTAAAAATCTGACAGTGTCAGACCACGGAGGAAAATTGAAACAGGAATTTCCTTAAGTAGTTTCGTATATTAATACATCTTCAGAAGGAGTGAAGATGTATTAATAAATATATATATATATATATATATATATATATAT
>WNGS01042707.1:4277634-4289292 GCA_020271785.1 Procambarus virginalis
CTCTCTGCCCACACACACCCTCCCCATCTCCTCCCTCTCTGCCCACACACCACCCTCCCCATCTCCTCTCCCCCTCTGCCCACACACACCCCCCTCCCCATCTCCTCCCTCTCTGCCCACACACACCCTCCCCATCTCCTCCCTCTCTGCCCACACCACCCATCCCATCTCTCCCTCTGCCCACACACACCCTCCCCATCTCCTCCCGCTCTGCTGCCCCACACTCCCTTCCCAGTCGCCCCCCTCTCTCCACACGCGACCTTTCCCTTCTATTCCCTCCCTGTCCACCACCCACTTGGGCTGGACGGTAGAGCGACGGTCTCGCTTCATGCAGATGGGCGTTCAATCCCCGACCGTCCAAGTGGTTGGGCACCATTCTATCACCCCGTACCTTCCCAAATCCTTATCCTGACCCATTCCAAGTGCAATATAGTCGTGATGGCTTGGCGCTTTTCCTTGATAATTCCTTCCTTCCCTCCCTGTCCACACGCGACCTTGTCCTGCCTCTCTCTCAGCCAACACTCTCCCTTTATCCGTCAATGGAAAATTGTATATCCAGAATGCAAATCTGTCACCTGAACACATGCGTTGGAAATTAGTATTTTAATTCACAGTAATTCAAAATAATGATGAACTCTATGGACTTGGCGCTGAATATTTCACATACACAGACTTCGTGAAGGAGGTGCAGTGAGGCCGAAGGTGGGGCCACTGGAACAATCCTGATCACCCTATGACACTCCTGATGACATGACTATTATTCCTGTAAAATTAGGCTAGCCACTAGCGTCTTGCCTCCACCCTCACACACAGACTCTCTCTCTCTTGTAGTATATATACACGTCTGTAACGTTAACATGCTCAAGAAGAAAGAAATCAGCAAGGAAATCAGAGACATTTTGCTCGATTTCTTCAGGTCGAGAAATATTTGAAGAGGTTGAAAGGCACTTTTGCTGAGGAATTGGTGAGGCGGAGTCGAGGCAAGACATCCATAGAGGAATAACAACAAGTTGCTTAGTATGCTCACTTCAGCAGCAAATTACGTTCTCAGTGCTGAGACCAGCTGGTGTTTATGTAGTGGTGACAACACATGTATCTGTATGGACATCTATCTCTTGCCTTCCTTTACATGCCTTCCACATTCCTCTCTACACACACACTGTCCACCTCCCACTGTGAACACACTGTCCACCTCCCACTGTGAACACACTGTCCACCTCCCACTGTGAACACACTGTCCACCTCCCACTGTGAACACACTGTCCACCTCCCACTGTGAACACACTGTCCACCTCCCACTGTGAACACACTGTCCACCCCCCACTGTGAACACACTGTCCACCTCCCACTGTGAACACACTGTCCACCTCCCACTGTGAACACACTGTCCACCTCCCACTGTGAACACACTGTCCACCTCCCACTGTGAACACACTGTCCACCTCCCACTGTGAACACACTTTCCACCTCCCACTGTGAACACACTGTCCACCTCCCACTGTGAACACACTGTCCACCTCCCACTGTGAACACACTGTCCACCTCCCACTGTGAACACACTGTCCACCTCCCACTGTGAACACACTGTCCACCTTTCTCTGTGTGAACACACTGTCCACCTCCCACTGTGAACACACTGTCCACCTTTCTCTGTGTGAACACACTGTCAACCTCCCACTGTGAACACACTGTCCACCTCCCACTGTGAACACACTGTCCACCTCCCACTGTGAACACACTGTCCACCTCCCACTGTGAACACACTGTCCACCTTTCTCTGTGTGAACACACTGTCAACCTCCCACTGTGAACACACTGTCCACCTCCCACTGTGAACACACTGTCCACCTCCTACTGTGAACACACTGTCCACCTCCCACTGTGAACACACTGTCCACCTCCCACTGTGTGAACACACTGTCCACCTCCCACTGTGAACACACTGTCCACCTCCCACTGTGAACACACTGTCCACCTCCCACTGTGAACACACTGTCCACCTCCCACTGTGTGAACACACTGTCCACCTCCCACTGTGAACACACTGTCCACCTCCCACTGTGAACACACTGTCCACCCCCCACTGTGAACACACTGTCCACCTCCCACTGTGAACACACTGTCCACCTCCCACTGTGAACACACTGTCCACCTCCCACTGTGAACACACTGTCCACCCCCCACTGTGAACACACTGTCCACCTCCCACTGTGAACACACTGTCCACCTCCCACTGTGAACACACTGTCCATCCCCCCACTGTGAACACACTGTCCACCTCCCACTGTGAACACACTGTCCACCTCCCACTGTGAACACACTGTCCACCTCCCACTGTGAACATACTTTCCTCCCTCTCTGAACATGCTGTACCCCCCCCCCCCCCACCTCAGTATCACGTTCCAGTAAGTTATAGTTTACTTTATCTTCAAGTATGCTATATTTAACCCCTCCTCATACACCCTCTTAACTTTATTTCTTCGTTACCTAAAATTGTTCCTTATCGTTACTGAATCCCAAAAGATTACAATTTTAAAATGAATTTTTTAATGTACATTTTTTCGAGTAATAACTTTTTTTCTGGGCACTTTCGGGGTTTACAGCCTCCCAGTTTATCTCCACTTCTTACTACCCTGAGTCCATCTTCCCTTTTCCTTATTCAATCCCCCCCCCTTCGTCTCCTTCTTTTCTCTTCCATTCCTCGTGTTCCTGTCTTGACCGTCACACATTCACAAACTTTATTTTTTAGAGGACTGGGTGCTGTACTTAACTAATTGTGCTTGCGGGGGTTGAGCTCTGGCTCTTTGGTCCCGCCTCTCAACTGTCAACTGTCGTTGTGTTTAGATAGCTGTGTTCAATAGCAATGCTTCACTGTACGAAAAGATTCAATTACACATACTTGAGTTCAAGCACTGAAACATGCCACGCTTCCCCAATTGTAGTGAATCCTAATAAACAATGCTGTTCCAGCTTTGTGAGACAGAGGAGATGGGCGTCGTTGAGGATTCTATAATAAAAGTGGCAAACAAACCCATTAAGAATAAATTAATAAATTCACAAGGGCCGTGATTAGGGTTCGAACTTACGTCCAGGTTAATCCCAGACGCGCCTAAATCGAATTAAATTAAAAACCTCAATTAAAACCCATTAAAGCAAATTTCGAATTTTAAATGAATTACCAGCTAACAATCCACAAAATAGTATTTTACAACTATCGAATACTTGAGCATTTTTTTTTCAATATACGTATTAAAAAAAATATTGAGAATTTTCTCTTACTGTGCAACAAAATTCCACCTGAGTGTCAAGAGAGTGTTTTCAAAGCCTTGACTCATAACGTAAACTCTTTAATCTTCCGACTATAGTAAAACAACTTTTTCTCTAAAGTTTTAATTGACCTTCACAACGACCTCTATTTCTACTGATAAATTTAAATCAACAGATTGAGTTGGTTTTAAAATTATTTTGCCAGATACACCTTTTATGTATCCAGTATTCTGTGATAAGTGTTTGTACAGTACGGAAATGTAAATCAAAAATTTTTTGGAAAGTTAGCATTGAAAGGTACAACACACATATTATTATTGATGGCTTGCAAAGTCCTTTAATATCAATGTTGTATCTTTAGTTATCGAAACTGATAGTAATAAAATATCTCTGAGTGACTTCTCACACAGGAGGGACTCAGAACAGATTATCAGGAGAAGGTGCCAAGCCAACTCAACTATATAGCACTTGGAAGGGATCAGAATAAGGATTTGAGATGAGACGGGGGAAAAGGAATGGTGCCCAACCACATGGATGGTGGGGGATTGAACGCCGACCTGCATGAAGCGAGACCGTCGCTCTACCATCCAGCCCAGTACTGACTCAGGATGTACTGGAAGATACAGGAGCCTAGAAGTGAATTCAAGAAAGTACCCTCACACCCAGGTTAATTTATCACACCAAATATACTACATGTACTCAATAATGCTACTCGCACTAGTTTTAAAGTGATGGGTCTTTAACCTACTAACAAAACAGGAAAGAGGAAACATAACTGTCTCGACTATTCATCAGCCACACAAGACTAACTCATGGCAGCCGGTCTCATGGCAGCCGGGGAGCCGGTCGGCCGAGCGGACAGCACGCTGGACTTGTGATCCTGGTGGTCCTGGTTCGATCCCAGGCGCCGGCGAGAAACCATGGGCAGAGTTTCTTTCAACCTATGCCCTGTTACCTAGCAGTAAAATAGGTACCTGGGTGTTAGTCAGCTGTCACGGGCTGCTTCCTGGGGGTGGAGGCCTGGTCGAGGACCGGGCCGCGGGACACTAAAAAGCCCCGAAATCATCTCAAGATAACCTCAAGATAATCATCTCAAGAAGATGGCAACTTAATGGAAAAGAAGCTAATAATGGCTGTTCAAATTGCCTTGTACCGCTAACACGCATCTTCAAGAAAATGCCCCTAATTTAAAAAAAAAAGTTTTCTTCCCAACAATTCTTTGGGTCTAAGTAAATCTTACCAATTTAGTGAAGAAAAACGTTTGACTTGATAACGAATATGTATCTTGAAAAACACATGTTACTTATTTGATAATTTACATGCTGATGTCATATTTACTACAATTGCAATACTGGTTTAGATTTTGTCTAGGGCAAGATAAGGTAATTATCAGAGAAAAAAACACTAAGCCATTACGACTATATAGCACATATGAGGATAAAAATTTGGGATAGGACAGAGGAATGGGAATGTTGCCCAACCACTTGGACGGTCGGGGATTGAACGCCGCCATGCAAGAAGCGAGACCATCGCTCTACCGTCCAGCCCAAGTGGTTGTACCAATTAATACTGTTTTAATTACCATGCCACTGGAAATTATTTAGTATAACAACCCAGTTTAAGTTTTTAATTCTAATAGCATTTTTCTGATAAATAATGTTATTTTCCTCCATTCTTCGTTGAATAACTGAAGCAACACTTTAGGTTGACGGACTCAGCACTGCTGGACCGTCAGGCCCCGGAGACTGGTCGTACAGGGTGTGTTAACACCAAGCGGAGCACATCGTGTTCTTAGGAGAGATTTAAGTGTCGATAAACTGACTCTTACTCCCCTCATATGTGTGTATACTGCCTCTGGTGCTGCTCTTGTGTGTGTAGTGTGGTGGTGCTCTTGGTGGTGTGTAGTGTGGTGCTGCTCTTGGTGGTGTGTAGTGTGGTGCTGCTCTTTGGTGGTGTGTAGTGTGGTGGTGCTCTTGGTGGTGTGTAGTGTGGTGCTGCCTTGGTGGTGTGTAGTGTGGTGCTGCTCTTGGTNCAAACACCTATACCCCCTATTAGACTATTTTACAGGAACTTCTTCTCCACAGCTCATACCCGGAGGAAGGGTCCTGAAAGATATTGTTAATAGAACGTTATCCCTCCCTACAGACAAAATCAGAAGATACAATTGACGATTTACTATAAAACCAAGAACACTGCCACCTACTCATGAGAACTCTCCAGACACAAGCAGAACGCTTTGAAGAGACCAATGTCGTCTATGCCTTCAAATGCCCACTTGGGGACTGTAAGCCCAAAGAACTCAATATATAGGCAAGACAACAACATCTCTTTCCAGGCGATTAACGATGCATAAGCAACAGGGCTCTATCAGGAACATATAATCTCTTCCCACAACCAAACCATCACCAGAGAAATCTTAACAACACCAGAAATCATTGATAGATACAGCGACAACAGGCGGCTTGACATCTGCGAGGCACTACACATCAAGAAGTCAACACCAGCAATCAACAGCAATTAACGCACTACTATATTCTACCCACTTCAAGACTCCGCTCCAATATAGAAACATCAAGAAATACGGCCAATAGGCCTTCTGCAGTTACAGATCTATTCTTCCCTTATACCCATTGTTTCGTGTTCTGTGTTTGTTCTCACCTCACCCCAAACCATTGTAACATGTCACCTCACCCAAATGCAGGTATTTAAACTCTGTTCAGTTATAGTTGTTCTGTGTGTGTGTAACTAAAGTCTTTGAAAATGTAATAAGTTTTACGAAACGCGCTCAAGTGTCGCGTCAGACTAAGAAATAAAGAATGAATTTGGAGAATTGATTTTTAATTTACCGTCATCAGTAAAAACAAACATAAGGAAAATTGAGAAAATTCGTGTTAGAATTATTAATCTTACTTTTTCGGTCATATTTAATAACATATGTCTACAGGAAAGACTGCTACCAAAATATACTAATATTAAAACGCACGACCCAGCAGCAAGGAATCAAGCCTTCACGATAAAATATCGCCAAGATCTGATTCGTAATCAGATACACAAGGCAGAAAATGATATCAAAGACAATAAAACGCAACTACTTCAGGCCACAAACGAATGGAGAAACAGCAACATCGACGAAAGTCTCCGCACCCGCATCGAACAACACCTCGACATCCTCACAGACCGACATCACCTCAGCACGGAAACAAGGATTATCAAGAAGCTAACAACACTATATGGAGGACCCATGGCAATTCCACGACCAAGAGACGGCTTCCTGAACCTTGCAGGTATCAACCTCACTGAGGACCAAGTCACTCTCCTAAATCTGGGTATAAACTGTCACGTTATGTCCAGACCAAGTGCGTTGGCCCGGAAAGTGGAGTTGGAGATCCTGTTGGACGACATATTTGACCTCGAAGCACAAAAGAAGGTCACCACCAAAGACACCTTACAAGCTGAATTATCGCAGAAGGAGGAAAGAATCGAGGCAACTACAGAAGTACCATACTGACCCCCGAGCTCAAAGCGGCAGCCAAGAGCCTTCGTGAGAACAAGGAGATAGTTGTCAGGAGAGGCGACAAGTCGCCAATATACGTCATCCTTAAGAAAGACGAATATCTGGCGAAAATGAACCACATACTCTCTGACCAAACTAAATTCCAAAGGGTAACGAAGGACACTACAGCCGAATTGAAAACAAAGGTCAACAAGTTGATTGAAACTGTGAATGCCAAGAAATCCGGACTCCACCTGCCAAAGATTATTGGAGAATATAAACCTGGATATGCGTATGGAAACGTCAAGACGCATAAGCCTGGAAACCCACTTCGGCCAATTATCAGCCAGATACCCACACCCACGTACAGACTGGCGAAACGACTCAACGGCTTACTGACTCCTTATGTCCCGTGCAACTTCAGCCTGAAATCCCCGAAGGAATTTGTTGACTTACTGCGGGGAACACGGGCTACAGGGATAAGAGCATCGTTGGACGTAGAATCACTGTTCACCAACGTACCTGTGGATGAAACAATCGGGATGATAATGGACCGAGTGTATCGAGACCCGGCATGTACTCCCCTTGACATGCCAGAAAATATCCTGAGGAAACTACTCCAAGCTTGTACTAAGGAGGCACCCTTCTTGAGCCCGGATGGGCACATGTATAAGCAAGTAGATGGGGTCGCTATGGGTTCTCCCCTAGGCGTCCTGTTTGCAAACTTCTACATGGGTACTATTGAGGAAAAAGTCTTAGTCGACTTGAACTTGAAACCGGCCATATACTGCAGGTATGTTGACGACATTTTTACACAGGTACCTGATGTCAGACATCTGCAGGAGCTGAAAGAAGCGTTTGAGCAGAATTCTGTGTTACGTTTCACTTACGAGATGGAGAAGGATGGGAAGCTGCCCTTTCTAGATGTAACAGTCATGGAAAGGAGCGGAGGTTTCCACACTACAGTCTACACTAAGGAAACAAACATAGGAATGTGCCTAAATGCCAACAGTGACTGCCCAGATAGGTACAAGAGGAGTGTTGTTAACGCTTATGTCGACCGTGCTCTCAGCCACAGCTCAGAATGGAAGCAAGTCGACGAAGAACTCTGTAGAGTAAGGCAGGTCCTAGTCAACAACGGCTTCTCCAATGGTTTCATTGAAGACATCATAAGAAGGAAAGTGAAACGCCATGCAACCTCTGAAGATACAACTAACACAACACCTATACCCCCTATTAGACTATTTTACAGGAACTTCTTCTCCACAGCTCATAAAACGGAGGAAAGGGTCCTGAAAGATATTGTTAATAGAAACGTTATCCCTACAGACAAAAATCAGAAGATACAATTGACGATTTACTATAAAACCAAGAAAACTGCCAACCTACTCATGAGAAACTCTCCAGACACAAAGCAGAACGCTTTGAAAGAGACCAATGTCGTCTATGCCTTCAAATGCCCACTTGGGGACTGTAAGCCCCAAAGAACTCAATATATAGGCAAGACAACAACATCTCTTTCCAGGCGATTAACGATGCATAAGCAACAGGGCTCTATCAAGGAACATATAATCTCTTCCCACAACCAAACCATCACCAGAGAAATCTTAACAAACAACACAGAAATCATTGATAGATACAGCGACAACAGGCGGCTTGACATCTGCGAGGCACTACACATCAAGAAGTCAACACCAGCAATCAACAGCCAATTAACGCACTACTATATTCTACCCACTTCAAGACTCCGCTCCAATATAGAAACATCAAGAAATACGGGCCAATAGGCCTTCTGCAGTTACAGATCTATTCTTCCCTTATACCCATTGTTTCGTGTTCTGTGTTTGTTCTCACCTCACCCCAAACCATTGTAACATGTCACCTCACCCAAATGCAGGTATTTAAACTCTGTTCAGTTATAGTTGTTCTGTGTGTGTGTAACTAAAGTCTTTGAAAATGTAATAAGTTTTACGAAACGCGCTCAAGTGTCGCGTCAGACTAAGAAATAAAGAATGAATTTTGGAGAATTGATTTTTAATTTACCGTCATCAGTAAAAACAAACATAAGGAAAATTGAGAAAATTCGTGTTAGAATTATTAATCTTACTTTTTCGGTCATATTTAATAACATATGTCTACAGGAAAGACTGCTACCAAAATATACTAATATATATATATATATATATATATATATATATATATATATATATATATATATCCTTCGCGGCATCTATAACCATTCAAATTGTATATTCCTCCTTTTCCCGGTTCAGTGCTTTTTTCCGTTGCTACTTCCGATGGGGGAAAAGAATATATCAGTTTACAGGATATCAGCTACGATATCACATGCTCTGCTGATGCTGCTAACTGCGAACTTGTTGTTGGAAGCCGGAAAAAAAACACACACAGCTGACGACAGTGACGAAAACAAACTGGTCCTCCGTCCCCAAGGAGAGCGCCTCTTCGTCTAACATTTGAAAGAAAATGTGATGCGACGAAACGCATTAGCAAGATGTATTGCCCGGTTGAGATGACAGCCTCCACGCTACGCTGGTGGGGACGGCGGCGCCCGCGGCGCTTGGGGCCCGCACTTGTTCAACAGCAACACCACGAGTTCTGAACTTGTTGAACAGCAGGAAAAAAACTTCGGAGCTTGTTCAGTGGTAAGATTACTTGTTCATAGCTTGTTCAGTGGTAAGATTACTTGTTCGTAGCTTGTTCAGTGGTAAGATTACTTGTTCGTAGCTTGTTCAGTGGTAAGATTACTTGTTCGTAGCTTGTTCAGTGTCAAGATTACTTGTTCGTAGCTTGTTCAGTGGTAAGATTACTTGTTCGTAGCTTGTTCAGTGGTAAGATTACTTGTTCGTAGCTTGTTCAGTGTCAAGATTACTTGTTCGTAGCTTGTTCAGTGGTAAGATTACTTGTTCGTAGCTTGTTCAGTGGTAAGATTACTTGTTCGTAGCTTGTTCAGTGGTAAGATTACTTGTTCGTAGCTTGTTCAGTGGCAAGATTACTTGTTCGTAGTTTGTTCAGTTGCAAGATTATTAGTTCGTAGCTTGTTTAACGTCGTGGGAACGAGTTCAGAACGTGTTCAACTGAATAGGTAAGTATTTAGGGCTTATTTAAAGACAGTGGCATATGTTTAACGAAGATGGCACGTTTTCAGGTTTTTTTAAGATCGATGATATGTGTTCAGTGCTTGTTCAACGGTATTGACATGTATTCAGGGCTTGTTCAACTGTATATACATGTATCTAGGGCTTGTTCAACGGTATTGACATGTATTCAGGGCTTGTTCAACTGTATATACATGTATCCAGGGCTTGTTCAACGGTATTGACATGTATTCAGGGCTTGTTCAACTGTATATACATGTATCCAGGGCTTGTTCAACGGTATTGACATGTATTCAGGGCTTGTTCAACTGTATATACATGTATCCAGGGCTTGTTTAACAACAAGTACACTTATTAAGGTTTATTCAACGCAGAGAGCACGGGTTCAGGTTTTGTTTTACGGAAATTTCATATGTTCAGGGCTTGTTCTTCTGATGGAACACATTTTCAGAGCATGTTCTACTCAGAGAGTACATGGTCAGAGCATGTTCCACGAACACATGTCGTATTTAGAAGTTCCGTGTTCGGTGAATATTTCAACGATGCGGTCACGTGCTCAGCTGAGCTTTCTAGCATGGTTACGTGCTTATAAGTTGTTCCTTGAATAGATCCCGTAGTTCAGAGGTCTTGTTTTATGGTGATTTCGCGCGTTTATGGCCTAATTGCAAGGTGGAGACTCGGGGGTTAAAAGCATGTGTTTAGGCGAGGTTCCACCTTCAGGGGACGTCACTTGTCATGCCCAAACCACCCAACGGGCATACTGAGAAGCCGCTACACACGCCAGCCTGCACAGACCATATATTTGTCTATTCAGTTCCTTAAATCTATATTTTATACTCATGATTACTTGTTTTTCCTCAATTCTGTTTGTAATATTTCATATCCTCATAAATATATCCATCAAAGCTTAGAAAGAAACATTTCAGGGTAGAGTGAGCACCTATCAATATGTTATAACATTCTTAATGGATCATTACGTGTTAGTCACAATGGGATAATGGCAGCGTCAGATGGGTGTTCTAATGTAGATATACTGTCGTCATCAGTACTGGAACTGCAGATTTAACTCATTACTCGGAAATGATGCTGTAAACTGCACATGTGCAGACAACAGCAGCGTGTGACCTTGAAGCCTCTGTGTTTACATTGAACAGCTGTTCACGTGGTGTCAGAGCAAAAGGGGTCTAAAGGTACTAAACACATTCATATGTTTAGTGGATGAGAAATGGATTAAGTCATTGATCTAAATTTGGTATATGTATGTATACCAGCCGAGGCCTCCCTCATACGACATGTATACTAGCCGAGGCCTCCCTCATACGCCATGTATACCAGCCGAGGCCTCCCTCATACGACATGTATACTAGCCGAGGCCTCTCTCATACGGAATGTATACTAGCCGAGGCTTCCCTCATACGGAATGTATACTAGTCGAGGCTTCCCTCATACACCATGTATACCAGCCGAGGCCTCCCTCACACGCCATGTATACTAGCCGAGGCCTCTCTCATACGGAATGTATACTAGCCGAGGCTTCCCTCATACGGAATGTATACTAGTCGAGGCTTCCCTCATACGCCATATATACCAGCCGAGGCTTCCCTCATACGCCATGTATACCAGCCGAGGCCTCCCTCATACGCCATGTATACCAGCCGAGGCCTCCCTCATACGCCATGTATAAGTGGGGGCTTTGTCTCTCGGGTGTGTGCCAACCGCACTCTTCAACAGCTGACTCATCAAGACACTCAACCATGAACACGCACTTAGACATGTTCACAC
>WNGS01042707.1:4311477-4326538 GCA_020271785.1 Procambarus virginalis
ACTGGACAGGTTGGGCGCGTTTCTTACCGCCTAATGCAGTGAATAGGTACCCGTATGTTAGTCATCTTGTTGTGGTGGGGGGGGGGGAGTACTAACGCCCTACTGGGGACCTTTCTATAAGCCTAACGTGCACATTATATATAACCTGCCTGCCTGTCCCCCCTGACACAATCACTTTTTATTATAATTATAACCTCTTTCAATCATCAACCCAACGTCAGCCTTTTACAATTATCCTCTTGCAATCATCAACCTCTGCAATCATCAAGCTCTTGCAATCATCAAGCTCTTGCAATCATCAACCCATCACAAGCACATCAACTTCAAGGTGGTCAAGGTGGTAATGAGCTTGTCCCACATAGAATTGATTACAAGTTTTAAAAGGAATATTCGGACATTTTTATTATATCAAACACAAAAAAAAACTTTCATTGAATTAAGCAAATTCAGAATTTTAGAGATATTTGTTAAAATGTGTTCATGAAACAATGAATTTATGTATTACAGCATCGTCAAAATTGTTTAAAAACTCAATATTTCTGGCAATCTGATTTTTTTTTCAATCAATTTCTACGAATACACTAAGGTGAACGGTAGACTGTACGGTGACGGTAATGGACAGAGTACACCGTTAACTGGAACACCGTCACGGTGTCCAGTTAGCACCGTCCCTGCCCTGCTCCACCAACCACTGCATGAACAAGTCCACAAGGGCCGTGACGAGGATTCGAACCTGCGTCCGAGAGCATCCAACCACTACACTATTACAGAGTAACATTAACGTACAAGTCACAACATTCTCTCCACCTTCCCTGGGAAACTGTACTCTGGTGCTTGGAAGTAATATTAATTCAATGAATTTACAAGCAGGTAAATGACCCCATCTCCCAGGTGTAGCGACCGAGAGCAATAGGTCACCTGTAAACATAAGACATACAGAAATAGGTCACCTATCAACAGAAGATTTACAGCAATAGGTCGCCTGTCAACAGAAGACATACAGCAATAGGTCACCTGTCAACAGAAGACATACAGCAATAGGTCACCTGTCAACAGAAGACATACAGCAATAGGTCACCTATCAACAGAAGACATACAGCAATAGGTCACCTGTAAACAGAAGACATACAGCAATAGGTCACCTGTCAACAGAAGACATACAGCAATAGGTCACCTATCAACAGAAGACATACAGCAATAGGTCACCTGTAAACAGAAGACATACAGCAATAGGTCACCTGTAAACAGAAGACATACAGCAATAGGTCACCTATCAACAGAAGACATACAGCAATAGGTCACCTGTCAACAGAAGACATACAGCAATAGGCCACTATCAACAAAAGACATACAGCAACAGGCCACTATCAACAGAAGACATACAGCAATAGGTCACCTGTCAACAGAAGACATACAGCAATAGGCCACTATCAACAGAAGACATACAGCAACAGGCCACTATCAACAGAAGACATACAGCAATAGGTCACCTATCAACAGAAGTCAACAGAATTCAATTAAATGTGATTATATTTATAATTCTTTCGGCGTAAATTCGTGCTTGTGGTAAGGCAGTGTTAAGGTAAGCCAAGGCAAGGCAAAGCAAGGCAAGGTAAGGAAAGGCAAGGCAAATGTAAGGTAAGGTCCAGTGCTGGTCTTGCCTATGTACACAAGCAGGTACCCAGCCAAGGTTGAGCTGGCGGTCTGTGCGTACCTTCACGACATGCACGGGCCCGGGACGTCATTATCCAGCCCAGGATGACGTGAAGGGTTGTGTTGACCTTATGCTTACCCTTCTTCCCCAGGACACCTGAAACACCTGCTCCCCAGGACACCTGAACCCTTCTTCCCCAGGACACCTGAACCCTTGCTCCCCAGGACACCTGAACCCTTGCTCCCCAGGACACCTGAACACTTGCTCCCCAGGACACCTGAACCCTTGCTCCCCAGGACACCTGAAACACTTGCTCCCCAGGACACCTGAACCCTTGCTCCCCAGGACACCTGAACCCTTGCTCCCCAGGACACCTGAACCCTTGCTCCCCAGGACACCTGAACCCTTGCTCCCCAGGACACCTGAACCCTTGCTCCCCAGGACACCTGAAACACTTGCTCCCCAGGACACCTGAACCCTTGCTCCCCAGGACACCTGAACCCTTGCTCCCCAGGACACCTGAACCCTTGCTCCCCAGGACACCTGAACCCTTGCTCCCCAGGACACCTGAACCCTTGCTCCCCAGGACACCTGAACCCTTGCTCCCCAGGACACCTGAACCCTTGCTCCCCAGGACACCTGAACCCTTGCTCCCCAGGACACCTGAACCCTTGCTCCCCAGGACACCTGAACCCTTGCTCCCCAGGACACAAAGGTAAGGGTCCTTGTATAAACACCATCCTGGTGTTTATACAAGGTTATATCCTTGTATAAACACCAGGATGGACATGGCGTCTTCATTTTGTCCAGTGCGACAATGTGAGGATAAGTGGGACCAGGATAAGGGGGGGGGTAGAAATAGCCTAAGCTACTCTATCCCTTTGAGATGTATTTCTTGCTTATCTCAATAAACATACTTGAATTTGAAGTGGGACCATCAACTGGTTCTTTGGTTTTGAAGATGGTCCTGGCATTGGTCTGGGTGCTGCTCTTGGGTTCTGGCTGGCTTCTAGATCGGTTTAAGAACATAAGAACAAGGTAACTGCAGGAGGCCTATTGGCCCATACGAGGCAGCTCCTATCTATAACCACCCAATCCCACTCATATACATGTCCAACCCACGCTTGAAACAATCGAGGGACCACACCTCCACCACGTTACGCGGTAATTGGTTCCACAAATCATGAACCCTGTTACCGAACCAGTATTTACCCAAGTCTTTCCTAAATCTAAACTTATCCAATTTATACCCATCGTTTCGTGTTCTGTCTTGTGTTGATACTTTTAATACCCTATTAATATCCCCTTTGTTACGTCCAGTAATCCACTTGTAAACCTCTATCATGTCACCCCTAACTCTTCACCTTTTCCAGTGAACGCAATTTAAGCTTTGTTAATCTTTCTTCATATGAAAGATTTCTAATTTGGGGAATTAACTTTGTCATCCTACGCTGGACACGTTCAAGTGAATTTATATCCATTCTATAGTATGGCGACCAAAACTGAACTGCATAATCTAAATGGGGCCTAACCAGAGCAAGATATAGCTGAAGAACCACACCAGGTGTCTTTTTACTAACGCTTCGATTAATAAATCCCAGTGTCCTTTTTGTCTATAGCAAATTTGTTACACATGAACGGCCATTTGTAAAACATGTTGTGACTCGTTTATTAATTTATGTTTTTCAAGATGAAAACAAATGGTATTTGCAATTATCGATTCAAGTAACTTTCCCACAATAGACGTTAGGCTAATTGGCCGATAGTTTGATGCAAGTGATCTATCTCCTTTCTTAAAAATTGGTACCACATTAGCTACCTTCCACGACTCTGGCACTCTGCCTGACTCTAATGATTTATTAAATATGGTAGACAGTGGATCGCAAAGCTCCTCTTTGCATTCTTTAAGCACCCTGGCAAACACTTCATCTGGCCCTGGGGATTTGTTTGGCTTGAGTTTTACTATTTGTTTAATAATATCATCCCAGGTAACTGTTAGACTAGTCAACCTGTCCTCTTCCCCACCCACATAGACTTGTTCGGCTGAAGGCATAGAGTTAAGTTCTTCTTTAGTAAATACAAGATAAAATATTTATTAAAAATACTACTCATCACTTCGTTATTATCCGTTAAAAACCTGTCTCGGTTTTTAATGAACCTATCCTTCCCTAACCTTTGTTCTATATAAATAAAAAAAAACTTTAGGATTTGCCTTTGCTTGGCCTGCTATTCGAATTTCATAGTTCTTTTTGCTCTCCATATCTCTTTTTAACATTTCTAACCAGTTGTGCGATTTCTTGTTCTAAACTGACTTCCCCATTCTTAATTCTTTTGTACCACGCTCTCTTTCTACCTATAAGGTTTTTCAGGTCCATTTCGGGTCATTTGTATTTGATCTATTCAATTTGTAAGGTATACTACTTTCCTGTGCTTTGCTCAGAATATTTGCAAATAAGTTATATTTTGAGTCCAAATCGAAATCCTCCTTAACATCAGACATCGCTGAGTTAACGTCTTGCTCCAAGACCGCCCCCCCCCTATGCCAAAGACTTTCCAATCTATTTGCCCAAAAAAATTCTTAGGATATTGAAATTAGCTTTACGAAAATCTGGCACTCTAACAGAATTTTCTCCTGCAGATCTATTCCACTCAATGCTAAATCTGATTTCTTTGTGATCACTGTTCCCTAGCTCACTCCCTATTTCGATGTCATTAATATGTGTTACCCTGTTAGTTAACACTAAATCTAAAATATTATTGTCCCGCGTTGGTTCCTTAATGTGTTTCGTAAGAAAGCAATCGTTAATTAATTCTATAGAATCTTCTGCTTCGTTATTCACTGTTCTGTTAATCCAGTTTATTCCACTAAAATTAAAGTCACCCATGACACAAATACTTTTAGACCTCCTCACTCCTCGGCAAGTCCGAATAAATGAAGATACAAATCAGCAACAGACTAAAGCACCAATTCCTTCTATTCTGAGCAAGAACAGGGCCTCCAATAACTGGAGAAAACAAAGCACTGCTCCACAAGACAACAACTACCGAATAGATCAGGGCAGCAAAACGAATGCACCTGATATTTCCTCCAAGACCTCCCAAGCACGAATGATGGTCTTTACATCATCAAATGCCCCAGTAGCTGGATGTAGCAAAGACGCCAGGACCCACCCAAGAGTCTCCTCACTCACCAAGACTAATGAAAAGCAGCCAAAGGCGTATCAAGTGACCTCTGTTCCGATGGTTATTGCCTCCCTGACAGAGACCTTCAGCTTGATGGTTTACAAAGCATTCCAAGCACTGGAACAGACCAACCCACAGTCGAAGAAGAAAATGTTAACAAAGTAAAAAAACAATGTACTGAACTTATTTCTTCCACACATCTAAAAGCCCTACCTGAAAGGTTGACGAAGTAGAAGTCCAAGAAGGTGACAAAACTGAATTGTTTCAGCACCCAATAGCACTAAATAGCAATTAATAGCAATTCAGCACTCCACTCCAGCCAAGAAGACACAAGCCGTCGGAAAAATCAGCACTTTAGAAATTACTATGAACTCAATGGATTCAACTCTAAAAGAATAATGGACAATCTCAAGATTATACAATGGAATATTCAAGGATTCAAAAAGAAAGCACAAACACTCAGAGCCGTGCTTCTCAAGGACAACAATGATATTGTTTTACTTCAAGAAACACTCACCAGGACTGAAAGATATATAAATATCCCAGGATATCAAGGTTTCCACTGCCCAATTGCACAAGGTGGCACCAGAGGCATTTCAATTCTAGTCAGAAATCATATCAATGCCACGGCAATCACAGACCTGCCTAACTGTGGCGAGAACGTCGAAATTATGGGTGTTAATCTCACTATGAGGAACTCAATGCTGTCCATCTTCAATGTATACAGGGGCCATCGAGAACACAACATGGATCTCTCAGCAATCTTTGAAATAGCAGTCACTACACCTACTGTCATCTCGGGTGACTTCAACGCTCATAGTGAATAACTACTTGATTCACCAAGAACCGACGCCAACGGAAGACATATTGAACACCTTTTGGATGAAGTGCTGAAATCAGTTTGCTTAATTCGTCGGAACCAACCCACACTGGGGGTGGAGAAAGCTGGATCTCACGTTTGTCTCCACCAGTATTTATGAGTTGTGTCATTGGTCAGTTGACCATGTGCTGACCAGTGACCACTTTGCTACAAAAACAGTTATATTAATATAGCACTACCTCCTAGACCTCCATCCCGAGCTTCAGGAATCTCTCGACACTTGGCACCAAAACTACACTCCTCCTGACAACACCGAAGAATGGAAAAAGATTTAGTAACTGCAATACATATAGTAGCAAATCACACCATCCCCAAGAGGAAAACAATTGCCCAACAACATAAGGACCATTGGTATTACTGTGATAGGATCAAAGAACTACATAACAGACTAAATTGTGCACGAAATAATTTCAGAAGAGATAGAACCGAAGCTAATCTAGGACTTCTTAGAGCTGTCCGAGATCATGTGCACGAAGAAACAGCAAAAATCAGAGATGAAAAAATGGCTTGAGTGGTGCGCCAAGCTAAATCAGCATACATCCTTGGGTGACATCTGGAGGCAGATTAACAAAACCAAAGGAAAATCGCCTCCTGCTCCGCCACATCATGTTCATCCAGAGCAAGAAGCAGAAAGGTTAGCAAATCTATTTGCTTCAAGAATCAGTTCCACTTACTTCCTCAAGCAACTCTGACTCATCAACAAAGACTTCAAGCAGCAAGATGGAAAAAAATAGATGATGCTTTAGCCTTACCTGACGAACTAGACCAACCTTTCAATCTGAAAGAGCTCAGAAGCGCAACAAAGAAAACTAAAAACACAGCTCCAGGCGAGGACAAAATCACTTACAACATGCTAGCCAAGCTAGAAGAAAAGGGTGAAGAAGCCTTCTTGAGTCTCATCAACAGAGTATGGGTGACAAGAACTTGACCACTCTCTTGGAACAGTGCAATTATAGTTCCCATTCCAAGCCCCTAAAGACCCAGGAAATCCAAGACCCATCTCATTAACAAGCTGTCTGGCCAAAACTGGGGAAAGAATGGCCCTTAATCGAATTGAATGAAAAGCCAATCCACTGCACCAAAATATGTTTGCTTACAAAAAAGGTATTGGAACCACAGAATGCCTTACCTCCCTCCTGGATCAAATCAATGACAAATCTGGAATCTTTATTTTTCTAGACCTAGAAAAAGCCTTCGAGTTAGCTAATGTTCCAGCTACACTGTGTTGCCTTGTGGATAAGGAAATCAAAGGACACGCTCTTGCCTTTGCCAAAGGAAGTCTGCTTAACCGAGAAGCTGCAGTCAAATTCCAAGGAAAAACTTCGTCCTCAAAGATGCTGGAAAATGTAACTCCGCAGGGAGGAATATTAAGCCCCTTCCTCTTCAACTGTCTCATGGAACAATTCATGAAGCTCAAGTTACCAAAAGCCAAACAGCTTAACTATGCAGACGACTTTGTGGTCATCATCAATGGCAAAGGCGCCAGGAACCATGCACAAAAATGCCTAGATATTATCAGCAGGGAAGCGGAAGGAATAGCAGTGAAAATAAATAGCAATAAAAGCAAAGCAATGGCCGTTAAAATGAGAGCTCAAGACATCAGACTCGCAATATAAGGACTTGAAATTGAGTGGGTTACCTCTTATCAATGCCTAGGAGTCATAGACAGCCACTTGAAATTCACTCAAGAAAATGAATATCTTCGGCAACGTTGTACAGCCAGAAACTCAGCCTTGCGCTCCCTGACAAATCTTAGAGATGGTGCATCTCTACCAGTACTCAAAATGTTCTACGTTCAAGCAGTTAGGTCACTCACTGACTATGCTGCTCCTGCTCTTACATCCCTCAGTGATAACCAATGGGAGAAACTGGAAGTGTCTCAAAATGATGCCCTCAGAACAATGCTGGGAGCACCTATATGGATGCGTAGAGAGAATCTAAGAATGTAAACCAACTTACCAGCCTTAGAAAACAGGATCAAACAAAGGATAGCCACCATAACAGCAAAACTTGTTGGAACCACCGCCAGACTGTCAATCAAAGATAGCATTCACAGATCGCTTCCGAGAAACCTTCAATATAGGAGCAGTGTATGGACGGATAATCTAGGGAAGATTCTAGAGAAAGTGGACTTGAAATGAACCATTAAAAACAATAGTGGTGCTCAACATTGCAAACAGAATTATATGCCCTGAAGGAGGCCATAAACTATACAACTGAGAATAATTTACATGATGTCATCATTCATACCGACTCTAAATCTTCGCTCCAGACATTGTTATCCAGTCAGCACAGAGATAATATACAACTCCTCACAGAAATCCAACATATAGGAAAAGAAGCCCATAATCTAGGGCGGTCAATCACCCTAAATTGGATACCAAGTCACATTGGCATAGATGGTAATGAAAAGGCAGACTCACTAGCAAAAACTGCCACTGCTCTACCTGTTGTACAGGTTCAAATACCTCCAAGTTTTTCACAGATTAAGGAGCAAATCAAGAAGAAAATACTCCCAACTCTCAAAAGTCGCCACAGAGCCAAAGTAGCGGAAGGAAGATCCACTGCGATATGGTACGAACAAGCCACTGGGCACTACTCTCTCAAGCCTGACAAAAAGATATCCAAAGACATTGCAGTAGCCATACACAGACTCAGACTTGGTTACAAGTACTGCTGGGGGGTAATAAACCCAATAGTTAAAGAGTGTCATATCTGTGGTACAGAAGCAGAGGCTCCACAGTTGCACTACTTATTGGAATGTGAAGGTACTGAAGCCCTTCGCATCAAACTCAACATTAATCCAACGACAGCAGCTGCATTTGATGCACATTCCACAGCCACTACAATGATTAGAAAAGCCGTTAAAGAATGGGACTCACTAGTGAACATTCTGCATCTACATCCGCCACCAAGATAAAGTTAATAAAACAAGACTAAAAGTGGTGCACTAATACAGAAGCGAAATATAAACAGGGAAAAAGGAGGAAACCCCACCTCCATTTAAAACTTTAACCCAAATATCAGAGTAACAAGGTTATCGCAAATAATCGAACTCAATTACGGGCTCACCATAGCCCGTGCTACATGGACATTTCGTTCTGAGTAGCTAAATCTAAAACAACAACAACAACAACATGGCGTCCACTGGCAGGACCAAACTCTAGGCTGGACTAAACCGTAATCTGGACCAAGCAACTGCCTGGACTAAATCCCAGCCCGGACAAAAATCCTAGCACGAACCAGATGCCAGGCTGGACCAAATGCCAGGCTGGACCAGATGCCAGGCTAGACCCAATGTAGCCTGGGTGGAACGAGTCTACCCTAGTGAGAGGTATTCTGCCTTCCGGACCTGATTGAGAAATCAGAGGAAAGATGTATATATTAAATATATAATAATCGTCAGCGAATAATTTAAAAATATGAGCAGAGGATGAGCATTTAAATAAGTGACATGAAATGAGATGTCGATACTTTGGAGACGTGAAGAGACGCTAGCAGGAGGTCGTGACCTCACTTGAGCTACAGCAGTCGTCAGAGGTGGTTTGTACGTCGTGATCTCCCGGGAGAAGGAAGGGTATAGCGCCCTGTGATAGTGCTGAAGTGAAGGCTACTTGATGTCATGTTTGAGGAAGCTGTAAGGGAATTTTGTACACCATTTCTCTGTGATTTTGATAAATTAGAGGCGACCTGGAAGTGTGTGTCGGTCGCACCTTTGTGGAACTCTAATTGTATTGCTTCTTCAAGAGAAAGGAAGCAAGCAGACGTTTCTGTTGTGGAGCCTGCCGGGTGACTCCGTGTACTCAAGTCAGGACTTGAAGAAGCCTTTTGGAGTAGTCCTATAGCGATTTTTGTGGGCGGCCTTTGTGAGCACCATGTTGAGCGCCAGGGCCTGAGCCCCCTACGTCATAGATCCCTTCCGTTTGTGTGGGAGAACTGTAACGTTCGTGTTGGAGAACTGTAACGTTCGTGTGGGAGAACTACAACGTTTGCGTGGGAGAACTGCAACGTTCATGTGGGAGAACATCGTACCAGAGGAGGAGTGCATGCTGAACTCCAAGTGAGAGCTGACACTCATAGTGGGAGCTAAACTGCAAGGTGGAGTAGGACTTCCAGTAAGGAGTAGAACTTCATGGACGTAGTGAATCTTCGAGTAGTGTAGGGAGCCACACGTCTTTGTGCGAAGCCGAGTGAGAGACCTCGAGGAGGACTTCAGATGCTGCAGGTTGGAGGAACTGCATGGCGTGCTTAACCTTATTTTGAGGACCCAGACAGATGTATTTTATAGTGGACCTCGAGGGATAGGACAGAGGACCGTTCGGACACATTGAGGTTTAAGGGAGTGCTTGATTGCGTTTTTGGAGTGAAAGGAGAAGTGCAAGATGAGAGGTTGTTGTCTGGTTTGTAGAGGGAGATATGTGAATATTTTACACCTGTATTTTTAGCCCAAAGCAGTGAAGGGTGCAGTAGGTTGTGAGCTGAGGTGTGAGCAGCAACCTTGTACGGTTGTAGGATGAAGACTAGGGGGACTGTTGGAGTGTTATCAGTTGATAGCAGCCTAAGGAGTGCATAGTAATATCACTATTCTTGTGTGTGTATACATTATATATAATAATATATATTATATATATATATATATAATATATATATATATATAATATATATATAATATATATATATATCGATATATAATATATAGATATATATATGTTTACCTAACTAACCTACCTATCTTTATAGGTTAGGTTAGGTTAGGTAGCCGAAAAAGTTAGGTAGGTTAGGTTAGGTAGTCGAAAAACAATTATTCATGAAAACTTGGCGTATTAGGCAAATCGGGCCTTGCATAGTAGGCTCAGAAGTGCGTTCTGGCTACTAGGTAGTAGTAGGCATCCATCAATCTCAGGAGACTATGGAGTTCGACATATATTATATATATATATATATATATATATATATATTATATATATAGATATATATAATATATATATATATATATATATTATATATATATATATATATATATATATTGTGACAGTAATCCCTTTCAAGAGAGATTAGCCTGCTCTTTCCTACATCTCGTTACTTCTTACGTCTGCAACATCAAGATACCACATTCAAGAAATTATAGAAGTGGAATAACAGACGTCTCTACAGGGAGAAACATTCACTCCACACCCCCTCCTCGCTGTCGCCGCACCACCCTCGTCGATCACCAAACTACCACTTCAAGCCAAACTCTCTCCCAATTGGTGAATCAGCGACTTCACTCGACTCCAGCGCCATCTGCTCGCCTATATATAGTCTTACACGAGCAGTTGGCCTCAGAATATTCTTTGTGCTCTAGAGCTGACGCTTCTGTCTAAGCATACGTCCTGTATACTAAGTGGAGGTTCAGCCAGCCAATATTCTCAGCACCATTTACTAATTTTTTGTCTTGCTAATTGTAGAGTAACGTAATCATTATTTTATTTTATATTGTATTTTGTCTTTGCTTTGATCAGCATTGTACATAGCCTAGTGATTATCTTTATTTGTTTCTGTTGTTTAAAGTAAATTAAAGTTTCATTATTTATAAAATTTGTTTTGCGTGTTTTCCCTCTCACTTTACCACAGGATGACAACCGCCAAGCAGTCAACATTTTTTTTCTCTTTTTTTCTAATGTGATTGGCTTCCACAGCCATAGAGACGACTGCCTTAACACCTACATTTCTCGTCACAATATATTGTATGTGTTTATATGTATGTGTTTATATATGTGTATTAAATGCCACATATGTTAGTTGGTTTTTGCTCTAATCCTGGTGAGGCTTCCTGGCTAGAGGGAAAAAACACTGCTATAATTTGGTTGATAGTGGACTATCAACCAGTGGATAGATAACTAACAAAGCGGATTTCAGAGATCATCCCACAGTAAGGAGAGTGCGGGGAGTCACGGCGGCTCAAGAGCGGGTGTGTACATCATGACAACTAGGCAGTGTGAGCCGTACCCCGGAATAAAGGTGACACTGAACCCCTCTCCCAGAACCAGACGTTTACCAGGGGTGATCTAAATAATTGCAAGCACTCCAGTGTCCATTGCTGGCCGATCGACGGTAGCGGGAGTGTGGTTACCGAGGTCGGCTGTGTGTTCTGTCAGGGAATGGTTGGGGGTCTCTGTTCGACGGTAAGCAGGTATCAGGTTGATTCAAATAACCAAGTTTCAATAAATATATGAAAACCCCTATTCCACCCCCCCGCCCCTCCTGACGCCAGCCTGGACCAGACGCCAGCCTGGACCAGACGCCAGCCTGGACCAGATCCGAGCGTGGACCAGACGCCAACCTGGACCAGATCCGAGCGTGGACCAAACCCTCATACTTGACCACAGTCAAAACTCCGACGTATTCCTCCCATGCTTCAAATTAGCGTGGGAGTAGCTGCATGTGTCGGAGACTAGTGGTGGGTGTCAAGGTGGGCGTGATTGATGGTCAACCCACTGTGGTCACCACTGGCGGCCATCCTCGCCATTACTGGTGATTGACGCGAGCATAGGGAGGGCTTCAGGTAGAAATGGAAACGACAAGCTAATTATTCGCCGGCTCCGGGCCTGAATTAGTGTCTCGTAATTGAAGTTTATTCTTCCATTATTCCTTAATAAATTGTTGCACAGGAAAAGCCGTGTAATTATCAGTTGAATTTGCAGCTTTGTGTGTCGCGAGAATGTTTGTGTTTGTCTGTTCTTGCTTTTGTGTTTGTATTTGCTTAGGTGTGTCTTGGAGTGCGTGTATTTTGTTCTTGGAGCGTGTGTTTGTGGGTGTTAGCGCGCGTGTCTGCCTTGACTGTATCTGGTTCTTGTCTGTTTGTGTTTTCTTGTGATCGCGAATGTTTTGTTTTGTTTGTTTGTGTGTGTTTATGAGTTTATTTTATGTATTATAAGTGTGAGTGTAATAGTGTACAGTGAATGCATGAGTGTATTTGTATACAGTATGTACACCTGGTGTGTATTGTGCTAAAGTGTGTACCTTAGGTGCTTGTGTTTAAACTCATCAAATTGTACTAGTGGGAGTTGAGCTCCAGCTCTCTGTACCGGCTCTCAACCTTCAACTGTCTGGCATTCAGGTTTCTGAGCCTATATCTGAAGTTGTATATAGAGGGGGGGGAGGATGAGCACTTGAGCACAAGTGTATATCTCTGCGGTGCACTTGAGCGCTTTATAATCAGCTTTATAATTTTTCCCAACTTAATTCTCCTGTGGATTTTGTATGTGGCAATTATATCTCCCCTGGATCTCCATCTTTCAATAACATGAGGTTAATTTTTGTTTCTTTTTAAAAAAAAACACTTTTCATCTCTCTGACTAGTATGGTGGCTTACCTCTGGACAATTTTTTTCCAATTTCATTTTTAAGGTAACGAAATTAGGGCTGCATAACGCCGAACTGGTCTAACGTATGTAGCGTATATGGACCTGAATGATTCTTCAAATGACTAAGACAGTAGTCATAGTGAGCATCAGTCACGTGTATGTAACGATGGTACTTGTTGATGTGGGCTTACACAGCCAGGTTCACTGATGACCAGGTCTGTCTCAAGCCTGCCTGTAGGTGGGTGTCCTCTCCCAGGTGGGTGTCCTCTCCCAGGTGGGTGTCCTCTCCCAGGTGGGTGTCCTCTCCCAGGTGGGTGTCCTCTCCCAGGTGGGTGTCCCTCTCCCAGGTGGGTGTCCTCTCCCAGGTGGGTGTCCCTCTCCGAGGTGGGTGTCCTCTCCCAGGTGGGTGTCCCTCTCCCAGGTGGGGTCCCTCTACCAGCAGGGTGTCACTCCCAGGAGGGTATCCCTCTCCAAGGTTAAAGGAAATAGGTAGAGGAATAGAAGCCCTAAATCAGAAGATAGTAAATACAGAATATGCGGTCATATTCAATGAGACATGTTTAAAAGAAAACCTGCTGCCAGTATACACCAATATATATATATATATTATATATATATATTATATATATATAATATTATATATATATATATATATATATATAATAATATCTTATATTACATGTACACATGTGTGTAAATCACGAAAAATTAACACGCGATGAAAAATGTGACAGTGTCAGACCACGGAGCAAGAATTGAAACAGGAATTTCCTCAAGTACTTAAGGACATTCCTGTTTCAATTCTTCCTCCGTGGTCTGACACTGTCATATTATATATATATATATATATATATATATATATATATATAGAATATATATATATATATTATATATATATATATATATATATATATATATATAATAATATAATCACGTGGCTACTAGGAGACTCGAACCACCGACCCCACGACCGGGAGACAGAAGCTCAACCACAATGCTATGAACAGCCTTAATAAGGAAAGTAGCAGCGGTTAGCTGCTTCTGCAAGCAATACAACATGCACAACCCACCAGTTGTGTGAGTTATTTAAAAAAACATCCGTCATAATGTGCTATATTCGGAAGTTAACTTCTGTGGCGTCCACCAGTCTTATTCTGCATGTATCAGGGCCCCTGTGTGGGTTTCTTGCCTCCCAATCTACTTCTCCATGAGGGGGAAAATTCTACCCACTTACCTTGAGGTTATATTGAGGTGATTTCGAGGTTAGCGACCCCGCGGCCCGGTCGTCGACCAGGCCCCCTTAGTTTCATGTTATTATTATAACCCAGTTACTCTGTATTCTAGTCTGGGTCTTCTGCCAATCACTGGCGGGTTATACACAGTCACTACTACTTGTGTGCCTCCATCTGTTCCTCTGAGTCTTTCAACACACTTCTTGTGTATTCATTTCTTCGTGAATATAATAACAAAACTTCTACCCCCTCTTAACCAACAGTGGTACACTTTCTCGCATCATCAGTACTCAGCGAAAGGTTTTGTCTCTACTTGAGCTATAAAATCAGAGTCTCACAGATTCTTCATTTTAGCTCATTAACTTTGTTGGTGATACCGTCATCATTTATTAAACCAGATCTTAAAATTTTTCTCAATTATGCCAATTGAATTCTGTGCTGAGAGTCCACGGTGGCTTGGAATGGATGGGTAGTGGATGATGCAAGATAGTAATAGGAAGAGGATAGAAGAGAAATAGAATAAGGGAAAAATGGATACAGGGAAGTTAAGAAGGTAGACATTGAGGAAACAACAAGAGGGAGGAAAGAGAATAAGAGGAATGGGAAGACGAGATGTATTATAAGAAACAGGAAACATGAAATGGAGGAAGAAGAAGGTAGAAGGACTTAGGACACGAAAGCGAAAAGGGAAGGAGTAGAAGAAGGGAGGGGAAGGAGTAGAAGAAGGGAGGGGAAGGAGTACAAGAAGGGAGGGGAAGAAGTAGAAG